>JARHVA010003659.1:122500-722500 GCA_037957365.1 Torreya grandis | reverse complement strand
TAGGAGGTCTGGAATGATGCATATATGGGTAAGTGCACTATGGACCAGTCTCAAGAACAAGTACCAAACTTCAAAAAAGAGTCACATACTTTATTTGAAAAATTTGCTATTTTCCACAAAAATGTTAGAAGGTGGGTCTCTATTAAAGAACTTATTACAAATGAAAGATCTCCATGACCAATTGTCAGCCATAAAAAAAAAGGTGGATGACAATGATATGGTGGATCTTATTCTGAACAACCTAACACCTTCGTATGAATCATTCATGGAAGCTTTGCACCTAATGACCGAGAGTAACACTCTCACTTTTGATTAGGTGAGTTCATATTTATTGCAAAAAGAATGTAGGTAAATACACTTCAGTGAATCCTATTCTATCCAATCAGAAATTGCATTTGATACCCAATCCAAAGGGAATGGAAAAGACATTTAGATACATCTTCATATTTCATGAAATTGAAAGTAAAATGTTATTATTGTCAAAAATTTGGTCATATTAAGAAAAAATGTAGAAAATGATAATATGATCTAACACATAACAAGAAGGCAAAAGGGCATGCAAATGTGACGATAGTTGAAGCTGAATTTGAGGAGGAATATGCTCTCATGGCATCATGTTCCAATGTGAGGACTACTAGTGATTGGTTTTTTGATTTCGATGCATCACAACATTTTACATGTCAAAAATACTAGTATGTAAATTTCACTACAAAAGAAAGTTTTTCAAATTTAGTTTCCTTAGGTGATGGTAGATCACATGCTATAGGATGGATATGAGATATATGCATTATATTGAGTAATGTTGCAAAGTTCATAGTCAATACTATTAGGTATGTACCTAATATGAATAAAAATATTCTATTAATTAGTCTGTTAAATGAAAACCCTCACATTACAATCGATTTATCTGGAAAGAAATGTATTATGTCTGATATCAAAAATGGTAAAGTCATAGCCCCAGGCATTGGAAAAAATAAATTGTATAGACTTGTTGATCCTAACACTATCATATTAAATTAATTAATTGTGGAGGATAATACTAGTGTTTTATGGCATGAGAGATTCAAACATATCAATCTTTAGTATTTGGCCAAACTCTAAAAATTGAATATGTTCTTGGATTGCCTACTATCCAAGTCAAGCAAGATATATGTGTAGGTTTTTTGGATGGAAAATAGAAGTGTAATCCATTTCCCATTGAAGGTGACTGGAGAGAAAAGGGGCTCATTGATCTTTTTAATTTAGATCTATGTGAGCCATCTTGGAAGTCATCTACCATTCTTGGTGCAAGGTATTTCTTGTTGTTCATAGATGATTTTTCTAGAAAAATGTGGGTCTACTTCTTGAAAAATAAGTCTAACTAGTTTTCTAAGTTTGTAAAATTCAAAGCACTGGTATAAAATGAGACAAGTTGATGGATCAAAGCCTTAATATTCAACAATGGGGGATAATTCACTTCAAAGCAATTTTAGAACTATTACAAGAAGGAAGGAATTTATCAACAACCAACAAATCCATACACTCCTCAGCAAAATGGAGTGGTTGAAAGGTATAATTGCATAATCATGGATATGGCTTGATCCATTATGCATAGTAGAGGTGTGACATAGAAAAACTGGGGAGAAGTAGTAAACACAATAGTCTACATAATGAATATAATTTCCTATAAGGCTTTGGAGAACATCACTTTGGAAGAATCCTAGTTTAGCATCAAACCATAGGTAACACATTTTTGCATTTTTGGTTCTGCTACATATGCTATCATTCCTAAGAAATAAAGGAGTAAAATAGATTCTAAATGTGCACGATATTTCTTTGATAGTTATAATACTCAATCTAAGGCATATAGTCTAATAGATGTGTCTACTAACAAGATCATCATTAGTCAATATGTTGATGTAAAAGAAAAAAAATAATTTTTTGTTTGTAATCAACAAGCTATCTTTGATAATTTAGAGGTTTCAAGCATTGTACTTCCTTTGAAAGATGAGGAACCACATGTTTTGGAGACACCCTTATAGTCTTCAGTGAAATAATATACAACTAACACTCCATCAACCACTCCTTCATTTGATGATTATCATGTACAAGAATCATTGGTATAGAAGAGACCCAAGTGGTATTACACCACTCTACAGGATGTGTGAGAGGGGGATATTACTCAATCTTGTACATGGTCTCAGTAGGCAGGGAAGTTAATTTTGGATTCAATTGATGAAGAGATTATGTATTTTTCTCTTTATTATGATATTTTCATTATTTTAGAGCCCTAGTGATATTATGATGCACAAGGAAAACCTGAGTGGGAAAAATTGATGCAATCAGAATATGATGCCTTGATGAGAAACAATACCTGGACATTGGTAGATTTACCTCTAGGGAAGTTACACATTGGATAAAAATGGGTGTACAAATTCAAATGCAAGGATGATGGTACTTTGAATAAGTATAAATGACCTCTTGTTGTGAAAGGATTTTCACAATAGGAGGAAATAGACTATGAGGATACTTTTGCTCCCAATGCAAAAATGGTCACATTTTGGTTACTAATTTCTATCATATCTCTGTTTGGTTGGAAAGTATTTCAAATCAATGTCAAAAGTGATTTCCTTAATGGTGATCTAGATGAAGAAGTATACATGTTACATCCTGAAGGTTTTTAGGAACTTGGTCATGATCATTTAATTTGCAAGTTGGAGAAGTCTTTATATGGGCTAAAGTAGGCTCCTTGAGCCTGGTACATCAAGATTGATCAGCATCTATGGGGTTTTAAATTTAGATAAATTCCATCTAATCCAAATATCTATATAAAAAGTATTGATGATGATATTATGATACTCATTATGTATGTTGATGACCTTGCCATCATAAGTAGTGGAGACACAATAATTCAGAAAGTTAAATTTGATTTATGCACTAATTTTGATATGACTGATTTAGGCCTCCTAAACTATTATTTGGGTGTAGAATTATGGAAACATGACCACTCCATTTTAAATATTTAGGTCAAGTATGACACTAATTTTTTAATAATATTAGAATGATGGATTATAATTCTAATTCTACACCTATGGAGGTTGGGCTGAAATTATCAGCTCATGATGATTTATCATTGATCAATGAGTCATTATATAGATAGTTGGTGGAAAGCTTGATATATTTTAACACCACTTGACCATATTTATGTTTTAATCTTAGTTACCTTTGTTTAATTTTGTCTCAACCAAAGATAATACACTGGATACTATCAAAACATGTTTTGTGTAGTCATATAAAATGTGAAAATTGGTAACTTGAGTGTGACTTGTGACATCCAACCGATAGGTACCTCCTACTTGATTTCATGACCCTCATAGAAATATTTTTACTGATTCTCAATCATCTATAACCTTTCATACCTGATCCCAACTTAGCTAGACTACTCTTTCTATGATAGATCTATCCCCCCAAGTCCTATCAACTTAGGGCAATAGTGCCCAACTTGGACTATAGCACTGAGACCTTTAGTGTCCACTTTTAGTACTCTTATCCAAGTACATTTTTATCACCAATGACTGTTTACTTATAGTTCTTATCCTTATTATTTTCAATCTAATATGAGCACATTTAACCCATGACCAATAGATCCCTATAAAAGCCCATTCAAAATTTATTTAGAAAGGGTTAGCAAATATCAAAAAGCAAGAAAGAATACAAGATATAATAATCTAACATATTTCCCTATTCTCTACATATAGCCATCAAATACCATTTCTAGCTTATTCAAATCTTTACACTAGTCCCTAGCCACCTCAAGCACACCCAATTTAACATTTTATATCTTCATACACATTATTGCATAAAGCACATCAAGTGGGAGAACTACATATGGCTTGATCCCTCTTTGGAGTATTGGTATGTAGGCAACATGCTCACATAAGGGGTGTGGATATATGTTTGATGAATCTTAAACACACTAACCCTTCCTCTTTATCAAAATTGGTCAAAACACAATAGAGTCTAGGGTTTGAAGACAAAATCAGCTCTGAAAAGAGTTTCACAGACATCCAATAGTCAAAATTTCATAAGTAAGGTCACATAGACACAGTGAATAAAACCCAAAAAGCTCAGGTCTCTTAAACAATAGCAACAAAAATGGACTAAAGTGTTGATGCCATTAGTGTCTTATTTTGACGCTCCTGTCCAATCATAAAATGAAGGCTAGATCATGATTTATGATAATGTCCCATCCCTACACAGTGAGTTCCAAACTCTGTCCTAGTCGTATCAGTTAGTTTCTAGCTAAGTCTTATTTTATTTCTCTTATTACTATTTTTAGAAAAATTCAAATTGTAATAAAATTATACAAATCAGTAGCTTAATTATTGTATATTTATTTACTTATTTTACTACTCAGACCTTTTAACTAAATTACGAATAACACACCAATATTCCCAAAAAGATTAAATCATTTGGTGAACCCGACTTACTTCATTTGTGCATAAAAACCCTATAAACCCTAGGGTAAATTTATTACTAATTTTCCTATATTTTTTGATTTTTAACCTGCATAATAAAATAAAAAATTAGCATTAAATTTTAAATTTTCATAGTAATTTTAAAATAATTTTATTTCAAACCCTAGTTGCCTATACTAGGTCTCGATATTTTCTTAATAATTTTCCAATAAATTTATAATTTTTTGCTAGCATGTTTAACTTAAAAATACACTTCAAATTTCAAAGTTCAATATTAATTTTTAAAAATAATTATTTTTAAAAACCCTAGTGGCACATACTAGGTCCTATTATAGCTAAAAATTGCACCTTTTATGGGAGAGTTCTTCAGGCTCTCTCACTTCCAGCTACAAGCATGGGGACAATCTCAGGTTATGGGTATTCACTAGTGAGGTTGAACCTCTAGGATTTTTAATGAGGCTAGTTCCTTAGGTGCTCCACTTTAGCTCTTGATTACCACACTAAAATATACTATGGATAAGGAAAAGGGATAAGAGAATAACATGAAAAGAAATCTAAGCTAAGGGAGGTGATGCACCAAAATAAATGATCCACTTGGTCTAGGAAATGACACTAATTTAACATAAGATAAATTTGATTACACAACTTCACTAGCAGTTAATTTGCATAAGTATTTTATAAACTAGGCTCATTGAACCATAAATGAAGCAAAGAGGGATCTCTAAATCCACACTAAGCGTCTATTAATGGTAGAAAGAGCTCTAGTCTAGACCTAAAACTAATTGAAAAACACCTAGAAATAGGCAAGAAAGAAGGACAACAAGTTTAGGAAGAGACTTCTTTCTCAATGCCATTGTATACAAGCTAACTCAACACAATTTTTGGAAAAAGAGATAGGCAAAATGGAATCTTAATTGCTTCAAAAGGTCTATTATAAAGTGATTTTGGTAGAGAAACTTTATCACTAGTCTAGAGATAATTTTTCTTGGCTCCAAGGCCTCTATTTATAATATAAAAAGGGGGAAGATAAGATAAGAAGAGGGAAGAAGTCATTGATGATTAGGATCCCTATCATCATCCTCCCTTGTGCAGAAAATGTGTCACTTAGGATAATTGAACAACCTTCTCGAGTCCCTCCCACCTTCAAGTCTCTCTTTGGCATATTTGAGGAGCCATGCTATGAGCAGTTGAGATGTCTCCTTTGTGTAGCTAAATTTATCTTTACAATTAAACAATGGAATGGTGATCCTCCACTTCACATGTTTTGCTAAAAAAGACATGGGTCTCCTTGCCTGGGAACTTAAATTGACCCATGCTATCTTTAAGTTGGATGGTCATTTATCAAGAGTGAACCATATTAAAGGATGAGAGCCTTCATAAATTCCCATCTACTACCACTTGGATTCCCCTTTATGCTAATTAGTTGTCCTTGTGCCACTCGTCCTTTATTAATTAGCCCTTTTTGCTCTAGCTTATGCCATGTGGTAGCCTTTCATTCATTGTATCATGACTCTCATGTTACTAGACCAAGCTTAAGTCAATCACTTGAAGAATCTATCTTGATTTACTCTATGTATAGTAATTTGGGTTATCTTATCTTTCAAACTTCAAACTTTTCCAGATCCTTTACTTATAAAGATTTTAAAGTAAAGTACCTAGAGAAACCCAATTTACTCTATGTAGAGTAATTCAGGTTTTCTAGGCTTAATTACTTAGGACTTGTCCATTTTGAAGTTTTTGTGATTTTTTAGGCTCCTATTTGTCTCAAGAAAATATCTCAAAGGAATTCTTTGGGACAATTTGTCTGAAGGAATTCCTTCAGACTTTTCATTTGAAGCTTCCTTCTTTCCCTCTTCCTTCAGAAATTATCTTTTAGATTTTTCAAAATGGACTTTCCCAAAGGGTGAGAGACCCTTCAAGCTTCCTATATGTCCCTTCAGACTTCTACAAATGATCCTCCTAAAGGGAAAGATACCCTTCAAGAATTTTGAAATGGTCCTTCTGAAGGGTAACATACCCTTCAAGAAACTTGCAACTATCCACTTGGAGAAGGAAATGTCCTTCAGATTTGTGAAATTGACCTTCAAAAAAGTTGTCTGGTCCTTCAAAAAAGTGAAAATGACCTTTGGGTTTTTTTTGGGACCATCTTCTTTCAGAAATGACCCTTAGCTTTTGGAGAAGATTTGTCCCTTGAAGAACCCAAAAAGCACTATTTTTCAAGACCAAATCGGGTTTGTCAAGCCCCTTTAATTATTTTGGGCTTCTGATTGCTCATGACTTATGAATTAATTGAGTATTACTCCTTGGAGAACCCAAAATACACTATCCATGAGTAATTTGGGTTTGTCAACCTGAATAACTTCTACTTATAAAACATTTAGAAGGCAAACACCATTATAAACCTGATTTGCACTGTGCCCTTAGAAACCTAAAGTCTTATAACTTTAAAATCCCAAAGACTTCTTCTTTGGAGAACCTGATGTTATCTGAACTTGCTAATTTTGATTGAATGTCCACCTTATCACACTTGGGAAAAATTTTGGTATGTGGGCCAAAAATGGCCAACATTTTTGGTGACTTATAGGAAAGCATGTCTGCTATGCTTGAGAACATAGCTCATTTGATTCATTAGATCCATTGGTCATGGAGTCACTAATTTTGTACAAATCTAGATCTATCTAGAAATTTCCCTTGAAGCAACAAGAATAATCAAAATGAAATAAACTGTGTCCTTGGCCCTTAGGGAAGGGAAAACACTCAACAAAAATAGATGTGCACAAGGTACTTAGAGAAAAACATGAAAAGTTATACAAAATGTACAATAAAATACAATGGATACAAACTCTTCTAATAACATAACTTTATATGAATTCCATTGACTGGGATGGGTAATACCTCTCTGTATAGTTGGGCTAGTTGGAAAGCGTTATGTTGTTTGCATCCATGGATCAAATAAGGGCCACTCCAGAAGCTATCAAACTTGGTATGGTTGCCATGTTTGGCATTTTTTGAATCCCATTTGAGAACCAGGTCTCCCTCATTGAAGTCCCTTACCATGGCTCTCTTGTCAAAAGCTTTCTTGACTTGAGCCTGATGTGACTCTAGCATCTTCATTGCAGTGTCTCTTAATTTCTTAACTTCCATGAATTTTACCAATCTCATATTCATGGGTTCATATTCCAATAGCTCCAACTTATGGCCTAGTTATAATGAAGGAAACTTAAGATAATGGGTAACTTGGCCTCTCTTCCATTTACTAGAACATATGGAGAATTACCAACAATAGCTTTAGGAGTTACCCTGTTAGCCCACAAGGCTATCTTCAACTTGGTGTGCCACGTCCTTTAGTTCTCCTCCATAGTCCTCTTGATGATCCTTAGTAATTTTTTATTTATGGATTCAACCAACCCATTTCCTTGAGGATAATAATTTGAGGAGGTGCTAAGGTAGATACCCATCTTGAGAGCCCATTCACTTATTTTCAAACCAAGGAAAGATAATTCATTATCAGATATGATAGTGGATGGAACACCAAACTTGGTCATGATGCTGTCATAGAAATCTAAGACTACACTTTCGTTGGATTCCTTTAATGCAATGGCTTCCACCCACTTGGTGAATTAATAAATTATGGTAAGCACCCACTTATGCTTAGGACTTGATGGGGGGTTGATCACTCCAATGAAATCCAAACCCCACTACATGAATGGTTGCTCTATTTGAATCAGGTTGAGAGGAAAAGTTGCTAACCTTTGCTTACCCATAAAGAGAGTACATTATTGAGACTTCCTCACCCATACATAAGCATCTTTGAAGAGGTTGGGCTAGTAATAGCCAGCCCTCATTATCTTTTCTTCTGTAGTCTTAGGTGCAAAATGACCTCTTGTAAGTCCATCATGGAAATGCTCTAGAAGCTTGGCCACTTGGTCACCATATATGCACCTTAGGAGCATTCCATTGAGGTCCATTCTAAATAAAATCCATCAACCAATGCATAAGGTATGGAATAAATTCTGAAATACCTTTTTTTTCTTTATCCATACCTTGAGGGCACTCACCTATTAGTAGAAAGTGCATCATATCATGGAGCCAGCTAGTGTGAGATGGAGGTGCATCTATTTGTGGGTTATCTTGTGTTACCAAGATGACCTCTTTATATTAATGAAGGTCATCAACTAGATGCTCATATAAACCTTTACCTCTTACTAGCTTAGTGATCTTGATCTCCATGCCATAATCTATGACCTTAGTAATCCAACTAACTCTCTTTTCACTCAAGTCTTTGTTGAGAAGGATATCCCTCATTCTAGGATGAAACACCATAAGGTAGATTTTATTGTTGGAGAGCATTGGCTTGAAAATTTTGAGGATTCTTACTACTGCAAGGACTTGATTTTCTACAAAAGTATACTTCACCTCATACCCCTCAAGCTCCTGACTAAAAAATGCTATTGGTTTCTCAAGTCTTTTACCATTGTTTTGAATCAACATAGCTGATATATTATCAATATTAGCAAAAGCATACAATACAAAGTCCCTTGAGAAATCAAGATTAATAAGTGTGGGTGTTTGAGCAATAGATTGCTTGATAGCTTTAAATGCTAACTTACCTTAATTTGACCAAGTGAACACTTGGTTCTTCTTCAACATAGCAGTGATGGGCTTGACCAAATTTGCAAAATTGAGGATAAATCTTATCATAAAGTTTATCTTCCTAAGGAAACTTTGTAGTCCTTTTTTATGCTTGGGCAAGGATAAGGCCAAGATGGCACTTATTTTAGTAAGATCAATGGACAACCCTTCTTTTGAAATGATGTGGCCCAGTAGCATACCTTCATGAATGGAAAACATGCACTTATTAGGATTTAATGAGATCCCATATTCCTTGCATCTCTCAAAAATTAGCCTCAGGTGGTCCAGGTGTTCATTGGCATTCTTGGAGAAAACTATGATGTCATCCAAGTATACCAACACCATTTGATTTAGTAACCCTTAGGAACCATGTCCATGGCTCTTTAGAAAGTTGTGCTAGTATTTGACAAACCAAAGGGAATCTTTTGGTATGCATACATACCGTATTTGGTAGAGAAGGTAGTCTTGTACTGATCCTCATATTTTACCCATACTTGGTTGTATCCTGAGTACCCATCCAATAGAGAAAAGTGTTTTGATCTTACAACTACTTAGAGAAGTTGCTCCATGGATGGTAGAGGGTAGTGATCCTTCAAAGAGACTTTGTTCTAATCTCTAAAGTCAACACACAACCTAATCTCCCCATTTTTATTCTTTATAGGCACCAATTTAGATACCCATGATGAGTGCTTGATGGAAAAGATGATCATAGATTCGATAAACTTGGATAACTATTCCCTCATCAACTCTTCTATCTTGGGGTTGATGGGCCTTTACTTTTGCCTTACATGCTTAACATTGGCCTCCAATTCCATGGTATGATAGGCTAACTTTATATCAAAACCTTTTAGGTCACTGTACTCTTAAGTAAAATTGTTTGCATATTCTTGGCAAAGTGATATGAAAGCATGCCTTTCAACCTTGCTGCTTACCTTCTTGAGCTTGAGAAGCTTATCCTTGAAGATGAGGACTCTCTCATAGTTTTCTTCATTAGTAGACATTACTACATTTTCCTTTCTCACATGGTCCCCTTCATGAAAAAGGCCTTCAAGTGTAACTAGCCCCTTAAGAAGATTATTCGACCTTATTTGAACAATTTGATCCTCTTATTGATGCTGAAGTTTACCTTGATTGGTGGAGGAGAACTCAGATTCCTACTATAAGAAACAAGCAATTTGTTTGTCGCTTTTGAAAACCTACCAGTGGGATTTATTATTTGGTACTGATGGACACACCATCACCTTGACATGTGGCTGAACCGTGAATTCTTTCAACTCACTTGGAATGTCAAACTGAGCTCTCATAGTGGCCAACCTATTAGCATGCTAGTTTTGATTTCTTGGGATAGATTGAATGTCAAAGGCTTCAATATCTTTAATTAGGTCCCACACTCTATTTTTGTTGGACCTCATCAAAGGATTCTTTGTAACGTTTAAGCCTCTGACTTGGCTTACTCTAAGTTCATTGTCCCCATATGCTTATAACATTTTGATTCCTCTTTTATTAGCCCATTGAAGGTCATATATCAAGCCTTCATATTCTACTACATTTGAAGAGCAACTGAAATGAAACCCATAGGAGGAGAAAAGATGATTACCTATAGGGGAAACCAACATTACCCCAATACCTACACCATTTTTTCTCCTTAAGCCATCAAATAATAACTTCCATATACCATTAGGGTATTTTTTAGGTCCAATAAGGGTAGGCATGAGTTGATTCTCTTCATGTAGAAAATAGACACCCATGTCTCTTTCTGAAATACCTTCTAAAGGGTTGAAAAATTGGTTATCTCCCCATAACTCATCCAAGAATAAGTCTAAAACCTATTCAAGATGAGTGTTTAGCTCCTGACTAATTATAAACTCATCCTCATATGGAATTATGCCATGCGTTCATCCTTGATTGAGACCTTAGTCTTGTACCTTATTCTAAATGCCATGTGAGACCAATCTATTATGAGATAACCTCCAATTTCAGTTATGAATTCTCTAGAAAGACACAATGCAAAGTGAGAAGTGACATCAAGGATCAACACATCTTACACCATCAAAAAACTAGGATAAACATGTAGGGTTAAATTCAAATCCTTGATGGTACCTAATGGATTTATGGAAGAACCATCAAGCTACAAGACTCTTTTGCTATGTAGTTCATATTTGAGGTTTAGCTAATCAACTATAGACTTTGGTATGATTGAAGTGCTAGCCCCACTATCTACCAAGAAACTATGCACCAAGGAATCACTGATGATTAATGAAATATATAATGGAGGGGGCTTGATCACATTACTTGACCTTTCTCCCAAAGGACTCTTGGTTGCATTAGTGATGACCTTAGCTTCCTTGCTTGGATGTTTATCAATAGCTATCATAACACTCATCTTGGACAAACCTTCTTGAAGGATGTCCACTTGGTTGGGCATAAAAAGCATGTCCCACATTGGTATGCTCATGTTGGATTTCTTCATTTTTTCCACAATGTTGATTGGTGTACCATTGACCTTTGCCTAGGTTTTGGGAGAAACTACTACTGGCTTTATCAATGGAGTGGTGACAAGAGGTTCCTTGAAAAATTCCTAGTTGTCACCCATATTCCTTCTCTTGAATCTTGTGTTTGTTGAGACTGGGATGTGATCTAGATTAGGGATGGTCTACTAATTGTATGAATACCAGTCTTCTTGTTCATTGATGACCATTGTGGCCTCTGATTGGTTTGACACATGATCTAAGCCTTTATCTTATGGAGGTTGTTCCTAATTTGTCATAGTGGGAACCTCTATGCCTTGGGCCATAAGAACTTGATTATATCCATAAGAAACAACCTACTACCATTGGTCATTGAATGCTGGTTAGAGCCATTAATTGGGACAATAGATTTCCAAAAGGATGATTCCAAGGCATTGTTCCTTCAACCTCCTGAGCCATATTATTTTGAACCAGAACTAAGAAATTAGATGGGCCTACAACATTTGGATTATAATTATGCTATCTAGCATAATTAAATTGCCCCTATCCTTGGAAATTTCCTTTATAGGGTGGCCTATTTACTTGATAAGGCTACTATTAAGGCTAGTATGGAGCTTGATATGGATTGATACCTCTTGAAATTGACCACATCATTCCTCAAATATTGGAGCATGATTTTCAGTTCTAAGTAATTATTTTGCTCTTGGGAGTCACTGGATCCACTAGTGGAGGCCCCCTCTTATTTTGGTGAAGGCACACCAATAATCATTGGAGTTGGAAGTATAACATCAAGTGGAGGAATGACTATGGGAGTTGGTATGATCTTAGGGAAAAGAGGCATTGGGAGTTTGGGAGTAATCTTGCCTACTTGAACCAACCAATTTTATGCTTTAATGGCCACCTTGTATGCACCTGGTATAATGTCCCCTCCCATGGATTGGATCATTAAAAATATATCAATATTTAGAGCCTTTAGATAATACAAGAAATCAAAGTTTGGGGATGGTCTAGCAGCTGCTAAAATTCTATTCCATGCCTTCTAAAATCTCATGTTGAAGTCTTACATGATTTTATGGGTAACTCTCTTGATTGTGGTCAACTTCTCTACAAGTGATAAGTGATCACTCTGGTTTGTAAACCTCTTACACAAGGCTATTCCCATCTGGTCTCATGATTGGATAGAGTTAGGAGCTAGACCCCTATACCAATCTAATGCCTTTTCCTTGAAGGATACAACCAATATCCTAATAGCTACATTTTCTATTGTGACATTATGAATTTTTCAAAAATTAGCTATATCTATTATGTGTTTAATAGGAGTTACAACTTGGTCTCCTATGTAATATGGGACACTTTTGATGGTTTTTATTGGCATAGGGTCATACTATGTCAATTTTAAAGGACTTTGGCCATTGAAACCCACAAAATCTATTTGAGGAATCATGGTAATAAGAGGGGCTAATAAGGATCTCCTCACGTAGGTATGCCTTATGATTGGTTTAGGAAAGTAGCTTCTTATGTAAGGGTGAGTATGGGAAAACCTTAACCTTCTTACTGAGTTTAAAGGTAATTCAACAAACTCAAAAGGAATACCTACATAATTCAATCTTGTAGTCAACTTTGGCATGAAATATAGCTACTATTCTACCATCAGATAACTGGATGTTCTTTAGAGTCACCAGATGCTGGAAGATGAAAGCTACCACTACTAAAAATTGATCAAAATAGCATCAAACTTGAATAATGTTCCATAAAAATAGAGATGAAAATGGTAGTGTGTCCCACCAGGTGTGCCAAAATTGTTATAGCTAGAAATTTCACCCTTTGTGGGAGAGTTCTTTAGGCTCTCTCACTTCTAGCTATAAGCATGGGGACAACCTTAGGCTATGGATATATTATAGTGAGGTTGAACCTCTAGGATTTTTAATGAGGTTAGTTCCTCAGGTGATCCACTTTAGCTCTTGATTCTCACACTAAAATCTACTATGGATAAGGAAAAGGGATAAGAGAATAACATGAAAAGAAATCAAAGCTAAGGGAGGTGTTGCACCAAAAGAAATGATCCACTTGGTTTGGGAAATGACACTGATTTATCATAAGATAAATTTAATTACACAACCTCACAAGTAGTTAATTTGCATAAGTATTTCATAAACTAGGCTCACTGAACCATACATGAAGTAAAAAGGGATCTCTAAATCCACACTAAGTATCCATTAATGGAAGAAAGAGCTCTAGTCTAGACCTGCAATTAACCAAAAACACCTAAAAATAGGTAATAAAGGACAATGAGTTTAGGAAGATACTTCTTCACAATGCCATTATACACAAGCTAACTCAACATAATTGTTAGATAAAGAGATAGGCAAAATGTAATCTTAATTACTTCAAATTTTTTATTACAAAGTGATTTTGGTAGAGTAACTTTATTTCCAGTCCAAATATAATTTTTATTGACTCCAAGGCCTCTCTCTATAACAAGAAAAGGGGGAAGATAAGATGGGAAGAGGGAAGAAGTCGTTGATGATTGGGATCCCTATCATAATCCTCCCTTGTGCCACTGAATGTGCCACTCAAGATCACTGAACAAACTTTTTGAGTCCCTCCTACCTTCAAGTCTCTCTTTGGCATATTTGAGGAGCCATGCTATGAGCAGTTGAGATGTCTCTTCTTTGCATAGCTAAATTGATCTTTGTATTTAAATAATGACATAGTGATCCTCCCCTTCATGTGTCTTGTTGAAAAGGATGCAAGTTTCCTTACTTGGGAACTCAAGTTGACCCATGCTAGCTTTATTTAGATAGTCATTTATTGGGAGTGAACCATATTGAAGGATGATGGCCTTCATAAATTCCTAGCCACCAGCTACTTGGATTCCCCTTTACACTGATTGGTTGTCCTTGTGCCACTTTTCCTTTAATGATTGGGCCTTTTTGCTCTAGCTTATGCCATGTGGTAGCCTTTCATTTATTGTATCATGAATCTCATGTTGTTGGACCAAGATTAAGTCAAGCACTTGAAGAATCCTAATTTACTCTATGCAAAGTAATTTAAGTTCTTTAATCTCTCCAACTTTGGACTTTCCCATATCCTTACTTATAAAGATTTTTAAGTAAAGTACTTGGAGAAACCTGATTTACTTTATGTAGAGTAATTCAGGTTTTCCAAGCTTACTTACATTGGACTTGTCCATCTTAAAGTCTTAGAGCTTTTGCAGGATCCTATTTGTCTCAAGAAAATCTCGTAAAGGAATTCTTTGGGATAATTTGTCCAAAGGAATTCCTTCAGACTTTTTGTCTGAAGCTTCCTTCTTGCCCTCTTCCTTTGGAAATTACCTTTCAGATTTTTCAAAATGGACTTTCTCAAAGGGTGAGAGACCATTCGAGCTTCCTATATTTCCCTTCAGACTTCCACAAATGATCCTCTTGAATGGAAAGATACCCTTTGGGAATTTTTAAATGGTCTTTTTGAAGGGTAACATACCCTTTGAGAAACTTGCAACTATCCACTTGGAGAAGGAAGTGCCCTTTGGATTTGTGAAAGAGTCCTTCAAAAAAGTTGACTGGTCCTTCAAAAAAGTGAAAAGGACCTTCATGTTTTTTGATAGGACCATCTTATTTTGGAAATGACCCTTGAATTTTGGAGAAGATTTATCCCTTAAAGAACCCAAGAAGCACTATTTTTTGAGACTAAATCAGATTTGTCAAGCCCCTTTACTTATTTTTGGATTTCGACTACTCATGACTTATGAAGTAATTTAGTAGTGCTCCTTGGAGAACTTGAAATACACTGTCCATGAGTAATTCATGTTTGTCAACCTAAATAACTTCTACTTATAAAACATTTAGAAGTCAAGCAATGCTAGAAACTTGATTTGCACTATGCCCTCATGTTAAGCATGGAATATACTGAGAGGGGGGTGAATCAATATATCATATATCTTATAAATCTTTACTTTAACCAAATTCCACTTACTCAAACATTAAAGATATGCAATAAAACTCAAACAATAAACATCCACATAAGATAGAGAGAGAAACCAGATATAACGTGGAAACCCAATGTGGGAAAAACCACGAGAGAATCAATCTCAAATATATTCATGAGAACAACCCCACAAGAGCACCATACCCCTTTGCCAAGTACAAACCTTAGCTTCAATTCGTGAGCACCACCCCACAGGAGCTTCAAACCCCTTTACTGAGCACCAACCCAGCTGTCATTCGTGAGCACTAATGCACAGAAGCACCAACCCCTTTGCCAAGCAAAAACTCAAAAACAATTCAGTGAGCACCAACCCACAAGAGCACCAACCCACAGGATCACCAACCCCTTTGTGTATACCACACACCTATCTCTCAATGTTGCTATCTCAACAAATGATAGATCAATACAACATCACCTTCCTCTCTCTCACTTTTTCTCTTCTAAGCTAGATATAATAAATACAAATCATCTCTCATAATTGCTCTTCTAAGCTAGATATTACAATATCAAATCAACCTCTCACTTCCACATTACAAATGGCTACTCAAGCCTTTCTTTATAGCTTTCCAAATGACCTTTGGCCTTCCCCCTTTGTGACCTTTCATTCCTCATAGAAAATGGCACCAATCTTGGATGACCCTTCATATCCAAGCATTTGAAAATTCATGTGGTGATCCTTCATGACCAAAAACATCTTTCCCACTTTTTTCCTTATCTTTGGTGACTTTTCATATTCCTTTAAGTCTCCCTTCATGATAAATTTGCCCTTTACTCTTTTGTCTTCACTTGGTGACTCTTGGTATTCCCCAAGATGACTCTTCATGGGAAAATGCATCCCATCCTTCTTTTTTCTTTATCCCGTGACTCTTCGACTTCTCCATGGGCCCTTATTTTGTCTCATATGCAACCAAAAACATATTCATTAATATTAAATAAATATTAACTCATATTAGCCAAGATAAACAACATTAAATGCAATGGAGCCTTTATCACCAATAATACTAAACCTTTGACATCAATGACAATATTTTCAACAATCTCCCCCTTTGTCATTGATGGCAACCTCAATCTTGAAACTGCCACATCTTGTCACCTGCACAACTTGTCATTTGAAAACATATAGTAATTCCCCCTTACTGTAGCAACCTGTACCTGTTCCCTATACCTATTTTTTACACCTATACCTATACTTGTTATTCTCCCCCTTTGACATCAATGGCAAAGGGCCTATCTAGAGCTAACACTTAGCTCCCCCTCACTTGATGCTGAACATCAATGGTAGGAAGTAATAGAAATTACTCCCAACTCCTCTTGCTGATCTTTGAATGTATCCTTTGATTGTGCCTTTGAGAAGATATCTGACAATACATACACATTTTTCCCTATCCTTTGAGCATCTGCAATCAACTCATTTGAATCTTTTCTTCTAATCTCACAACCCTCTTCATGAAACTTTAATGTATATCCTTGATCACATATTTGACTAACACTCAATAGATTATGCTTAAGACCTTTTACATATAAAACATTCTTAGTCTTAGTTCTACCATAATCTAAACTCAAAGTACCTTTTTCAGCTATCCTGGCAGTGGTTTTATCTCCAAACCTCACTGTACCACCATTAATCTTCTTTAGAGAAATGAACTTACTTTTATCTCTTGTCATATGCCTCAAACATCTGCTATCAATTAACCATGGCTGATCTTTACCTCCCACATGTAACGCTGTCTGTACCATCATAGAATCTTCATGTTGTTTCTTCTGCCATGTACATGTCTGAACCTTCTTCCTAATGAATGGATCTTTAACACTCTAATTCTTCTTCTTGATGAATGGAGCTTTGAATCTCTGATCCTTCTTGATTGACTCAAACATGCTTTTGCAATACCGAGCTATGTATCTGAAGTTATTGCACTTGTAACACACTATGGTCTCTTCATTAAAGCTTGATAGAGGAGCAACAGAGTTATGGCTTTTGCTTGACTCTACTTGACTTTCCTTCTCCTTATTTCTGAAATTGTTAGCTCTTTTTCTACATTCTTCTTTCTTGTGACCATATCCATTACAATAAAAACAATAGCCATAAAAATAAGACCTGTCTGTATATCTCTGACTTGATTACCTTTTGTAGCTTTGTTATCTCCAGCCTTCTTTGTTTGGAATGTCCTCTGTATTCTTCACTTCTCCCCTTTCTATTTCCTCTTGTGTCAGAGCTTCAACATAGCTCTTTTTCTTTTCAAAACCGATCCCTGTCTTATCTGTATATGCTTTTTGACTTTCCAACATGTTATTCAGCATGTTAGTGCTATCTTTAAATTTTGAATCACTGACTGCTTTCTTAATATCTTCTTTTAAAGAGGCAATTTCAATAACATACCTTTCACAATATTTTCTTGCTATTTCCAACTGTGTTGTGAGATCTTCTTCATTCTTCTTGGCCTCTTCAAAGTGTGCTTGTAGATCTTCAATCATTTCCTTTGACTCTTATTCATTTTGCTCGATCTGGTTCTTTAACCTTTGATTCTTCTTCTGAACAACTTCTAACTCTTCTAGGGCACAATTGAGTTCTCCTTCCATATCTACTTTAGCTTCCTCCTCTTCTTCTTCCTGATCATCTTCATGCATGGCCATGAATAGAATCTCTTCATCTTCTGAATCGCTGACTCCACTATCTTCGCCTGAGCTAGGATCTTTAGAATACAGGCTCTTCTTCTCGAATCCCTTCTTACATTTGCCTTTGAAATTCTTCTTGTATGTAGGCTTTTCTTCTTCATCATATTTAACCTTATCTGAGCATCTAGCTAAAAAATGTCCAATCTTCCCACAATTAAAACATTTAAAAGGTAATTTTCCTTGATATTTATCTGTTCCTCTTTTTGGCTTTTGAATGAAAAGTGCTTCGTTGTCATCTTCATCATCACTGGAACTATCACTTGATTCTTGAATCTTAGCTTTCTCCTTCTTTGATGTCTTGAAAGCCACTTCTCTCTTTGAGGGTTTATCTTGTTTTGTCTGCATCTCATATGCCGTGAGAATACCATGAAGCTCATCCATCTTCAGTTTCGCTAAATTCTTCATCTCCTCAATTACCGAAACCTTTGCATCATATCTCATTGGTAGAGATCTCAAAACCTTTTGCACCACTGTTGACTCTTCTAATATTTCTCCAAGACCTTGAATCTGATTTACTATCTGATCAACTCGTAAAAGATAACTTGCTATATCTTCTTCTTCTTCCATCTTCAAACTTTCAAATTAACTTTTAAAAGTTTTCAATTTAGCTTGTTGTACCTTTCCATCACCTTTGTAAATATTCTCAAGTTTTACCCAAGTTTCATGAGCAGATTTACATTGCATAACTTTAACAAATTTAGATTCACATAAACCACATAAAATAGCATTTAAAGCTTTAGCATTACATTCATTTGCCTTCTTTTTTGCTGGAGTAATTGTAGATGTCTGTGGCTCTTCATATTCCTCCACCACTAATTTCCATATGTCGAATCCAAGGGCCATCAAATAAACCTTCATTCTCATGCTCCAAAAAACATAATTCATCCCATCAAACAAAGGTGCCTTAGTTGTAGAAAATCCTTCCTGTGACCCAGCCATCATGCTTTCCCGATCTACCTTCAAGCTATAAAACTTTTCAAAAAGGAACCTGCTCTGATACCAATTGTTAAGCATGAAATATACTGAGAGGGGGGGGGTGAATTAGTATATTATATATCTTATAAATCTTTCCTTTAACCAAATTCCACTTAATCAAACATTAAATATATGCAATAAAACTCAAACAATAAACATCCACATAAGATAGAGAGAGACACCAGATATAACGTGGAAACCCAATGTGGAAAAAACCACAGAGAATCAATCTCAAATATATTCGTGAGAACAACCCCACAGGATCACCATACCCCTTTGCCAAGTATAAAGCTCAGCTTTAATTCGTGAGCACCACCCCATAAGAGCTTCAAACCCCTTTGCTGAGCACCAACCCAACTGTCATTCATGAGCACCAACCCACAGGAGCACCAACCCCTTTGCCAAGCACCAACTCAACAACAATTCATGAGTACCAACCCACAAGAGCAACAACCCCTTTGTGTATACCACACACCTATCTCTCAATGTTGCTATCTCAACAATGATAGATCAATACAACATCACCTTCCCTCTCTCACTTTTGCTCTTCTAAGCTAGATATTACAATATCAAATCAACCTCTCACTTCCACATTACAAATGGCTACTCAAGTCTTTATTTATAGCTTTCCAAATGACCTTTGGCCTTCCCCCTTTGTGACCTTTCATTCCTCATGGAAAATGGTGCCAATCTTGGATGACCCTTCATATCCAAGCATTTGAAAAGTCATGTGGTGACCCTTCATGACCAAAAACATCTTTCCCTCTTTTGTCCTTATCTTTGGTGACTTTTCATATTCCTTTAAGTGTCCCTTAATGAGAAATTTGCCCTTTACTCTATTTTCTTCACTTGGTGACTCTTGGTATTACCCAAGATGACTCTTCATGGGAAAATGCATCCCATCCTTCTTTTGTCTTTATCTTGTGACTCTTTGACTTCTCCATGGGCCCTTATTTTGTCTCATATGAAACCAAAAATATATTCATTAATATTAAATAAATATTAACTCATATTAGCCAAGATAAACAACATTACATGCAATGGGGCCTTTATCACCAATAATAATAAACCTTTGACATCAATGACAATATTTCCAACACCTCAGAAACCCAAAGTCTTACAACTTCAAAATCTTGAAGATTTCTTCTTTGGAGAACCTGAGTTTGTCTGAACTTGCCAATTTTGCTTGAATGTCCACCTTCTCACACTTGGGAAAAATTTTGGTATGTGGGCCAAAAATGGCTAATAGGTCCCATGAAATCATAAAGTTTCTAATAAATTTTTGATTTTTTACTTGCATATTTCACTAAAAAATTCACTTTAAATCTCAAAATTTCATAGTAATTTTCAAAATAATCATCTTTCAAACCCTAGTTGCTTACACTAGGTCCCATTGCTTCTTGAGGTATCACCTTACATGTGTGAGAATTTCATATCCTTTTTATGCATATTCTAGTTCCTTGTTTAGATTATATTTATTTAATATTTTATACCATTATCCAAGTTATTTTACTTATGCCACCTAAGTTCCTTACATCTCTTCCTTTGTGATGAAGTGTAAGAATTAGTGGCAACCCTCATGAATTCACCTATATTCCTTCAACCTGACCATATACCATGGACAAATAACTAGCTCGGATTCCTGTTATAGATCCTAAACATCTATATTACACTAATTTCAATGAAGATAACTTTGATAATGAGTAGTATGAAAATAACAATGATGATGTACACACTGATGCTCATGCTCCACCACATTGGACTACTGATCCACTTCCACCTATTATTGATAATGAAGTTGTCCTCAATAAATATTTGATTCTATAAAGTTTTAGAGAAAGAGTTAGGGAACGACCTTAAGATCATACTCTTATCTTGAAATATATCATGAAAATTAAAAAGGCTAAGCAAGTTGAGTCTTCCATTCCTTTAGAGCAACCAGTTATAAATGACATTATGGGGGCAACTATGTCTTAACAACCCCCTATTGCAACCCAACCTTCCTGTATGCCACTAGATGTAGTTATTACATCTTTGTCTCTTGATGTAGTATCCCTTGTGCAAGAGATAAAATATCTTCAATCCAAGGTGATACATATTGAACAAGGTGCCTTTAGATGTACACAAGATTTGGATTCTTTTTCTCTACTATATATGCCATTGGCATGTCATATTGCTTCTACACCCTTGCCAATAGTTTTTGTTCAACCCAAGCTCACTCTTTATGATGGAAAGGGTGATACAAAGACACATTTGAGAGCCTTTCATGTAGCATGCTTGGACTATGTACCAAATGACTAGTTGCTTACCAAGCTATTTCCACGAAGCCTAAAGGGTTATACTTTACAATGGTTTTATAGTCTACCAAATTAGTTGATCAATAAATTTAATCCTTTAGCTGACATGTTCATAGATCATTTCACCATTAACATTGGTGATAAGGTTTCATATGGCCAAGTTGCACAATAGAAACAAAGGGAAAATAAACATCTCAAAAATTATGTTCTTTGATATGAGACTATCTTGGCTAAGATGACTAGCCCCATGGCCGATCAAGAGTTATAATATCTCTTCAAATAGAGTCTTTTACCAGCTTTTCATAAATAAAAAATGTTCAAAATATTCTCTTCCTTCACTGAATTGTGTCATACACTAAAGGAAAGGGAAGTCAAACTAATTTCAATGTGAAAAATCAAGTATACAAGTATACCAAAAATAACAAACAAGAGTAACAATAAAGTCCCATACAAAGTCAATGTCAATGATAGCAAGAGTTAGATTCAATCTACAGTCAATGTAGCTTCAGAGCCCCCTCAATGAGTGGTTCTATCAATACCTCGTCATTGAACTTTTACCAATCTACTAGTTTCTCTAGCTAGAGTTTTACAATAGATTTTGGAATGTAATATCATATCTCTCCCTCCTATTCAGGAAATTGATCCAACAAATCCTCTTTCAGAGGGATATGATCAACATGTATTTTGGAATTTTCATAGGGAACTAGTTTATACAACAAATAGATGCATTAGTTTGAGACACAAGATACATGGTTTGATAGATGGAAATCATATTAATCTTATCACTCTAGTTGAGCCTCCTCATGCCAAGCAAACATAGTATAAATATCTGAAAATATTCTATGATCCCTTTTCATAGCATTCCAAACAGGAAATAGAGGATACATTAGAGGTTCACCATGCATATCATGCACATCCCCCACTAGATACATATAGGGTACCTTCAGTTGAGACATATCCTTTGAGCAACATGATTGGTGTATAAAATTATAGAGTTCTAGCTAAACCTTCCATCTCCTTCTTAGAGTAGGAGGTCATTAAGGATGATCCATATTATCATGCACTTTTTATCAAAGCTTACATTCATAATCATCTTATTCATAGTGTTCTCATAGATAATAGATCCAGTGTGAACATGTGTACTATGACATTACTACAATTTTCGAGATATTCAAAGCAAGATATTACCCTACCAGACATAGTTATTAGCATATTTAGTGGGCACATAAAAATTTAATTGGGTGAGATTTTACTTCCTTTATAGGTTGGTCTAACACATGTGGCTACACCATTTACTATAGTTCCTAATGCAAGATATTTTGATATATTACTTGGTTGACCATAGATTCAAGAACTTTGACTAGTACCTTCTATAGTTCATAGATGTGTGAAATTCATTCATGATAATTAGGTTGTTACAATTGGTGGAGTTCCATATGAGTTACCACTCCCCACTTCAAAGCCATCTTCTACTTTATAGTCACTACTTTTAGTTCAACCACTAGTTTTAGTTTCTCCACTAGCTTTAGTTTTTCCACCAATTTCAATTCTTCCTCCAGTTCAAATTTAGACATAATTGAGGCCTCTAATGCCAACATAAAGAATTCACACACTTCCACATAGGTCTGTCTTGGAAAAACCATAATTTCAAGATTCTAGACAACTTCCAGCTATAGTATTCACACCCAAGGTAGTATAATTGAGATCTCATGCTTCTACACATAAAATACATGTTCAGAGAGCCTCTCCTACCATCAGATGGGTCCCTAAGATCCCTAAAATTATATCCACTTTTTAGAGTTATAGGGGGACACCATAGTCAATTTCTAATTTAGATATTTTAGATCATTTATAGAATATACAACTTTCATAGCCACAATCTTAGCCTTTTCATCATGCTTCTTAATCATGCATGATACCTCTCTTTGATATTAGACACCATGATAAGGAGTCTTGCATGAGACTCATCGATTAGTAAAATTTCTCCTCAGTAATACTTGTACATGGTATTATTATGCTTGATTGTACATAGTTCATAACATTTCAAAATATAAAAATAATATAACATATCAAAAATCCAAAAACATTCAAATAATTCAAAAACACTAAAAATATTTTGATTGTATGCATTATCCATGCTTTACATTTCTAATACTATGCTAGAACTACATTTACTATTATATGCTATTGTTTGTCAATTTATAGACATTACCATGCTTCAGTTGATCTCCTTTGAGTTTTTGTAGTGACATCTAACTCTTTGATTGCTTCACTCTACCCATTGAGGGGGCATCTTACTTCTGCATTCAAGATATCAATACATATACCCACTGGGGGAATCTTCTACATAACTACACCATCTAGGTTATGTCATTCCTACACCACACACTCTAGTTATCATGATGATGTACATTATTTATTAGCTTACACAAATTACTCTATCGACACTCACTAGCATATAGCACTTGTGTATTTCCTAGCATATACCTAGTCTTATACTACCATGTTTCACATAATTTTACACTCTTATTTTTCTTAGTTAGATGCAATTGTATTTCTAGCTTTTACATGCTTTCCTTTCTTGCTTTCCATAGCTAGATTGATCACATTTTTTAGTTCTTATTTAATCTCCTATAGGTGCCTTAGGACATTTTCCAATGTCCTTTGCTTATATTTTTGTGTGTTCCTTAGGACATGTGCCAATGTCCTTTGTCTGTAATCTTCTATGTGATTGTGTATTTCACACCAACCTTGTTTGTTTTCAACTGTATGTGTATGTGGCATTTGAACATGACTTTTATGCTTACTTTCTAGTTTGAGTGACATGTGACCATGGCCCTTACTTTCTTGGCCCCTTGGCCACTCTTGTATGCTTATTTCTTCTTCCCTTGTTTGCTTGTTTATTTTTTTGCTTTTCAATTGTTTGCAGTGCCATGATCCACATCATGTATTATCTCACTTTCTTAGATGCCATGATGGACATCATGCTCCATCCCTCCATGACAATTAATAACTAAAAACTAATAATTAACATTTTTAGCTTCAATTTAGTACATTGCACATGATTACTACATTGTTATATCTATCTAGGCATACCTCTATTGATCTAACAATCTATTGAGATATATTGTCAATTATCATTACTATATCATGTATTATTGTAGCATAACACACTTGTAGGGCTATTTATGCTGAGGGAAATCATTACAAGGTCTTCATTCCTACCCTCAGAAGAGGGGGAAATAAATAGGGGTTTTGTCATAGAGATCAATGCTCTTAAAGGGTTGAAAAATTAGTTTTTAGAACACCCAAAACAACAACCACACTTCAAACTAGGTAGAATAGACCAGGTAGATAGTGAAAATTTCAAAATAGTCATCAGATTTAACCCAAGATAATAATTCCAAGATTAGACTACAACATTGGGCCCTCTAGTGTCCATTTTTGGTAATCCTATCCAAAAAATAGAAAAACTAAATTTTTCAAAAATAGGCAAAAAAGTAGGTTCAACTACAATTTTGCACATTCAAACCAATTTAGAATCAATAGTTTTAGTAAAATTTTGCTTAGAGAGTCTAGATATAGGGGAATCATGCATGGCATGATGGATATCACTTCCAATTTTAGATATGATAGTTGATATAACTTCTAGATTAGAATCCATGTTTCAGACACCAGTGATTAGGGGCAATATGTGCAACATATTTATTTTATTTTCTTTCCAAGTTTAGCATATTACCCAAGTATTCTTAGTATTTGCATGCTTTATTCCATATGTAGGTGGTTGAAATCATTTTGGAATGAAATTCATACAAGCCTAACCTCCATATTTTGAAATGGCTTTCATGTACGTCTAGTGCCTAGTTTTGGAGATGCTTTCATACAAGCCTAATCTTCATATTTTGGAGTGGCCAAGAGTTTCCTAGTTTCCAATATACATTTGGATATCAAAACCAACATTGTCATATTATATAACATTCATGGGCTTCAGGAGCCATCTTATATGACACACATTTCATACTGATATTAGTTCATAAATTCACTTCATGAGGCAACAATGGAGCTAAAGCACTAGCTAAGCCTTTGTATTCTTGAGCCACCTATTCAAAAAGATTAGAAACATAGTTCAAACATTGATTAGTACATGCATGATCACATAGCTTCACTTAGTGGATGATGATGGAGCCAAAATTCTAGGCTTTGCATTATTGAGCCACTCTCAAGGAATTGAGTACTTAGCTCTACTCATGATATTAATCTTAGTACAACATCTTCCAACATTACTTAGCATCATTAAATATCACTCAACATCACAATAGGTTTTGTATTAGTTCCTGTACCTAGTGAGGTGTATTCATTCCTTTCTCTTCATCTCTTACCCAATTTTGTACATTCTTATTTTTGATTAGTGTATCAAGTAAAAATTGATCTACTCTTTATTTTCTCTTGTAGATTCACACTTCAAATCATTCTCTCTCTATGCACACCCAACATCACAAAAATTCATGAGATTCACCCTTATAGGTAAGTTCATGTATGCTTTCTATTTTTCTTTTATCCTAGTATTCTACTTTACTACATCACTAGAATAAAGGGGGGCAAATGTAGTCATATAAAATGTAAAAATTGGTAACTTGAGTGTGACTTGTGACATCCAACCCATAGGTCGCTCCTGCTTAATTTCATGACCCTCATAGGTAGTTTTTCAGTGATTCCCAGTCATTCATAACCTTCCACACCTAATCCCAACTCAACTAGACTTCTCTTTCTATGATATATCTATCCCCCCAAGTCTTGTTAGCTCATGGAAATAGTGCCCAAATTAGACTACAACATTGGGTCCTCTAGTGTCCACTTTCAGTGCTCTTGTCCAAGTATATTTTTATCACTAATGACCATTTCCTTTTAGTTCTTATCCTTCTTCTTGTCAACCTAATGTGAGAAAATTCAACCCATGACCAACATATTCCTATAAAAGTCTATTTAAAGTTCATTTAGAAAGGGTTGGAAAATATCAAAAAGTAAGCAAGAATACAAGCTAGACTACTCAAGCATTTTTCCCTATTCTCTACATACAACCATCCAATACCATTTATAACTTATTCAAATCCTTACACCAGTCCCTAATCACCTCAAGCACATATAGTTTAGAATTTTTCATCTTCATACACAGTATTGCACAAAGCACATCAAGTAGGAAAACTACATATGTCTTTATGCCTCTTTAGAGTATTGGTATGTAGGCAACATGCCCACACAAGGGGTGTGGATACACATTTAGTGAATATTACACACACTAATCATCCTTATTTCTAAAAATTGGTCAAAGCACAATGGATTCTAGGGTTTGAAGACAAAATCAGATTTATAAGGAGTTCCATAGACACCCAATAGTCAAAATTTCATAGGCAGGGTCATACAGACACAGTGAATAAAATCTAAAAATCTCAAGTCTCCTAGAAAATAGTGGAAAAAGTGGACTATAATGCTAATGCCACTAGTGTCCCATTTTGGTGCTCCTATAAAATAATAAAATGAAGGTTAGATCTTGATTTATAATAGTGTCCCAGCCCTGCATAATGAATTTTAGACTCTATCTTAGTCATATCAGTTAGTTTCTAGCTAAGTCTAGTTTTCTTTCCCTTATTACTATTTTTTAAAAAGTTCAAATTACATCAAATTATACAAATCATTAGCTTAATTATTGCATATTTATTTACTGGTTTTACTACTGAGACCTTTTAACTAAATTAGGAATAATACACCAATATTACCAAAAAGGTTTAATCATTTTGTGATATATTAAAGGAACTTTTGACTTTGACATTCTCTATAAGAGGATAATAAATTTTAGATTGACTAGTTATACAAAATATGATTGGGGAGGATTAGTTGATACTCAAAAATCCACCACTGAGTATATGTTTTCTTTTGGTTTAGGAGTTGTTTCATGGTAGAGCAAGCTTCAACATACCATTGTTCTCTCTTTCACTAAAGTAGAATACAAAGCAGCAATCAGTGTGAGCTATGAAGTAGTTTGGCTACATTAGATTCTTGCTAATTTGTAACTTCCTTCATATAAACCTACTCCACTATTTTGTGATAATCAAAGTGCATTGAAGTTAGTAAATTTTCTTTTTCATGCTCACACCAAACACATCAAGATATATTATCACTACATCTGATAGTTAGTTGATTATAGTGACATTTCTCTTCACTTATGTACTTCTACATAGTAGCTGATAGATCTATTGACTAGAACTCTAGGTTCTATTATTTTTGTAAAGTTTCAAGATAAACTTGGAGTTGTCTCTAATTTAGTCATTAATAGGGGTGTTAAATAATTTAAAGACTTAACTACATATTAGTTAAGTCTAACTGATAACCTTTATAACTACCATAACCATAACTATTGTAACCAATTTTGTACTACATAAATAAGATAGATGAACCAATCATAAAACAATAAGTGCTTTCAAACATCTCTCTTCATTTTCTAATAGAATAAATAGGACTTATTCTTTATGAATAATCCTTAAGAGCTAGAGACACCTAAACCCTCCCTACACCCTTCATAACAACCTGATGGAAGAGAAAGATTTTCAAATGCATTCAAATGATTTTTTAAATATATAAATTAATTTTTGACCTTATCAAGCCTCATGAACACCATTGCATGATGTTGGTTTGTATATGCAAGTATAATACTATATGGAATGGGTAGAATACATAGTTGAAGGCTTGTTTGTGAAGGTGCATAGTATGAAATGGATTTTAAATCAAGTGTAGAGGTAAAGTGGGACTTGTAAAAGGCTATACCATCATAAAAAAACTTATTCAAGTCTTCCAAGGTGATATACAAGCTCTGCAAGTTGCCAAATTGGCCAAAAGGGAAGAAATTAACTATTTTGCTAGCCAAATGGCCTATATGCAGGTGTAGAAAATAATTAAAGAGGAATATATTTAGTATATTGAGATATGGTAGGATGTTTTATACCTCAAAAAACTTATTCCAAGCATTGAAACCTAAAAATTTCATGAAAAAACACTCAAACTACCTGTCAAGCATGCATAAGTGCTTAGACTAAGGTTTTTGGTCATTTCATGGTTCACCCATCCATAAAAGGTCTAATAACTTGAAATTTGACATGGAGAATGGTTTTATGATAGGTAAAGTGAATTAAACACTTATTTGAGGTTTCACATGTGTGGGAGGCCATTTGAGCCAAATCTTAGCTTCGAGGCTTAGAAGGCCTAATCAGGCCTAATTAGAGAGAGTAAATGGGATAAAAAGTACACTTAAACTAAAATTTAGGTCTTAAAACTTGGAATATATCTGTAAGGGGATATTGGGTCCTTAAATATGTGATTATTTCTCTATAAATTCCATATATTTTTCTACACAAGGAGGTTTAATGTATTGAGGGCTACAAGGAAAATGGTAAAAAAGCAAGCTAATGTAGCAAAATCACATCTTTTGGAGGGTTTGATGGATCTAGGTGTATTTTTTGAGGTCTAATATGAGGTTTAAAATACAACCATGGATGGAAATTACCTTCTTTAAAGCAAAACTAGGTCTTCTCTCTCCCATGCTATGATGCAAGAGGAGTTCAAATGATCAATTCACCAAGTCAATGCCTAAAAACTCTTGAAAAAGAATTTAAAGGTTAATTAACACCTTCAATTCAATTTAGAGGACAATAAAAATTCAAAATTGACTTTCCAAAAAAAAAATTCTTGAAAGAGTCTTTAACATCTTTCAAGAGACCTTTTCCTCTCCTACACTAAGTCAAGGACAAAAGGTCAAAGATGCTTGAAGAGTCTTATAACATCCTTTTCAAGGTGGAAATACCTCATAAATGGATTAGGAGAATGTTTTAATGGAGGAATTAATGAATACTTGAAGACATATTTTCAAGGATGCGACTTATTCTTCAAGAAAGACATGTAAGCAAGGATATAAGGAATGTGAGCCAAGATTTAGGCATTTCATTGGGTCAAACTTGACCAATCAATGTTCAAGACTTATTCAAGCTTCCTTAACAAGTTCAACCTTATGCCTATGCCACTTTCAAGGAGGAAATAATGAGAAAATAGAGTAATTAGTACATAGGAATTGAAAAGGGTGATGACAAGTGAGTCATCCCTATTTTGGGGCTTTCTTGTCTCCTCTCACCTCTCTCTCTTTTATATTATATAATCCTTTTAATAATGACATATCTATTGGTATAAGAACATATATTGTAAGTCTATGCAAGATATTTATCCTATATTCGTGTGTTAAGAACTCATTTTGTCTTCATGATTATAATAGGATATAGAATATGAATAAACTCCACTTTTGGCACCAAGTAAAAGAAGAATATGAATAGTCATAGATTGGAAACATCTATATATAATTTTTTTTGTAAGAATAAGAGGGTTCCAATTTTAGATATCAATAGAGATTAAATAGTTATGGTTACCTATGTGATTTCTTATTATGTTCCTTGCATGCAATCTCATGTTTAATGTTTTGGTTACTTTCTATCTAATTAATTTGAATGTATTATTTATATTTATGAAATAATAGTTGTTCTTAATTCCTTAATAACATAGGATAATTAATGTTTTCTATGGTTGTATCATCCCAATTCCTATCTTTATATAATAGATTATTCTATGCATATAAAGTATATCATAACTATCCTCATCCTTAGTATGTTCTGATGCGTTAGGAACCTTTGCTAATAATGGTGTGGTGAGTGTGGAAACTCCTTTTGGAGGAAATTACACTAAGATATTTACTAGGGTAGAGAGATATTTAGATATGGTTAGACCAAATGATATGTAATTTTGTAGAAAAAGAATAAAAAAGGACTAGTTTTACCACTCAAGAGCATATTTATGGAGAGATTTACATAAAAAATTGGTGCGAGTTGCTTGAATTTCTAGATAAATGATTAGCATGGTTATAATATTATTATTTTAATCCAATTATGGAAGAAACTATAACCTATAATGAATAAAAGATAGACCAATTATAGAGATTAGAAACTGACTAGACAAGAGAAATAGATCATTGGATTGCTACTACAATAGAATGGATATATAACTAAGTTTGTAGTACAAGGATACATAGATTTTGAAGCTATGAAGGACTTGTTTTTAGGAGTAATTTTATTGAAATTTTTGTGTAATGACTACTTATCCTTGTGAAGATGTTGGTTGTAGACAAGGCCATGGTGCATACTCCAACCAATATGGAGTTATCACTTCAAGCGTATGGGGTGTGTGTGACTTGACCATGATTGATGATTATATGAGTAGATAAGGCTTAGAATTTAATTCATAATAGAGACATGAGGGAAGAAGAGTCAAAAAAAGAGTCTTTTCAGAACATGAGCTATGACAACAAAATAGATGGAGTAAACAAAAAAATACTTAGGTAACTACAAATAGAGCTAAGAGTATTAGTATGATAGATGAAGAAGGAGTAGGAAGATGTGATGAATGAGAAGAAAGAGATGAAGATATATGAGATGAAATAAGAATATAAATGATGGAAGAAAGAAAGAAGTGATGAAAAATGAGAGGAAGAAGAGATGTTTGAATATGAAGGCGAGAATAGTGTAGAGGTAGATCAATTAGATGATATATGTGTCAAACTACAAGAATGGGTAGTATCAAAAGAATGACATGAAGTGTTGACAAAAAAGTAAAATAAAGTTAGATTAATCATAGGTTCAAGCTTAAAATAATAAAAAGTCATTGAAAATAATCATTTACTAGAAGAGCATAGTCCTTCTAACCCAATTTATTATATTCTAATCAAAATTTTCAACTAGAAGAATAGAAAGAGATTAGTTAGGAAGATACATTTTCAAAATAAGTACATCATTGGGGTAATAAAATTATAATAAATTTCATATATAAGGCTTTGAATGCCATAGGGGTTTTTGAAACCAAGCAAAGAAAATTAGGAAACACAAAAAAATAAAATGCACAGATTAACTCTCTTAGTGCACAGGTAAATCTTCATAGTATGTGAATAAGATCACATAAAATGTAGCCTCCCAATATAATAGTTTCAAAATATATTAATTCAATGCCAATTTATAATATGGGTTTTGTAGGAGCATTTATCAACTTGGCAACATATGATGGGTTTGTGGACCTTGAGCGTTAATTACTAACATGTGAGATGAGATGATAGGTTAAGGGTATTACCAATAAGGATATAAAAAAGTGTAAATTAATATGGGTACAAAATGGAAGATCACTTGAATTTATGTATCATAGATAAATTTCTCAGGAAAGTCTACAATAGGTTAAGGAGTGGTTCATCATAGAATTTAAAATAAAGAAATATACAAGTTAGACTATTCAAGACCTAAAAGAGATTAGGTAAAAGTTAGGGGAATAAATTTTTGATTATGATCACAAGTTATTAGATGTTATGGATAAGGTGGAGTTTATCATAGTAGATAAAGATAAAGTTGTGTGGTTTGTCTAAGGACTGCATTCTATGATCAAGTTTGCTATAACACAGACTTAATATGCCACAAAGGTAGATGCTAGAGCTACTACTCTTCAGATGGAGAAAATTAAAGATTATGTGGAAGCTCCCATTATAGGTTCTAAGATTGAAAATACATTACAATATTTTATTAAGAAGATGGAAAAATATCATAAAGCATATAAACATATGGTGCATGGAGTGTGGGAAAGAAGGACATCACATGTATGATTATCCTAAGATCAAGATAGAGTTCTATGAAATATATAGAGTAGTGTTGGATAAATATTTTGTAGGCTATAAAAAGTACCTAGGTAGTCATAGGATTAAATACCATTCATTTAAAGGTGAAGCTCCTATATGCTTATGTCTATTTACTTCTAATTATTCACAACTCTCAGTTATTCATAGATTATACAAATTATGTGCAAGTTGTCTTATTTTTGGTGTATTAATTTAATCATAGACTTCATAAACCATAACAAAGTGATTTTTAAGCAAGTAAGTAGTTGTTTTAGAGAATGTGTAAATAAATTTTTGGAAATTAAGAATGGAAAACTAAAACATGCGAGAAGGAAGTTGTACTTCATAATAAGTAGTTTTAAAAATCTTATTGAATCCATACAAGCAAATAAACATCCAAAATATGATACTATTTTTAGCAAATGACTAAGAAATACTATAATGCACACTCAAATTTTAAGATAACATAAAGTTTACCATTTTAATCCTCACAAATCCACTAAATGATCTCCTAAGATGCAAAGTTCTATAGAAAACAACTTCTTTCTCATTCACTTTGAACCAATTTCATATAAAAGAAAAACTCAAAAATCTAAACACAAAGTTTTATAATTCTTAAAATCTCTTGCTTAAGTTACAATTACTATCTAAAAATTACCGTCATCCCTAGGCACATAGGCCTACACTTATATTTATACAATTTCAAAAGTTAAAATCAAATAAGAGACAACTCCTTCAATTCCCATGAGATACGTTAAAAACTCAAAACTGTTGAGAGGAATCTTCTTATAATTTTTCTTGTGTGGCATGCAACAAATGATGACATCTAGCACTTCTTATTTTACTTATTTAAATCAAATACAATTTCTTTTACATGCTACACAAAGCTAGCTTAAGTAATTTGATTTTACAGAATGACTTCAAGTAATGACATTTAATCAAGTTACTTGAATTTTACATTTCACAATAACTTAATTTTACAAGTAATTACTTAAATACATTACAAGTTGAAAGAATAAAATAGAAGTATAATACATATCAAAATCATTCCAATTCATAAACTTTATTTCTACACTTCTCTCTGTATTTGATGCGTTGAGACATCATGAATTGGATAGCTGCATCATCTAATTTGGAAACTAATTACCTTTTATTTCATATCTCAATAACTCTATTTATAAATTTTTACAATAACCTTTCACCTTCCTAATATTAAGTTCCAACAAACTTTGAGATACTTATTTAAAGTAACAAGGTATGATAATCTCGAGAAGGTCTAGGTATTCCTCAAGTCTTTAGGGTTGAAGACTGTGAGTAAGTAATGATGCTTTGGAACTTTGGGTATGAAATTCTAATTTAGAACTTTAGATAAGTAATGCTTCTTCAAAACTATAGATAAGTAATGCTACTTTAGAACTCTGGGTAAGTAATGCTACTTTAGAACTTTGGGTAAGTAATGCTACTTCAAAACTCTGGGTAAGTAATGCTACATTAAAACTCTGGATCTACTTCACTTAGCTTTTGATGAGAAGGAAAGTTGTTTGATAATTCTAGTTTGAACTGGGTTATGTAACTTGGGTTTGTGATAACTTTTTACTTCTCACTTTGACAAGTAAATTAACTTAGAGAATCCGAGTTGGCCTAGAAGTGAGCCCAAACACTTAGCTTTTTTGAACTTCTTGAATAGATGGGAAAATGGATTTTATGAGGATGACATAGGTAAATATTTTAAACCTTTTGGAGTAATTTTAAGTAGTTATAAATGAAAGAAGTTGTACTGAAGACTAAAATAATATAATTCTTATTCAGGGGATAGAGTTTTGACAAGGATAATTGACTCACATAAGGCAAAAAACAATTTTTTTAAAAAGGGGCAACCCAAAATTTCTAAGTGTGAAATTTTGGGGACACAAACTAGCTCTAACTGAGGACATCTTTGTTTTAATTTGAAAGAGTGAAATAAAGGTGAGATCTTAATATCTCTAGTTTTGAGTCTTTTCTATTGGGTATAGAGTCAAGTCAAACTTAATCATGAAAAACTACAAAACAAATGAACAAAAATAAAATAATACAAAAAAAAAACTAAGGTTTTATTTATTTAAATACATCTGTTACCCTACTACTCAATTCTCGTAAAGCTTTAAGTGTTGCTCATTATAAGGTAGCAACAATTCACCCTTGCCTTTGTCATAAAATAACCTACTTTTTTGATTGAACCATTTGCTTGCACCATAATTTTGCACTTCATGTGCACTCATTCTTGCAATTTTATCTCTATCATATGGGCTATAGATGCCCCAACATACTACTACTAAACTTTCACTCTTACATTCTTTTGACAAGACTTTCATACTTACTGACAAATGCAATTAATTGATTATCTACTTTAATCGGTTTCCCTAGTGTCATGAATGATTTATCTTTATGCTATTTGTTTTCTATCATGTGACCCTTAATTGTTGCAACTTGTTCTTCCTCTTTTTCATCTTTCAATGCTTGTTCAAGTACTACCACTTCTACCTCTAATTGATCACTAATTTTATATACAAACTTGAAATCAAATTCTATACCTTTACCCATCAACTATATTTCATTTTTTAGGCCTTATATGAGGCTTACAAACTAACATCTTTCTTCTTTATCATTCCCATCACTCAGCTGGCTATAACCATCTTCTTTATCTTCACTCACATGCATTTTTTCTATCTCAAAGTGTTGTTTGTCTTCTTATACTTGCTTAATTGGTTGTTCACTCAACCTATATCTCATCATTTATCTCTTGAGTTGCTTAAAAAGTAACTTATTTTGTCTTCTTTCATAACGCATGGCTTCTAATAATTGAATCTTAGTTTTCTTGATGTGGTCAAAAATGTCAAAAGAAAGGATGGACACAAACAAAATAGGATTAACTTTAGAAGTATGAGTGATTGGATTATGAGGTTGAGAAGAAGATTCTACATACTTATCTTTTGGGATAAGAGAAGTGGGTAAATGACTACCTCTTTTGAGGATGCTAACATCTGACATGTGGTTTTGTTTTTATTTCCCTTGTTTTTTGGAATGTTTTTCACTAGCTTGCTAAGTTTGTGATTTTGTAAATACTACAAAAGAATGGCTATGATCATCCTGAAGCATTTTTTCATAGTCATTTTTTGATTCATATTCTAGGTAGCAGTTATTAGAGTCACCAACAAGATCTACAAAATCATCCTCTTCATTAAAACTTTGATCAGTATCATTAGCCATCTAATCTTCTTCATTCATCTTAATGTGATCATTAGGAGCATATTCAATTTCTAGTCTTTGTGTAGGGCCAACAATACGATTCTGGTTTTGATTTTTAAAATTGTGTGTAGGTGCATTCCTAGTAAGATGAGCATGAGTACCTTGAGCAATTTGTATTTTGACTTGTAGCAAGTCATTATCCAACTTTTGTAATAGGGGATCAATATTCTGTGATGTACTTAAATCAGAAGAATCACCCTTAGAAGTTATTTTTTTGATCTTTTCAGCCATTATCAAGTCATCTTCAACCTTTGTAGCAAGATTTTAAGATGTTGTTAAATCAACAATATGTATTCTGTGTAGCTAATAACTAATCTCTGATAACTAAGTATTAATGAAGAAGCACTTCTGATTATCTCTAGTGGGTAGAGAAACTTAAGGGATTTTATAGAGTAACCTATTAAACTTGGCAATGAAGTCTCACATGTGTTCATATGGTTCTTTGTTAAGTTGAGTGAGTTGGGTGAGAAATATATGAGAATATTCAATAGATTTGAACCTCTTCTTGAATTGCTCATGCATAGTGCCTTAGCTTACTATAGTTCTTGGGGCTAAATGGTAAAACTAGTCTATAGCTAAGTCATGCAAGGTCTTAATAAAAATTCTAACAAAGACATCTTCATGTTCAATGCCAATTACTCCGTAGGCTATAAAGAAAGCAACCAAATGCTCATTAAAACTTTTTTTTCATCACCTGTGAATTTTGGGAAATTATTTCTTGACCCTTTTGGCAAGTCATGGAGAGGAGTCAAGTTCAATGGGCCAATTGATTCAACTCAAGGAATAGGAAGTGGTAACACCATTCTTCTAAAAATAAGAAACTAAGGATTTATAGGCTGAATTATTATCACAAAATTATGTTGTAGCTGATTCACAAGAGTTTGTGCTTGTTTAATAGGAGGAAGATTGGCTCTTCTTGTTTTGGCTTGAATTATAAGAAAGTTGAAATCAAAATGTTCTTATAACTCAAAGAAGTCATTGGTTTGGCTTTGAGCTCTCTTTTCTCTAGTGAAAGGTCTATTTAACAGTTTGAAGTGAAAAAATTCTTCTGAGGATTACTCAAGCAATTTGGTTTATAATCAAAGGCTTAGGAGGTAGTTCATTTACATGTAGTGAGCTTAAGATAAGTAAGGTATAAAACAAAACATGGCTTCTAGACATGTAATACTTCAATAAAAAGTGATGCATCTCTTTTTAACAAGTCAAGTTAACTTTATAATAAGGAGTTTTAAATAGACAAGCATGTCATTACTCTACATGCAATATTTTGGATATTGTTTTGGAAAATTTGGGTTTTTTTGGAGAATTGGATGTTAATCTATGGCTATCTCAACTTGTGTAAGTTAAATTTAGTTCTAGGAGTTAAGTTCACAGTTCCCTATCAAAGTCACTAGAAACTATTGGCTAGATATTCTATAAGATATCAAAAGTACCTAGGTAGTCATGGGATTAAATCCCCTTCATTTAATGGTGAAACTCTTGTATGCTTATGTTTATTTACTTATAATTATTCATAGCTCTTAGTTATTCATAGATTATACAAATTATGTGCAAGTTACCTTATTTTTGGGGTATTACTTTAATCATAGAGTTCATGAACCATAATAAGGTGATTTTGTAATAAGTAAGTAGCTATTTTAGAGAATGTGTAAATAAATTTTGGGAAATTAAGAATGAAAAACTAGAACATGCAAGAAGAAATAAGTTGTACTTCACAATAAGTAGTTTTATAGATATTATTTAATATGTACAAGTAAATGAACATCCAAAAGATGATAATATTTTCAAAAAATGACTAAAAAATATTGGAATTCACATTTAGATTTAAAGATAACACAAAGTTTACCATTTTAATCTTCAAAAATCCACCAAATGATCTCCTAAGATGTAAAGTTCCACAAAAACCAATTTCTTTCTCATTCACTTTGATCCAATTTCATACAAAAGAAAAACTCAAAAATCTAAATACAAAGTTTTAGATTACTTAAAACCTATTGCTTCAGTTACAATTGCTTTCCAAAAATTACCATCATCTCCAGGTACGCAGGCTTGCACTTATATTTATATAATTTTAAAAGTCAAAATCAAATAAGAGACAACTCCTTCATTCCTATGAACTATATTAAAAACTCAAAACCATTGAGAGGCATCTTCCTTTAATTTCTCCTATGTGGCATGCAATGGATGATGGCATATAACACTTATTACTTTCCTTATTTGAATCAAATACAATCTCTTTTGCATGTTATGTAGAGCTAGCTTAAGTAATTTGATTTTACAGAATGACTTCAAGTAATGGCATTTAGTCAAGTTACTTGAGTTTTACATTTTACAACAACTTAATATTACAAGTAATTACTTAAATCAAAATTAATTAAATACATTACAAGTTGAAAGAATAAAATAGAATAAGTAGAAGAAATATTGAAATAATTCCAGTTCATAAACTTTGTTTCTACACTTCTCTCTATATTTGATGTGTTGAGACATCATGAATTAGATAGCTGCATCATATGATTTGGAAACTAATTGCCTTTCCATTTCATATCTCAGTAAGTCTCTTTCTAAATTATTACAATAACATTTCACCTTCTTGATATTAAGTTCTATCAAAATTTGAGAAACTCATTGAAATTACTAGGGTATCGTAATCCCAAGTAGGTCTAGGTATTCCTCAAGTCTTCAGGGTTGAAGGCTTTGGGTAAGCAAGGATGCTTCAAAACTTTGAGTAAGTAATGATACTTTAGAACTCTAGGTAAATAATTTTTCTTCAAAACTCTAGGTAAATAATGCTACTTTAGAACTCTGGGCAAGTAATGTTGCTTTGGAACTCTAGATCTACTTTACTTAGATTTTGATGAGAATTAAAGTTGTTTGATAATTTTGGTTTGAATTGGGTTATGTAACTTGGGTTTGTGATGATTTATTACTTCTCATTTTGATAAGTAAAGTAAATTAGAGAACCTGAGTTGACTTGGAAGTGAGCCCAAACACTTAGCTTTTTTGAACTTCTTAGATAGATAGGAAAATGGGTTTTATGAGGATGACCCAGGCAAATATTTTAAAACCTTTTGGAGCAATTTTAAGCAATTAGAAATTAAAAAATTATAGTGAAGATTACAAGAATCTAAGTCTTATTTATGGGATGGATTTTTGACAAGGACAACTAACTCATGTAAGGTAAAAGATAATTTTTTTAAATAAGGGGTAACCCAAAATTTTTAAGTGTGAAATTTTGGGGACACCAAGTAGTAGGGCACACAAAAATGTAGTGCCGTCTTCTATAATAGTATGTAAAAATCACCATAGAGTTTATATTTTAATTTATATACGTCACATAATCATGATGAAAATAATTATAGAGCTTTGAAAGAATTTAAATAAGATATCACAAATAATTATTTATCATCATTGTGCAATAAGTGTCCTTAATGAAGTAGATGATTCTAGTCTTAGAGGTTGATAAGGGTTGTGAAATCCAAGTAGGTCCATAATGTATTCTTAGTTCACCTCAATACTAGCCTCAAGGTCTAGCCAGATGTACCCCTCATTCACTGAGTTTGACATCACCATCACCATAATACCAATATACAACATCTTAGAATTTGGAAATGATGCAGTAGTAATAAACTAGTTGGACCCTACCAATTTCACAATAATAATTTGGGATTGGAGATAATACATAGTATCATCATCAATAGAATACAATGCAACAACAAGAAGGTTATAGAGGAGGTTATCAGTTAAACAAAAGAGGATCTAGGGGTAAATATAGAGGGGGTTACAAGGTGGTATAGGAAATAATTACTAACTCCCTCCTTTGTAATTTTACTTATGTGGAGAGTATAATCATGTGAAACACAATTTCCCTTTGAATCCCTAAATACAATCCTACTATGCATATTGTAGGGTATATGAGCAACATGAGACAAAAAATTATCTTGTGTTGGAAAAGCAAAGAAAGGAGAAGGCCATCAAGAATGTTAACATGGTGAATGTACAACCTAAGGAAGATGAATTTTTGAATGTCATTACAAGACACTAACACATAGAGAGAAGATTGCCTCCTCTTGAAATGCCTTAGGACCAAAAAATCTAGAAAGTGAAATAAGACAAATACCTGAACCTAGCTATAAAAAAGGGGCTCATGTATGAAGCTACATAGATGTTGAGAAATATTCAACACCAAAAAATTACTAAAGGAAATACTAAAATAATAGATGCCCAAATGTATGGTCAGATTGTGCATATTATGAATTAAGATGAAGTTGTTATTATGCTAACAAATTTATTGAAGCTACTAAGTACACTTCACAATGAAGACATTTCTTAGAATATCATAAACTTGCTACATAATTTACTAGAGTGTGCATAGTGAGGGTAATATAAAACATAAAAAATTGTTTGGTATGTAAAAACAAAGAATCCATGAGATGTAGATGCATGAAATTACATGGAAGCTGTAGGATATGAAATTCTAAATGTTGTCTTTACTTTTGGCAGCATGGTCAACATGATCCGCAAGTCTACATGGGAGCCAATCATATGGCCATTTATAAGTTATAGCCTAGTGATTTTGAACTTAGTAGACTATGGAAGAGTTGAATCCATTTGGTTAGTTAGAATAAGTTGAGATCAAAATCACAAAATTGAGCTTACAAGGTGATTTTGAATTCATTGATATGAATACAATAGTGACTCATTACCCTACATTGATTGGAAAGAAATGGGCATATGATGGTTAGATGACTATCAATATTATGAAAAATTAGTTAAAGGTGAATTAGGGAGATAAGATTATATTCATTCCTTTACATAAGGTGCACAAACCCTACATCATTTTGGCTACACTGGACTCTCCTTATGTTGCATAAGAAACCAATTGGATGAAGGTAAAATATGAGGAAAAATTGAAAGCTCTATGTGTAACTTAGTGAAATTTTATTATATGATCATAATAAAACTTGTGTATAGTCTTTACTCACTCAACAATCAATGATTTATGAGCAATAAAATCCTAAACTAGAATCTACTCAGCTATTGGCACCTAAGTTTGTCATAAAAGATTGTGCATCTATGTTTGCTAAATCCCCTACTTGATTTGAAGTTGATTTTATCTATAAAACATATGATCATATGCATGATTATATAGAACTAACTATAAAAGGCACTTTGCCTTGGGAAATAGCTTTATCTATCATTGGAGACTTAGATATGCATCTACTCAACTAGCCTTAGGGTGATCATGAACTCTAGCCTATGAGAGTGGTATTCACCATAGAAATAAAAATTCCTTCATATTATGAAACCAAAGACATCAATCAAGTCATTATGTGCCTATAAGATTATGTGCCTATGATCAGTCAGCAGGCCAGTGTCTTGAATTACAATTTGAAGGGAGCTGTAGTGACATGCTGGACAATTCATAGAGATGACCAAATCGATTGGGATGATGTATGCAAACTTATGATTAAAATATTTTAACTGCCATAGGTCATCAGAAGTAATTGGCCTTACATTAAAGATGGTGAGTACCCTAAAATCCATATCCAAAAATGTGTTGAGGTCTGGACTAAATAATGTGTGGTATCTAATTATTGGTTTCATGTCTTTCCTTATAAACTTACCCTTTTACCATCAGCCTAGTATATGAATCAATAATGTAGGAGGGAGACAAAGCATTGGGCATAGATGTAGAGTGACTTGATACATACTTTTGTGTTTAAAGATGAGAATCCTCTAGCTCACAATGTGCTATTAAAAATCAAATATTTCCTATGCCATGGGTTTTTAGAATATTTAAGCACCATGATGGAGTCTACTACATAGAATAATGTAGCCTATGATCTAATTACAACATTATAAATATATAAAGATGATAATATGGAAAAAAAATCTCTTATGTAGCTGTGTCACTGAATAAAAAATAAAGAGGAGGAAACTTAAGATGCAGATACTAATGTTGATATTAATTTGACTAATTTGTTTGAACCTAAATGACCAGTAGAACCATTAAAGGATCCAATCACAAAACCCACTAAAAAATAAAAGATACACAACATATTGATTCTAGAATAGGAAGGGCAAAGAATGATACAAGAATCTATTGATGAGGGGAAGTGAAATATTTATCATAAACCTATTAAAAACATGTAGAAAACATCAAAAGTGAAGAGATTCCTAAATTGGAACATATAGGTGATTACTAGATTAAATCCAAAATTTTAGAAGCTATGCAACTCATATGGGATTATCAGGATGTGTTTCCCATAAAATTTTTAGAATTCAGAGGAGTAGATCCATCCCTAGGGAAATGTATATTGAACTCAAGGAGTCAACATGATCCATAAAGAAATGACCATATAAGTTGAATCCAAAAATGAAGTTGAACGTGAAGGCTAAACTGGATAAAATACAAGATGCATGTATAATCTATGTCATAAATAAGGTAGATTGTGTTAGTCCCATGGTAATAAAACCTAAGAAAATAGGGGAGATTAGAGTATGTGGTGATTATCTAATTATGACTGATGTATGTGTGAATGATCCATTTCTGATTCCCTTCACATATTTATTTTTGGAATCTATCATAGGTCATGAAGTTTACTCTTTCACATATGGATTCAATAGTTATCGTCAAATACCCATCACAAAAGAAGTTAACTAAAACAACTTTTACAATTGAATGGGGATCTTTTGCATATAACGTAATACCTTTTGGCCTCAATAATGCACCTATAATTTTTTCTAGAGCAATAGTGACTATATTTAAGGATTTCATTCATGACATACTTGGAAGTATATCTAAATGATTAGATAGTCTTATCTTTGTTTAAATAACAATTATTGAAGTTGTACCTCATGTTATAATGCTTTTGAGCTCTATGCATTGCCTTGAATTTGAAAAAGTGCTTATTTTTTACACTTTTTGGTGTCTTACTAGGTCATTTAATGTTTAGTGAAGGTATTTTGGTAGATGATGCCAAAATTATATTCATTATTAGTATGCCTTCACTATTCAGACCTATTAAAGTGCCATCCTTTCTTGGCCATATAGGGTACTATCATAAGTTTATCAAGGGATATGTATCCATTTCATCTCCATTGGAATATTTATTATGCAAAGGTATGAAGTTTGTCTAATTTTTTGAGTGTCAAATAACTTTCATAGAACTAAAGAAAAGATTGGTAATTGTGCCTATCCTCATCTTTCCAGATTGGAGTAAGACCTTTTAAATGCATATTGATGCTTCTGGTATTATATTTGGTGTTGTGATTGCATATTTAGGAGAAGGTGGATTAGAATACCCCATTAATTTTACAAGCTAAAGGCTATCTAATATAGAAAAGAATTAAAAGACAACTGAAAGACAAGTATTAGCTATAGTGTTCACACTATAGAAATTATGACATTATCTTCCTGCCATACCATTTTAGTTTTCATAGACCATCAAGATCTACACTACCTAGTTAATAATCCTATGCTTGATGAACATATTTCAAGATGGTTGATGATCATTCAAGAATTTAAATTTTGCATCAATGTCAAACTATGTAGAGAAAATGTTGGGTTGGATTATCTCAGTCGTATCACAAATGGGGAAGAATTAGAAGAAATATAAGGAGATTATCTTGATGCCCATATATTTTGAGTTTTTATGATACCTAAGAATTTTGAGGTAATTGCTAATTTTATATAAAAATGAGTATTCCCTACACACTACCAAGAAAGGGACAAAAATCAGTTTTTCACAAGAGTGTTGCCATGTACTATTATAAATGGTCTCTTGTATCATTTGGGGAAGGGAAAATTACTGTGCGAGGTAGTTTTAAAACATGAAATACCACAACTCTTATAGGAAGCACACCAAGGAATTGTATGAGGTCATTTTGTCAAAAAATCTAATGCAAATAAATTATTGTAGAGTGGATTATGATGGTTGAACCTTTTTTAGGATGCACATAGACTAGTGTAACATTAGGATGTATGTAAATGAATGGGTAAGCCACTATAGAAGGATGAAATTCACTTGCAACCTTTTTTATTTAAACAACCTCTTGAATAGTGGGGCATCAATTTTGTAAGACTGATTAATCCTATATGTAAAAATAGTAAAGTGTAGTATATTATCACCATGAAAAATTACTTTACCAAATGGGTTGAAGTTGTTGTGACATCTAGCTGTAGGGAAAAGGATGTAATAAAGTTTATTTAGGAGAATATCATCACAAGGTTTATATGCCCCATCAAGCTTGTTAGAGATATAGTAACACACTTACTAAATAATACTATCAAAGCTCTTAGTGAAGAATTCATGATTTTTCATCATAAAAGTATTGCATACCATCCACAAGCTAATGACCAAGCTGAGGCTTCTAATAAAGTGTTGGGAAAGATGTTGACAAAGATTTTTGATGTCAAGAGGGATGATTGGGAAGATTAAATTCCTATGATTCTTTAGGCCTATCAAACATATTATAAGAGGGCTATAAGTTTTACTCCATTTTAGCTTGTCTGTGGGCTTGAAGAGTAATGCTAATGGAATATTTGGTACCCAATCTATGCATTACAATGGTTATGAGACTAGGGGATTATGAGTCTCTCACAAATAGGGTTATCAAATTAAATTTGATGGATGAGTATCATCACAAATCATCCTAGATGTAGGAAGTTCATAAGTAGATCTAGAAAACATGGCATGACAAGAATCTATGCCATATGGAATTTCATAAAGATAAACCAATTTTGTTATATGATAGTCACTTCAAAACATTTATAGGTAAATTATAGATTAGATGGAAAGGGACTTACATTATACATGAAATATCATAGTAAGGAACCATTATTTTGAGAGATCTTCAGGGATTCATTTTTCTAGAATGGGTAATGGTTGTAGGCTTAAGCCCTACTGCCAATAGTCTTAATTGATCTTTTTGACAAATGAGTGGGTGCTAAATAGTAATGATTAGATTATGATTTACTATTTTTATATGTTTTTTATGTGTTTATTTTTATCTGTGTGTGTGTGTGTGTGTGTGTGTGTGTGTGTGTGTGTGTGTGTGTGTGTGTGTGTGTTTGTAGATGATCTCTTCAATAGATTTTGAAACTAGGATAAGAATTATAACATGCACCAACCATGCATAGAAGTATTTAGGTGCACCATTATTATCATTAGTAAGAGTAGAAAAAAGTAATTAAGTTTAGGAAATGTATGGTCAAGTCACATCAACCAAGATCTCAATCATATAACGGTCATCCCTAAGTAGTTAATGCTAGAGCCAAGGTTCATTTAACCTAATCTTCACCAAATTAGATACCAATCAACATCATCCATTCATACTCAAGTATGAACAACAAAGAATATAATGGTGTATCTTGATACATGTGCCAATGACTAACTAACTTATTTTCTAGATTAAATAATATTTGCCACACCAAAATTCACATTGATATCGAAGGGATATCTTAGAATGAAATTTACATAGAAACCAATAGATGATAAATCTATAAAGGCATATAGTTGTGAACTAAGTTTGCATTTCATTATTTTAAGCATTTCATGAGCTAAAGTTTTAGAGCTAAGTTGCATAGAAAGTCAATTTTTTTTCAATTTAACTATTCAAAGATCATGGATTAATTAAAGATTATCAAAAAATTTATGGATGCTTTGAAGGAAGCAATGGGAATTGATCTTGCACTTGAGGAGATAAAATAAACTGATCCTGATTCATTTAATTACCTCTAAGCATCAGAGAATAACTCTTTTGACCGAATCTAGTTGATTTTGTGAAACTACTTACACTTATAGTCCCACATTGATACTAGAATATAGATGTTAATCACCTACTTTTCATGCCCACCTTCTGTGATTTGGGGGAGATTATACAAATCTTACTCAATCACTATAATGATGGTAACATTTACATTGGCCTTGACATCACTATAGTCATCAACACCAAAGTAATGACCCGAGATTTAGGTTTACATGTGTGAGGTGATTTTATTACTCCATACAAGACAATAATGCCTCTTATCTTTCAAAAGGTCAAAGATTTATATGTTTGGGAGTCCAAAGGAATCCTTTTAAAAAAATTCAAGATGAACCAGTGTGCATCCTAGTTGAATGCATCACATGGAGATTATGGTAGACCTCCAAGTTTATAAATCAAATTCCTAAAGGGGTGGTGGACATTGCACATTACATGATACACCATAATGAGTAATTCAATTGGCCTAAATACTTTATACAAGAGCTTATTACAAACATTAACAAGTGCCACATGACTTCTAAGAAAACCTTTCAATACTAGTTTCTCATATTTTTGTTGTGTTTCACCTAATGAAAGTACCCTATAGGATAGGTACACCTTGACACCGATTATTGGCCAATGCATCAATTCCACAACCTAATACTGAACACCTAAGCATGGTGCCCTATCACATGAGGGAAAATTCAAGACATGGTGGAAGGAGTGTTTAGAGCTAATTACCACACATCCTAAGGTGACATCATATGTCATTTAAAACCTAGGATAAAATGATGTTGGCACCTTGTTTTCAAAGGGAATATTCATTCACATTCATGATCTATTGAGGTTGCCATTTAGACCCCTAACATACTTTTTTACCATGGATATGGCACAGGCTAGAGTCACTATGAAAATATCTTATGCATCTAGGCATGCAACACTAATCCAAGCCATACCACCTGGTGTAATAGTCCCTTCATTGCAGTAATAACCATAAACCAAAACCTCATAGTATTAGGAAGGAAAGCACAATTTCTCTACTAAATAACAACCTCCATCACCTCTACTAAAATTCAAGATGAGGATTACCATAATCTATCTAGATGACCCTAAGGTGCCCCAGATCATAAGATCTTATGACCTAACTCATATTAGGAATGGACGAGTAGGATTTTTACTAGGTAATGGTCACAAATATGGCAGGTGACTTCTATGATAGGGAGGAAGAGAATGAATTCTTCTTTTAGAAGGTAGTGTGCATGGTCCAAGTGCATAATAAGGTCCTACCAAGTCTTTGGGTGGACTTACCACCATGCCCTACATCCATTATGGTTGAACATTATGTAAAAAGAGGATGAATAAATGGAGAAGGGTTGACCTTACAAAAATAACCTTCTACTACTTTTATAGCTATCAACGTCTTTATACCACTACCAAAAAGTTCATAGGATTCTTTAGTGTGAAGACCTATCTTGATGAGAGGCTAGGGTTTATCCTACCTTAGAAGAATGTACATTTGGTATGACAACCATAGTGAAATAAGTAAAACCTTCTCAATATTTTGATTCACCACAACCCAAATGTAGGTTGGTTACTTTGGGGTGCAAGCAAGTATCTATCTCCAGTTACCTAGTCCAGCCAAGTGATTCACCACCTTTAGAACAAGCCTCATAGGTCAAAGAGCTCATGTCAGATCAACCTAAAATTAAAGAATAATAGGCATCATGGGAGGAAATAACTCACATAGTATAATGATGAGTATTATAAGAAGAAAATAAGTGCCAGAAGGAGCAGGCCTAACAACAACAATCTCAATAAGAAAGTCATCAAATTGAAGAAGTTAAGGCCATAAAAAAGGCCCAAGATGTAGAGGCTGACTGAAAAAAGGCTATCAAGGTGGCCAAGAAGTTGCAAGAATATATTGATGTAAAAAACTAGGCATAGGAGGTGCACCAAAAGAAAATTGCCAAAGAGTATAAAAATAAAGAGGCTGAGCTCACTACCAAAGCCAAGGTGGAAAAAGATAAGTAATACTAGGATGTAGTGGTGCAGGGAAAGAAGGCTTTAGAGGATGTTAATTTTTCATAGCAACAAGATAAGGAAGCTATAAAGAAGAAGAAGAAGAATCCCTACATAAATAGTAATCTCAAGTGTAAGAGCAATAAACAAGTGTAGCCAAGGGTAGGCTAACCTAGTAGCACAAGCTCAGGATAAAGCCAAACAAGATAAGGTTGTTGTACTTGATGAATAAAAGAAGGAAGAAGAACATGTATAGAAGTTTTAGGAAGAGGAACATGAAAAAAATAATGTTATCAAGGATAAACTTACCAAGAAAGTAGTGGAGGAAGCCAAAATAAAATAGGATGAATACACTGTGCAGAAATTGAAGCCTAAAAAATAAGATACAACACAATAATAATAAGTGCTTAAATAAAAATAATCCAAGTCAAAGTAGCTAAAGAAATAAAAATATCAACCTAAAGATATAATAGGTGTATAATAACCAGATTTGCCTTTGGGAGGAGTCTGGCTAGGGGGCTTTCCAACTATGGGTGCTCAACACACCACATTCTCACTTACACTTGTCAGCATGCCATGACTCAAACCTTCAGTAACTGCAAGATTTGGTAGCATTCCCACTCTATTAGGATCATCCTTATATGTTTTCAAATTACCATTGAATAAATAGTTATAGGGCACTGTAGCATTTTAGGAGTCCATTTCATAGAGGGATGCCTCTCTAGAATAGGATATTTATCAATCCAAATTCAAGAACATTGAGTTTAAGTTTTGACTGCATGAAGCTTCCAATCTTATCCAAGACACTTATCTCGAGTTGGTCACTTCCCTAATTAGGGACCAAATAATGTCTGACCAACATAGACTCAAGACACTTATCTCTAAGTTAACCAAAGACTGGTACATAACACATAAAATACATGTTGTGGGAACATTGGGTCAAGATGTTAAGACCAAGGCTGACACACTCATGACTTTACTGGAGGATTATCAAGGAATGCTTGATTTTTCTACACTTTAAGCTTAACAAGTCACACGTAGCTTGATGGATTGGAATTATCAATTAGATACCTCTTTAGCTAGTTTCAACATAAACTTTACAAAGGTTGACACCACCAAAGTAGTCATGGTGAGTCACACTAAAACTAGAGAGGATAAGGATGGATCACTCTAAGATTCACTCAATACTAGGGATAATGTGCATGATAATCTTATGAATTGGTAGAGTCAACTTTTACGTAGTTTCTTCACTGGCCTCCAAGCTCAATGACAAGTAGATAAGATGGAATAGATAAGTGGAGAGATCTAGATAGGGGTCATAAATGCCAAGGTAGCCTTGAGTATAATTTATTATGTAGACCTCAAGAAGATCATTAGCTTTCATACTCTATTATGTACCCTGGTGTGATTAATCCAAGAAGTGATGCTAGATTTGAATGCCTATAAAATGGATCTGACTCCCTTCACCAATGCAGTTGCTATTCAAGCATCATCTACATCCATGCCATCACCATCAAGTTAAGTACTATGTAGAGTAAAAATCTTGAAAATTTTGTATAAAATTTTGTATTGGGGATGACTTAGTAAGACAAATATGGCTAGGTTAGTTGAAAACCCATAAAGGGCAGCCACCTAGTTACACTAGCCTATTGAAAACCCAAAAAGGGTGTTAGGTGGGTACATTACTTTGTTGAAAAATTAAAAGGGAGACTAAGTAGTGTGTAAGAGGTTAAAACCAAAAATGATGCCTTGAATAATTACTGTGAATCTTACTAGTCTAACCATTTATTTAGCCTCTAATCACTTGTGCCTTCTTGGAGATCTTGTGACATTTTATGTTCAAAAAAGTGTTGATAGAAGAACACAGATTGTAAAAAGTTGTGTAGGATATTTGTCCTATATTCATGTGTTAAGCACTCATTTTATCATTGTATAAGTATATTTTGTCCTATCTTAATGACTTGTAATAGGATAGAATATGAATAGACTCCACTATTGGTACCAAGTATAATAAGAAGATGAACAATCATAGACTAGAAATGTCTATATATACTTTTATTTATAAGAAGAAGAGGGTTCCACTTTTAGATATCAATAAAGATTAACTGGTTATGGTTATCTATGTGATTTCTAATTATGTTTCTTGCATGCATTCTCATATGTAATGTTTTGGTTACTTTCTATCTAATTAATCTAAATGCATTATTTTTATTTATGAAATATTGGTTGTTCTTAATTCCTGAACAACATCGATTAATTAATGTTTCCTCTGGTTTTGTCATCCCAATTCCTATCTTTATATAATATACTATTCTACGTATACAAATTATATCACAATTATCCTTATCCTTAGCATGTTTTGATGCTTCATGAACCTTTACTAACAATATCAATTTCTTTCTTTGGCTATGCTTAAAGGCTACCAAAATTTTGTACTACACCTCCTAAAGAAATAAGAAATTGTTTTCCTCCATATTAGGTTATTGTGTGAAGAGTATGTGTGATTTCCATTACTATAACATTATAAATCAATATCTTTCCTATGTTAATGTCTAGTTTTTATACCTTATTATAACATATTTGAGTTTATACAAGTCATATTATGTTTCTATATTCAATCTCAGTCTAAGTTTATATGTGAATTCAATAATCTTTCATTCCTTCCATGTAAAGAGTGAGTGTTGTTAAGTCCTTTATATTAAACACTATTGTATAATATATATACCTATAGTGAAGAGAATGTGTGAAAGCTCATTTAATTATTAAGAGTGTCAATTTTAAGAAAAAATGATCATAAATTTTGGTGCATCACCATTATTCCAAGTTTTCATGTCAATTCCAATGTAGGCATTATTCTTTCACCCTTTATCTTAGTTAAAAAATCATTAGTTAGTAGGATTAAGATCATGTTTAGAGAGTGAAACAAGGGAACTAACCCTCTATCTAGAGATTATCTCCATCTCAAATTCACCCACACTTAAGAGAGATTTCATTATTTCAAAAGGAGTGGGAAATAACACACATTCTCACAAGGGTAGCACTCCTGATTGACATCAACAATAATAATAACTTAAATTGAATTAATAAATGGAATATTGATATTTCACCTATAAATTTAGAAACTGGAAAATCACTAAAGTATAAATTTACCAACTTATTTCTATGTTTTTATTTCCCATAATAGTTGTCACTAATCTTGAAAATATTTTTTATCTACTTCTCCATGGCTTAAATTAGTAAACTATAGCTCAAACCCTATTTGGACACTTTAGATAATAATGAGACCCCTTCAATAACTAGTATTGTCCTAGATTTTCTATCAATGTTCATATAGATTATGTAGTTTTATGACTACTCAAATAAATGTGCTTATGCTTGTAGATTTTGCTTGTGCACGCACCCACCTTTAGTCCTATGCACTTACCCTTGTTTGTTTTTTCCTTCCTTTGAAATCATAATCTCATTTTTGACCACAAGATAACCCTTGAAAAATAGGTTAGTATGTTGGGTAAAAAAACTCCAATAACTTATGATTGAGTGATTAAGTATATTCTCAGTTATAATACTCTAGGTAGGGCTCAAAACACACGTAGTTATCCCCTTTAGGGGTGTGTGTGTGTGTAAAATTGTGGTCAATATAAAAATTAAATTCAGTGTTTGGATTTTGACACATTTCACCATACAAATTTGACCAAGTGAGTGAGTGATAAATGATTTCTCAATGTGATTGACAAGTAGTGGTCAAGTGAGTCTAACCTTATGATTGATTTTATATTTATATTTGACTCTTTAATATTTTTTTCTATGACTAACCCATGAAATATGTATAGAATAACCTAAAGGAGACTTCTTAGTTTAAAAAATAACCATTAGTTTTTCTTGGACACTACCAATAGAAAGTAAAAACTTGTGGTAATCACAACTACCAATATATTATCAGTACTATGTTGAGAGTGAAATTTAGTGATTTGAGATATGGATAAGATTTATTTTTAACATTTTAGGAATTAGTGAATGCAAATCCTATGTTTTTGAAGTGTTAAGTATAATAAATCAGGGTAATAATATGCAATAAATACAACCAGTTATTTCTAATAAAACTGACTAACTTTGACCTTTCTAAAAATAGCAATAAATAATGGAAGTGTAAACACCCTAATTTAGTTCAACAACCACATGTACTATGTATTTTGTTTCTCTTTCACATAAGGGTCTTAGTGATGGTTATAGTCCTTATTTTCATGGTCATCTTGAATCTTTTTTGTCTTTCTTATGTCCTATTTTCCCTATTTTTACACCCCAATAGTCACATGTCACTTTTTCCCAATCCCAAGGGCCCTTATCCTATCATCCCTAATTTTTGATCTATTTTGAGCCTTAGGACATTGATTCCACTTTTAGGATAGTAGTGCCCCATGGTGCTAGTGTCTACTTGTGTCTTTAGTGTCCAATGGGCCCTTTCACCTGTGTTTGAGTCCTAACCCCTCTATGGCCCTTATTTTATGTTTTATATATCTTTTTCATGACTTATCTACTAATGAACAAGGTATTATATGCAATAAAAATTTACTCCTATATAAGCAGCCTCATAAGGCATTTTACATCTAACACTTACTATTTTGGCACTTATTTACATAAAATCAACTAATAATACAACACAAATATTGTACATACTACTAAACTTTCACACTTGGACATTTTCATGCTTGATCAAAGAAGGGCCTAGGTAAAATTCATTATATCATACCATCAAAACTTGATGGTGCACATTCCCTAAGAGAAAATTACATGTGATCTGAGACCCATAACATTGGGGTTAATGTAGGTAGTGACCAAGATAATAGGGGTTCTGCTCTGCACAATCGTAACATCCCACAACCTAGTTTTTTCCTTTTGTATTTGATTAGTTCATTGTATAATGTGTGAAAGTATTCATTAGGATTTTGGAGAATATTTAGCTAACATAGTGACATATACAAGCTTATGTGTGACACAAAATCACTTATAAGACCTCTAAAAACTCCCATAACTTCCCTAAAAGATATAAATAGTCACTATAAAAAGGAAATTAGTGCCAAAATTAGATCACTAGTGCCACATGGTGTTAGTATCCTAAGAGGGACACTACTGTCTAGATCCAAATCTCAAAAAATAGTTAAAAGATGAAATATTCATTTGTATTTACTCAGTTGTTTCTAGTACCCTAATCTATAAAAAAATCTATGTATATCTAAATAAGTACCTTTTCTCCTTGTGCTTACTATTATTTGAAAAGTTTCAAATATTCAATAATTTCCAATTTTATTCTTGATTAGCAATAGACCCAACCCTTTAATCTAGCTTAGGATTTAGATGGTAAAACCCTAAAAGTTTAAATCATTTGGTGAACCTAACTTACTTTGAATATTACTTCAAAACCCTAATTTTCCTTAAGGTTTACCTTTTCTAAATTTGGTACATTAAATTAGGGTTACAAAAATTTGATTTTCTATTTTTTGGCTTAACATAGCTAATTTAATTAATCTTATACTAGGGTTTTATTTATTTAACTTAATTTAAATAATTGTAACACAACCCTAAAATCAAAACCCTAGATCCACATACTAGATCCCTATACACACAAAACATTAACAATTAGGTTTCAACAATAATCCTATTTTCTATTACAAACTTTATTTAATAAATTCACACATTGCACACATACTTATGTTAGATTATATTATACCTCTTATGTGTTTATTATTCCTTATTTACACTATCTTATTTTGCAAGTTTAAAATGGCATCTAAGAATTCTTCTTCCCCTCATCCACTTGATGCAATCTTAAATTTCTCTCATGATTACAATAATTAATGGACTAATTTTTAATATTGTACATTAGATCATAAGAATGATTTGATTTATAATGATGATTATGACTATTGTTATAATGATGGATATGAGAATTACTATGAACATGAAAATAAAAATGAACATGAGGATAATTTAGATACATCATCTTTTCTTTCTTGTTACTCTTCTCTTACTCCTAAAAATCAAATTAAAAATATAATGTCAAAAAAACCTCTTGTTGGTAGTGTTTTATTCTAATGTGATCCTATATTTTCAACTACTTTTGCTACTTCATTATTAAAATTAAATCAATATAAGTGCACTACACAAAAATCATTTTTTCATGATTCAAGTAAAGTAGATAGGAACAATACATCTTATTTACCATTCTCAATTACATTTGAAAAATAAAATACAAAGGATATTACACCTTTTAAAAATGTACAAACTAAGGTAGATGAAATTACTTTATCACCCTCCTTCACATTTTAAGCTCAATACAATGATTATTTGTAATACATAGATAATGCACATGTATCTAACTATTCTACTATATGTCATATTAAAAAAAAAAAAACATGGTTGTTGCTTCTCCTTATCTTGATTCCAAAATAGAAAGTGATAATCATTCTTGCATTTCAAAAATGAATACCAAACAGATGCCTTGCATTACACTTACATATGATGATACATTGCATAGTAATAAAAAGTTAAAATTTCCTTCTTCTCTTTCTCCTAATGAGATTTTGGATGATATTTCTTCTACTATTACTTCTTCAAATGAATTAAATTCTAATTTTGATGAACCATGGGATAATGATGACTATTGTGATTATGATGAATATGACATAAAATCTACACCTTATACTTCTTATATTTCCTCACATATCTCTCTTGTTCAACCAAACAATAAGTCACATGTAAAAACACACACACATACTTATTCTTATATGCATAATTTACATTTAATAGAGAATAAATCACCTTATATTCAACAAATCTATGATACTCCTTCACAACATAACAATTTAAAAGATACCAATAAATCCCTGTTAATCCCCCTTACTAAAGGAGAACCTATTTCTCAAACAAACACAAATGAGGGTGATAACCCATTTCACTCTAACTAGGTCCAATATATTACACCTTAGAAGGTTATTGAGAGCACATTGACCCTTTCTAAACAATATTTCCAATATAATGTACCAATGGCTAAAATAAATAATAAAATCCAAGCATTAAACAAAATTATTGATAATGATAATATACCTTCAAAGTTGTTAATTTATTTAATGCATGCTATGGGTGCTTTTCAAAAATAAGTACATCATATCACTTTGGATAATGAAGCATACAAATCTTATATTAATGCCAATGTTATACATAGTAACCCTATTCCATGAAAAATATCAACTATGAGGTTGCTACACAACTTTCAAATACCACTGTTATCTATATTTGATGGATAAGGAGATACATATTTACACCTTCAGGCTTATGAAAAAGCCATGGCTCATATTAAAAATAATTTAATTCTACTACAATTATTTCCAAAGTCACTAAATGGGAAAGCACTAGATTGGTTCCACCATACTCTCCCTAGTGGATATTTACAACATATGAAGAGCTAGATATTATCTTCCTTAGACATTACATAGAAAATAAGGGACCTCTAGTCACACATGAGAGATTACATTGACTACACTAGGGAAAGATAGATCCTACATCATAATACATTCTAAATTTCAAAGCTTGTTTGCATTAGTTAATTTATCAATAAACTAATTTAAAAGTACAATACATCTTTTCTCGAAGTCTACTCAAGGAGATATTGTTATATCAAACATTTAAATAATTTAGACATCTATACAACGAAAATATAGCATTAGAGGCATAGTTGGGATTAGTAATTACATATTCAAAGGCAAATTTGGCTATAAATCCCTTAGAGCCTCAGTCATCAAATTTGGTATAAGAGCCTAATCCAATTTCAATTTAGAAACTAGTGGAACAAAAACAACAAAGAAAAATACTTAGTAAGGGAAAAGATCCACTCTATACAACATAATATATAATGTGTAAAACATAGGATATAATTAGAAAGGTTATACATTTTTAAGATAAGGTTGAGCCTCATGACATCTTACTTACACTACTAGATAAGGGGATGATCACACTTCCCTCAACAAATCATCATCCACCACACTATTTGCACCAGGTACCACATAAAAATTAATATCATTTTCACTGGATAAATGGACATTAAAATGACCATTGTTATGTTCTCTAATCTCACATCAACCAATAGGTTAATAGAGGAATCATAAAGTTAATATAAGGGGAACCATCCCTAATTCACCACACTTTCCTAAATCGCACTCCTATATGATAGAGTTATCCTAAGATGTTCCTTTTAATAAACCATTAGTTATTCATTGTATGAGCCTTATGAAAACTAGGACAACCATTTATCATCAATCCCATACATCATAGCCTCAATAGTGATGGAAGCTAGTTCAAAAAGTTTTGAATGCACCTACAGTGTACACATCAATTAAGATATTTGGGAATAACTATAAACCCAAAGGCATAGTTTTGGTACAATCACCAATCAATTTTTTTGAAAATAATTATAGAGATCAAAATTCACCTTGAGTGTGCACATTGATCAAAATATTTAAGAATAACTATCAACCCAAGGGCATAATTTTAGTTTAACAACCAATAAAGATATATGGCAATCATTATAGAGATTAGAAGCCATATTCAGTCCACACACCAATAAAAACATTTGCAATAAATCATACAACTTAGGGTGTAATTTTAGAGCATCAACCAATCAATATTTTTTCATCAAAGTCTACATATTCATACACCAATAGTACATTATCGGCAACTCCAAATTCAAAGTCTATGTCTATAACAACACAACATGAGTAATATGGTCATTAGTTTTCCATGCCATTCAGGTTTAGATAGGGCATATCACCACCACATGTTACATACAAAGACATATTATAAAATATAAAAAAAACCATATACCAATAAAATAAAAAAACTCAATCTCCTTTAAATATGCCTAAAACATTCATACAACATATACAAATCAATTAAATTTACTTCAACCAAAACAAAATTACAAACATCAACATTTTAAACAATTAAATAAATTTAAATGCATACTGATATATACAAAATTACAAGATCTAGTTGTCACTACACAATGAAAAATTAAACAACTATCTATATATACAACTCAAAACATCATTTCAATACAAATTTGGTGTATCACATAATGATGTGAACATGATTATTAGAACCAGCTCCCTCACTCTCACTATCAGACACATCAAAACTAGAACTAGAGGCACCACTATCTCTATGTGAACTCAATTTATGGATATGCTTACTCTCTCTTAGTACATGCCAAGCTCATCCCTACACTCACTGAAGTTGTATGTAGTTTTATACTATATGATTACTATCCCCACCTAGAGTATTAGGAGATGGCATGGTACACCTCTATAGATCCACATATAACTCATCTCTATGTGCTACTACTTGCCTGAATGTTGTAGTTGATATCACTAATCGATAAAATAAATGAGCATGCACCCCAATAAAATTGGTGTCCCTCTCCACCAATCCATCATCCATGACATCATCTAGGATATGCCATGATAACTCACACAATGTTGACTCAATGGTGACCTCCCAATACTCATCATCTCCTACACCTAAAAGTATACATATAATTTATAATAATATTATTATATAAAAACACATAATCAATTTGACATAGAACATATAAAAAACTATCTAACTTACCATCAAAAATGATCAAGGTCTCTACAAATAGTACCTCATCTATGATCATTTCATCTCTTAGGAATAAGGGTACCCATATGTGCTCACTCCACCAAGATGTATAGGCCTTGGTCACTCCAACATCATTAACATCTGGTACCTTAATCTCAAGATCATGATCCGTCAATGTCATAGGATAGAGATCAATAATTGATGTCATCGATCTATTACATAACCTCATAAGAAACTAAGAACTACTCAACCACACCAAAGGTGCTAGGGGCACATCCTATAAAACACTAAACTATCAGGTAATCCTCTCATACTAGAACCACTCATATACATTATCCCAATAATCATGTATATAATATCTAGCCTGAATCTACCTTAACTATGTGTTATCCTCAGGCCACCCCTGATATCCCTTATAACATCTCTAGATGATATCCTCTACTCTTAAACTATCTAGTAACTAATGAAAATATGTAGAACTCCTCCTTGGTGTAGGCCCTATCCTACTCCATCTCTCTTTAAATACTTACAGATTAGCCCATCCATCTTGTGGATGTGCCACTGGCCTACTCATAGCTATGTGCTCATATAACCAATAGTGTAATAACATTGACACACCGATACCCCCAACACTCATATCCTATATAAAGCATTATAGGTCCTTGTATAAATGAGCCAACATGGTATGACCCTAAGAATATATAGTGCCATGATGCTTGTTTTCCTTCACTATTTTATACATCCTATAATATATCAAGACACGACTCTGATCCATAACAAAAAATGATGAAAACAACACAACTAGACATTTTTGCAATGATAGAACATCGACCATCATAATCATGGTCAACAATATGTCACTCTGACTCCCTGTGCGATGAGTCCCCACCACCATAGTAGAGAAGTAACTAGATGCCCATTATATTGATCAAGGACTAGTAGCCTCATATAATATAGCTAGTTACCTATAGATTAGAATTGCAAGATCTGATATGCATCCTCCAATGTCACAATTATCTCACCCATAGGTAGCAATAATGTACATGTCTATAATCCACCTCTCATATAATGCAGTGATCATATGATTATCCCAAGGCATAAGATATAAGAAAGTAACATATCAAAGGCCTACTCTCTTGATCACCTCTATCTCTACATTAGATAAGTGCAAAATTTGTATAGTCTCCATCATCTTACCCTTATGAAAATCCCTTATATGGGAATCAACTTACAAAATTACAACTAAATGTGACATCAGTAAAAAAAACTAAAACCAACAAATAATAATAGGCATAAAAAAGTATTCAATAATTCTAATCATCACATCTTGGGCCTATTGGACACTAACATTGCCTAGGGGACAATATTATTAGATAATAGTGCCAAGATTTGGACAGTAGCACTTGGAATGGGACACTAATGCGAACTTATCCAACATAGCTATAAAATAGTCCATTTCCAACAAAACCAGTAAAAAAGATAATGAAAATGATAAAAAGACAAAAATAATGAGTCCTTTACTAGACAAAACACCTCCCTATCTTGAATCCATGCCTCAACCTCCTCAAAGCATGATAAACTAACATCTCATCTCTTTGACATGTTTCTCTCTCTCAGACTCCAAATTCTTTCCACTCAAATAATGTAAATGAATTACCAATGATTCAAAATGACCTATTTAATTCATAATTTACCCAATTCCACCTTATTAAGGTTACCCATGTGTGCAAATTTTGATAATTAATACAACTATCTTATTATTGTCATATTTCAAGAATTGTGGCTTTGATTCATGAACCATTTCTATCACATGGGACTTAATAATGATACACTATGTCCCATATTGGTAAAATAATCCCATCATCATTTTAAAACCTAAAAAATGATAAATAAAAAAATCACATTATATTATAAATACAATAGACCATGTACCTATCCAACTACACACTAAATTATCAACTCAAACACAATCAATACATTATTCAAACCTAATCCAACATCACAACTGCCAAGTAACACTAGCATAATTGAAACTTACCAATTTTGGCTATATATCCTCTTCATAGTCTTGGATCTCTCAATAAAAGTTGGGGGGAATATTACTTCATATATATAGAGTTAAATTTAGATATAAAAACACATAGGTCTACACATGTTTACACAGACGTTTAGATGCATAGATTTACAGATTTTTAGACACATGGGTCTACACAAGTTTACACAGGCATTAAGAGTCAAAATTTATTAGATATATATGTACATGTCTACACAGGTTTACATAGGCATTTAGAGTCTAATTTTTTTATATATATAGACACACAAGTCTACATAGGTTTACACAGGCATCCAGAGTCATAGATTTTTAGATATATAGACACACGTGTCTACATAAGTTTACACAAGAATTCAGAGTCACAAATTTTTAGCTTTACAGATGCACAAGTCTACATAAATTTATGTATATTCATATATTTTCACATATACAAATGCATAGGTATACATAAGCATTCAGATTCATAAATTTTTAGATATACAAATACACAAGTCTTTAAGGTTTACACAAGTTTTACATAGGTATTTAGATATAAACCATACACAAATATATAACTTTCACACAAGTATAAAAATTTATGTAAATATTTAAATATAAATCTATATCACTTTGATATCAAGATTAGGGGGCATGATGTATAACACATGTTCTTAGTCCCCATTCTTATATTTATTAGGTTATATTGAATATCATCACTAGTATCATCACCAAGTTTCACTAGTTTGGGTTAGAGGATTGTCTACATTAATTAATCCATAGAAATACACTAGGCCCAATTTACATACTCAGATTTAGATTAGGGGCAAGTGAGCCTTGTTTCTCCACATATTTAATTTACATACTCAAATTCAGAGTAGGGGAAAGTGAGCCTTATATTACATTTAGTTTACATTACATTACTCAATTTTAGTATAAGGGGGCATTCACACCATATACTTCACTTCACATGTTACACTCCAATTCTTATCCACTTCTCTTCCCAATAAGTGGGAAAAATATAGATTACATTCACATAGGTGAGTACATGTATGCATTTTTATTTTCTTTTACACTAGTACTTATATTCTATTGCATTACTAAAATAAAAGGGGGAAAATTTAAACACCCTAATTTAGTAAATCAACCAAAATTACTATTTTTTTATTTCTCTTTCACATAAGGGTCTTAGTGATGGTTATATTCCTTGTTCATGTGATCATTTTTAGTTTTTTTATCTTTCTTGTGTCTTATTTTCGCTATTTTTGACACCCCCAATAGTCACAAGTCACTTTTTACACCAGTCCTAGGGGGACCTAACCACTCATCCCTGATTTTTGCTATATTTTGAGCCTTAGGATATTATCACCACTTTTAGGATAGTAGTGTCACATGGTGATAGTCTCCACTTTTAGATTATGTGTTTGATGGGCCCTTTCACTAGTGTTTGAGTCCTAACCCCTTCATGACCCTTTTCCTATGTTTTTTTACATCTTTTTCACAAATTGTCATCCAATGAACAAAGTATTATATTCAAAATAAATATCCTCTTATATAAGGATCCTCACAAGGAATTTAAAATCTAGAAATTAATATTTTGGCACTTATTTACATAAAATCAACCAATAATATATCTCAAATACTTTGCATACTACTCAGCTTTCACACCTAGATATTTGCATGCTTGATCAAAGAAGGGCCTAGGCAAAATTCATGTTAGCATACCATGTAAGTTGATGGTGCACATTACCTAAGGAGAATTACATGTGATCTAAGACCCCTAGCATTGGGGTTAATGTGGGTAGTGGCTATGACAATATGGGTTTTACTCCATGTGATCGTAACATCCCACAACCTAGTTATTTTTCCTTTTTTGTTAGATGTACACTAAACAAGAGGGGGGAGAATTAGTGATTATAGATAATAGAATTCCAATTAAAAACTCTTAAACATTCAACATACATCAACTTTATCTAGTAACATAAACATGAAAGCACATACATCCAAAACATGCATAAGAGCATATATCACATGAACACATCATATATGTGGTAAACCCTCTTGGGGGATAAAACACACTCAACATTTCAAGATGGAATAAAATCCTATAAAAAAATATCCAAAATTTTTACCAGCATAAAGTGATCAAGGAACACCTATTCCTTAGTTTAGTGAGACACCAATCCCACAAGGAACTACTGCCCCTGTCTAGCTGAGCACCCACAACAACTAGACCTTTAACAAAATTTACCTTACAAGGAGGAACCAGACCCATAGTAAACCAAGAACCCACTTAATTACCTAAATATATCACCTTGAATAATTTTTGATACTATTTAAATGATGATGATCACCTTTATGTACACTCTTCACCTCCAATCTCTCTCAAGTTGCCTCTAGGGAAAACTTGCATAAACTGCCTCTTCTAGGTTCATTAGGTCTAAAGACCTACCAATCCTACACAAGATAAACATGATATTTTTCATACTCTAATGATCCTAAATAACCTATACCTTCTCTTTCAAAGGTTCTCTTCTTCACTTGAATCCTTGCTTACCTATAAGCACAATTAGTCCAAATAGATCTTGTACTTATAACACTCTCTTCTTTTAACTCATCTTGGTTGGAAAATATGATTTAAATATTTTAACCAAAATTAACATAGTAATATACACATTAGATGTGTGAACCACACTCTTCATAGGTCCAATAATACCTCATGAACCCCAAACCACCATTAGGTCTTGGTGAGACCTAAAATAAATAGGCCTTCATACTCACACGTTACATGTGAATTTTTGACTACTTGGACCACATTTATCCTTTACCAATGATTATAACACATAAAAAATATCTATTATATTCCATTTATAGCTCCCTCATGGGTCCATTCCACCTGGAATACCAACTCAACACTCAAACCTACTAATTAGGTCTCCTTGCTCTTTAGGTATTCAAATATAAAAAACACAATCTCAAACTTGTGAAGCAAAAAATCAAGTATTTCACATATAAATATGATTAAATCACATGGTTTAAAACTTAAATACCTATTATATACCTCTATTTACTTTATACACTTCAACATAAGTTTAAAGCACTTATTCAACTCTCTCATAATGACCACTTAGACTCTCACATACAGTCAAAATATAGTTATACTATTTTGACTCTCTATATATGATTAAGGGGCATAATATGACAAAAAAAGAATTATATTAAGCCTTAGGGGCTTATATAAAATATAAATTCTCATTTTATTCTTCAATTCTGATCAAAACACTTTGAACTCACTCTTGTAACATGGTCACTCAATCTGCCAATGCAATCAACAAACATAGTCAACTTATAAGCAATTGTTCAAACTAAAGATGGATTTTAAAAAAATAAAAAATAATTTTTTTTTGTCTTAATGGAGTATAAAACACATTATAATATTTATCTCATATTTAAACATCAAAATACTATCAATAATAACTCAATTATCCTTCTCGAGTCACTTGTAGAACATTGTCAAACACATAGTCAACTTTGGAGCTTAATAAATTTTATTTTTACACCACCATGAAATTAATTTTAGATATAAAAATATATCTCAAAAACTACATACTAGTTTTCCCTCATTAATTTAAATATTTGAATTCCAACAGTCACTATGTGAACACTAAACATCAGACACTTTGTCATCATATTGTGATCCATATAATATTTTAAAAAATACACAACATAGATCTCTTCAGAAGTATCCTAAAATTTTAATATATAATATCTCATCATTTATCTAATATATTTTATTCTATGATCATGTGACTTGGCAGCCTTGCAAACCCTCTATGCACCCTATAGTTAGTCTTCTAATGAACTTTCAACACTTGGTATATCCGCATGTATTATGATCACATTGAATATTTTAATCCAATTAAATTAAAACAATTGGTATTTCCACATGAAATATTAACTCTTTGACTCAATATTCTCTATTGGATCATAATCTACATGATCACGCGATCACCCTTGATCTCTATTTAACAAGTTTCATGCTTGCCATTAGAGCTCTTGCTCAAACTCCATGATTGTGATAAATGTCACTAGTGTATTTAATATTGAGTATTTTAATTTAAACCATGCTATTGGATATTTATATAGTTATATTAAATGCTCACCGTAGATATCTTCTTACAAATTTGGCTAAGTATGGGAACTTATTAAAACTCTGTCTAGAAGGCCAACTATATACATTAATAAATTTTTACAATATCAACCTCATGACCTAAAATTTGAACCATAATATATCTTCACATAGGGTAATATATCCATATATAAATTTTCTCTTAAAAACTTCACACGTGTAAAATATGACATCATTAAACTACTTACTCAACCTTATCTGTCAGGATGACTACTTGAACCTAGACACTCATATGACTACTTTGATAAATTAATTTCACTTCCATAATCACTCTAAGCACTCATAACATCCCATAAGGTCTATGAAACATGTCCATACCATCAATATCATCCATCAATTTCCTATTCAAGTCAAACACTGAAAAACCATGTAGGAACACTGAAGCACACTTTGTCATTATCAATCTAACACCCATAACACCTCATCAAAAACCTTGGTCACCTTGGAGAAATTATTAAAAAAACTACAATAATCTCCCCATTTTTCATTTATTTCAACACCAATACAAATATTATGCATAGACTTTGTCTCTCTTTTTAAGTACTTTCTCCCCCTTTGACACAATGACAAAGTGGGCTCAACTCCTAATCCTACAGACCTAAAAAGACTTTAAGGACTAATAATAGGAAAGGATCACATATAAGAGATGATACATACTCCCCATAAAAATTTTAATACTTTTTCTTACCTTGAGCTTCTCAAACATGATCCATGACTACACTCTTCTTTGATCATACATAGCTTCTATGAAGAAAAAACATACATGAACATCATAAACTGCATGAACTTACATTGAAAACATTAAGAGGGACTCCCCCTAAGTCACATAATATTAGGAACAATTAGAAAACATTCATGAAATATCCAACCATGAATAAATAACATAATTTCCTCTATACCTTCTCTCTCATATTTAACTACACAGTCCTCTGATCCTAGGACCTGACCATTTGTAAATATCCCCCTTTGTTTATGCATGAGGATTCAATAAATTATCAAAGAACGTAACTTGTTTTGATCAAGTCATCATATTAACATAGTTTAATTCACATGTATAGCATACTTCTTCATATCTCCACCATGACTAGAACATCTCACACATGGTTTTGCTCAAATTATGCACAACTCTTCAAGCCTTTCAAACTTTCTAAGTTATCTCCAGCTAACTCCATGACATACTGAAATTGACATATATATAAATTTGAGACCTTTTATATGATATAAAAATGTGAAAACACATGCTCCTCATACTCCATATCAACCTTGTCTTCAGTCTTTCAACATTTAATCAATCAATTTAAGTAATAGAAATTGACAAGATCTTATATTTAGGATCAAAAACCTTGAACATACATTGAGCACTCTAGAATAATATCAACACACCTTTATTATTACAAAAGTAATGATCTTGACAACTCATCATCCTTGATCAAACACCTAGAAAATTTCATTCCCTAATTATAGACCTTACATACATAGCTTCATTCTTTAGCATATTGACCAACTAGACCATCCGTCAAAGATTGACCAAAGCTTTGACTTTAGGATCACTTCCCCTAACTATATCTTCTGAAACATTCCATCACAACACTTTGGAGCAATTACATAAAACTCATTTCTCCCCCTTATCCAAGCACATTTTTAAAATATCTTTCTTGTCTTGTAACATCAACCAAAATTCAACTAGCATCCACAATGCTTCCTCTTTTTGTAAAGTGTCTCTTTGAGGATTAGAGAGAGACACCCCTTTGACATAGTGAGACTAAAAGTCAAAACTCAAGAGACTCCCATATCTCCATAATATTATTTAAATTATAGTCCTACCTCATCCCCATATTGACTTTTAATGGATACTTGACTTCATTCTTTGCTTTAAACTTGTCAACTAATGCAGACAACATAAAATCTTGACTTTCCTTCATGTCTATCATGGAAAACAAACCATCTGTGAGTCTGATCTCTCTTAATATTCTTAGTTTTCCAAAACCATTTGTGATCTCATCCTTACACACTAGAAGATCCATATACCTTATTTTGCTTTGAGAACTCATTCAACTTGTTCTTGCAATACCTAGAAATGTGACCAACTCTATGACATATAAAAAAAGATCATTCATACCTTTTGCTTAATGATGATTGTGATCTTTCTTTGACTTACTCCTCTTGTATTCTCTATAAATATGGCCAAACTGATTACATGTATAATAATCAATTTGGGATGAATATCTCATTGTATTGATTTGTCTATCTTGTCTCTTACACTCTAGGATCCTGATTGAACTTATCTTGACTTGATGGTATTTTCTTGTAAACGTATGACTAATGTTTTGACTGTCATCTTGCTCCACCAAAAGAGCTATGATTACCAAACCAAGCAACTTAATATGCAGAAATTAACCAGATTCAAAGTAACTAGAATTCAAAATAACACATTATGAGAGACAATACACAACTTGTATTAATACTTTGAAAAGAATACAATAAAGAAGATGCCACTTCTTCTCCACCACCTCTTCAGAGGCTCGCCACACCTCAAGTGAACAGTAATTCTCTCCTCAAAGCTCATCTCAGGTCCCAACACCCAACTCAAATACAGAGTTGGTGTTCACTTCCTGTGCTCCACGCACACCACAAGTGCTCCATACTCCATCAAGTACTCCACGTACTCACAAGTACTCAAGGTACTTCAAGTAGATCTCCCATGAACCTGCAACAACCTGCAATGTCAACAGACCATACTTATGGAAGGAACTCCCTTGCCTTCCTCTCTTGCTCTATCCGATACACACCTGTACTCCAAGTAGATCATAACTCCCTATTGTGTTGCCCTATCTGATCTTGCACACCTGCAAATCAACCTGGTCTGCACACCTGTGAACATTGACCTTGCATACACATACACCTGCAATCAATCTTACTTACCATGTAGATCTCCTAAATATTGTGACCAAGATCCTACACACCTAAAGAATCTTGTTGACATCCAGAACCAGCACCCACCTTGTACTGCTGTGGAACTAAGGAACACCCTTGCTCACCTCACACACAAAGGAGCAAACTCTGCTCAACTCAAACTAGAACACTTTTCCAATACAACCATGAGTCTATTATATAGATCTCATCCAAACAATAATTAGACATCTAATTACAATAATTAGACCACCTCTCAGTATAAAAATAGATCTAAACATGGAAACACTTGGTTTGTTAGCTAACTACCCATAATAAGCTCGCATTCGAACCACACAGGCGACCGACGTCGGTCCCTATCTGCCTTCACCGACGCCGGCCGATACATGACCGACGTTGGTTGCTTCATGTCTCCCACCTGTCGACGTCGGTTGGCCAGACCAATGCCAGTTTCTTTTGACACTCAACAACTCATAACCTCCTCCATGAACATCATAAAGCTGCTCCATAACAATCTCCCACTTGGAATAAACAGTTGCACTGTACCTATACCTATACCCTGTCTAATCTGTTTCCTGGTTTGTATCCCTCTTCAAGATCATCCTGAAGACAACCCACCACACAACCTGTGATGTACCTCCTATCATCCGAGTACCCTGCCACATCCGAACCTACAAACCCATGTAGTGAAGTCCTGACATACATAACATGAATCCTTGCTATGGTCCCTCTCAAATCCATGAAACCCACTTCCCTGAATTGGCTCCTAACTCTCTGACAGCTCCCACTACATGGGAATCTCAGGTCTATACCATATTGATTTTGGACACTGTACCTGTCCAGCAGTGTGCTTTGGCTCTGATCCTGAACCTTGCCAACACCTGATTCAATATCCCACCGAGACAAAATCAACCTATGATCTATGTCTCCCATGTCAAAGAATTTCGCTGCTCCTTCCTCATGACATGCCACTAAACTAATCTTAAGCTCAGCAAAACCCTGTATGTACACCCCTGCTAGCTAGCATACTATCCACCTACAGCAACAGAATGATGTCATGACTCATCATCCACTTGGTAAGACAAAACCACAGTAGTTACCCTGACATTGACTGAAGCCATGCTTCATCCTCCACCTATCAAAACCTGTACCACTGTCCTGCAGCTCCTCAAGACCATATGACTTGGTCTTCCATCTCACGTATCCATTCTCTCTATTCTTCAAATAAGGTATCCATTCATCTCTGTGTTTTCAACCTTGGCAACCCTACCAAAACACACCTATTTGGTTCTCCTCCAAGTTCACATCCTCATCCATGCTAAGCTCCACCTGTTTCCTGGATCCTTCCTACTCTACAATTGCAACAAGTATAAAGAAGAGGAACAACAATTTTGAGGGCCTACTTTCTTCAGTCCTCTGATGGGTGTTTGAGACTCCTTGATAGCGTGCTGTCCACCCAAAATACGTTACAGTGACCGACCTCAGTTACTCCATAGTCTGCATCCGACTGACGTCAGTTCCATGCGTCTGTCCCTGACTACCGACCCTACAGATATCGGTGTCCCTGCTGCCGACGTTGGTCCTCCTGACTGACATTGGTCTTACCTACTGCCGACGTCGGTCCCATGACCAACGTCGGTCTTACCCTGCTCGACATCGCCGGCTTTGGTCTGCACATGACCGACATCGGCATTTATCTGTTCAACACCGGTTCCTCCTGATCGACATCGGTACCTGTGTTCACCTGTGAGTGATGACTTATATTTACCCGCGAGCTCAAAAAACCCATGAAACTGCCCTGCTCATACAGTATCCAGCACTCCAGAATAATATCAACACACCTTTATTATTAAAAAATATAATCTTGACTTAACTCATCATCCTTGATCAAACACCTAGAAACTTTCATTCCCTAATATAAACAAGTAGATAAAGGGTACCTATTTTCATACCACCAACTAATTCAAGTGCATCCGCTATATTCTTTAGCATATTGACCAACTAGACCATCCGTCAAAGAGTTCTTATCTGAAACATTCCATCACAACACTTTCTGAAGCAATTAGCATAAAACTCATTGACTCCCCTTTATCCAAGCACATTTTTGCAAAAGGCTATCTTTCTTATCTTGTGGAACAACAACCAAAATTCAAGTAGCATCCACAATGCTTCTGCTCTTTAGTTCCCTCATGTAACCAACCAACAATGTCTCTTTGAGGATTAGAGAGAGACACCCCTTTGACATCTACCGTTGCTCTACTCCCACTCGATCAAAAACCCCTGAGAGACCTGTAACCAAACACAAAACCTACTCCCTGTAACCTTAGCTCTGATACCACTTGTTAGGATCCCAAAACTCAGGAGACTCACCAAATATTAGCACAATTGATTACCAAACCAAGCAACTTAATATGCACTTCATTCTTTGCTTCAGAATAACACTTGTCAATACACAACTTGTAGAAACATAATACAATAAAGAAATGCCACTTGACTCTTCATGTCATATCATGGACAAATTCTCTCCTCAAACCATCTATGGTCTTAGTCAGAGTGACCTTTCTCTTAATATTCTTAGTTTCTCCATAACCATTTTGACCTCATCCTTACACACTAGGAGATCCATACTACTCCTTATTTTGCTTTTATCTGAACTCATCAACTTGTTCTTGCCTTGAATACTTAGAAATGTGACCAACTCTATGAACATAATGCAAAAGATCATTCATACCTTTTGCTTAATGAATTGTGATCTTTCTTTGACTTATTTGCTCAACTATCCTCTTGTATTCTCTATCAATCTGGCCAAACAATGATTACATCTATAATAATGAATTTGGGATGAATCTCTCATTGTATTGATTTGTCTATCTTGTCTTATTTCTTACCGACTCTAGGATCCTGATTGAACTTATCTTGACTTGAGGTATTTTCTTGTAGAACCTAACAATATGACTAATGTTTTGACAACTATAGAAAATAATGTCTTCCATAACTTTTGTTTGAATACAATAGTGATCTCCCTTTGACTGATTGCTTCTTATTACATAGTCTTTTACCGTATGACCAACAATATGAAAAATAAAACAATGGCCCATAAAATATTTGGCATACCTTGAAGCATTTGGTTGTCTAATTGGTTTTTTAATTTTGTCTTTGACCTCATTTGACTTGTTGTATTTCATGCTACCATCCTCTTTACCTTATTCTAATTTATTTTGTTCTTCTTCAAGCTTGCCTATCTTGACTATGACCTTTTCATGCTCATCCCTTAGGGAAACAAAATTAGTTTTCAATTGAACACAATCATCTTCTTTAGCTCTCATGCTTGAGATTGCAACCCCTATTGAATTATGAGATATTTGATGGTCTCCTTATCCTCCTTAGCCCTTTTGACCATGTCATATTTCAATCTACATGCTTGCTCTTCCATATACTTGATCAATTCTTGATTCTCCTTTTCCTCTCTCATGGATTTGCCTGACAAACTCTCCTCAAGATATCTGACTTGCACTTCAAGACCTTTGATCATATTCCTCATTTTATAATTACTCTTATTTTAGTCCTTTAGTTCACCAAGTACACTCATGAGTTCAACATCTAGATCAAATTATTCTTCCTCGCTATCATGGAAAACTTATTCATCAAACATGATTATCCTTTCACCCATATTATACCTTAGATCACCTTCAAGTGGTTAAACTTTCACATAAGGTTTTGCTCTAATACCAATTCTTAGAGGTACAATCACTGAGATGGGGGTAAATTAGTGATTTTAAATAATCTAATTCTAATTACAAACTCTTAAAAAATTCAACATACATCAAATTTATCTATAAATATAAACATGAAAACACATACATCTAAAACATACATAAGAGTATACATCATATGAACACATCATATATGTGAGAAACCCTCTTGGGGGATACAACCCACTAAACCCTAAAAGATGGAATACAATCTTATAAAACAATATCCAAAATTTATACGAGCACCAACTTATCAAGGAAAACCCAATCCTTAGTTTATCGAGAAACCAATCCCATAAGGAGCTACTACCTTTGTCTAGCTAAACACCCACAACAACTAGACCTTTAACAAGATTTACCTTGCAAGGAGGAACTAACCCCATAAAAAACCAAGCACCCACTTGGCTACTCAAACACATCACCTTGAACACCTGTTCCTACTCTTTAACTGATGATGATCACCTTTGTCTACACTCTTCACCTTCAATCTCTCTCAAGTTATCTCTAGGGCTAACTTGCTCAAATTGCCTCTTCTAGGCTCATTAGGTCCAATTGCTTGTGTGTCCTCTTGCATAAAATTGATAAAATAAACATTTCTAATCTTTTTTACACTCTAATGGTCCTAACTAACTTTTACCTTCTATTTCAATGATTTTCTTCTTCTCTTGAATCCTCACTTACTCTACAAGCATAATTAGTCCAAATAGATCTTGTACTTATAGCACTTTCTTCCTTTAATCCATCTTGGTCAACCAATATGATTTACATATTTGAACCACACTTAACATAGGTCCATATATATGTTACATTTTATAACCACACTCTTCATAGGTTAGCCAATACCTCATTAGCCCCAAACTGCCATTAGGTCTTAGTGAGACCTAAAACAATTAGGCCTTCATACTCACATATTACATGTGAGACTAATTATAAAACATTAATCCTTTACCAATGATTTAAAAAAATCAAAAATATCTCTAATATCCCATTTATAACTACCTCATGGTTCCATTCCACCTATAACACCAACTCAACACTTGAACCTACCAATTAGGTCTCCTTGCTCTTCAAGTCTTCAAATATAGAAAACATAGTCTCAAACTTTTGAAGCAAACACTCAAGTATTTCACATATCCATGTGATTATGTCACATGGATGAAACATTTAGGACCTATGAAAAACATCTATGTTAATTATACACTTTAACACAATCTCTAATCACTCAATTCAACTCTCTCAAAATGACCACTCAGACTGGTCACATACAGTCAAAATATAGTTATACTATTTTGACTCTCCATATCTGATTAGGGGAATAATATGAAAACCAAATCCCTATAATAATACTTATATACTTATAAAACATATCCATGATCATTTTATTATTAAATTATTCTCATAACACCTTCAACTCACTCCTGCAACATGGTCACTCAATTTACCAGTGCATTCAACAAACATAGTCATTTTTTTAAAAATTGTTCACAGTGAAGATGGATTATTCAAACCTAAAAAATACTCACATATGGTAATAATGGAGTATAAAACACTTTAAAATATTTATATCATCTTTAAACATCAAAATAATATCAATAATAACTCAATTATCTTTTTTGGGTCACTTACAGAATATGGTCAAACACACAGTCAACGTTGGAGCTTAATAAGTTTGACTGTACAAACATTCAAACCTTATAACTATATTATATATATGTGACTTGAAGTAATTTAAAAAAAATATTTTTACACCACCATGAAATTCATCGTAGATCAAAATATAAATCTCAAAAACTATAGATTTATTTTCCCTCGTTAATTTGAATATTTGAATTCCAATGATCATTGTGTGAACACTAAACTTCAAACACTTTGTCATCATCTCATGCTCCCTAGAATATTTAAAAAAATAAAAACCATAAATATATTCATAATTCACCTAAATTTAATCTATAATTTCTCACTGTTGATCTAAGATCCATGTTTCTATGATCACATCACTTGGCAGCCCCACATGCCCTCTGCATACCCTATAGTGAGTCTTCCAATGAACTTCCACCACTTGGTAGCTCCACATGCCTTCTAAACACATTACATGTTTAAATAAAATGAAATTATTAAACTTATAATCACTACATTAAATCTTTATTATTTTACTCAATATGCTTTATTGGAGCATAATCTACATGATCATGTGCTCACCATTGATCTCTATCTAACAGGTTTCACGCTCACCATTAGATCTATTGCTCAAACTCTATGATTGTGACAAATGTCACTAGTGCATGAAATATTGAATATTTGAGTTTTAACCATGCCATTGTATCCTTATTTTATCAATTAAATACTTGTTGTTATATCTATGATCTAATTAAATTCTCATAGTAGATCTCTTCTTGTAAATTTGGCTAAGTATGGGAACTTAGTAAAACTCTACCTGGAAGGCCAAATTCGCACCTTAATACATTTTTATACACTCAACCTTAAGACATAAAATTTGAACCATAATATCTCATCACATAATTTAATCTATACATATATCAATTTTCTCTTAAAACTTTCACATGTGTGAAATATGATGTCATCAAACTGCTTACTCAACCTTATCTATCAAGATGACTACTTGAACCTAAACACTCATATAACTACTCTGATGAATTTATTTCACTTCCATAAGTATTATAAGTACTCATAACATCCCATAGAGTATTTGAAACATGTTTATACCATTAATACCATCCATTAATTACCTATCAAACTCAAACACTGAAGAACCATGCAAGAACACTAAAACACATGAAGCACACTTTGTCATTGTCAATCTAACACACATGACACCTCATCAACAACCTTGGTCACCTTGGAGACATCATTAAAAAAAATACAACATTTTTTTTCATTTTATTAGTTCATTTTTTTAAGTGTGTAGGTATTCATGAGAGTTTTAGAGAATATTCATCCAAAATAGTGACATAGATGGGCTCCCATGTGATACATAATCACCTATAAGACCTCCATAAACTCCTAAAAATTCCATAAAAGTTAAAAAAATCACTAAAAAAAAGACATTAGAACCAAAATTAAGCACTAAAACTACATGGTACTAATATCCTTATATGGGTGCTATTATCCAAAACCAAATCTTAAAAAATAGTTAAAATATGAAAGTTTCCTCTGTGTCTACTTTGCCGTTTCTAGTACCCTAATCTATGAAAAATTCTATGTATACCCAGATTTGCTATTTTTTGACTTGTGATTACTATTTTTGGAAAGTTACATAGAATCAATAATTTCCAATTTTATTCCATATTATTAATATACCAAACCCTTTAATCTAGCTTAGGATTTACATGGTAAAACCCTAAAAGGTTAAATCAACAAGTAGTAACTTACCTAGAAAATAGCTGAGATGGATGACCTAGAAGATAGAAATTGAGGAAAAATTTGGTCTAAGTGTCTTAAACATGATCCCAATTTTATAATCCCTCTTGATAGTATGACCCTAATTGGATAGTAGTTCTTTATTGAATATATGGTACTAGTGTCCCTATTTTAGTGGTAGTGTCCTTTATGCATGACTATCCTGAGCTTCTGGGTGCATTTGTGTCTAGATATATGAGGTTTGTTCCTATGTATATGAATTTTTAAACCCTATATATTTAAAAATTTGATAAAATTTATGATAAAACCCTAATCCTCTATGTTGCTAGGGTATTCGATTGATACAAGTTTAAAAGTGTGTTTGTTAGTGGGGTAGGCTAGATATCCTCAAAACCCCACTATGATGAGAGTTTCATACATACGAATACTCCAAAGAGGGATCAAGCCCAATGTATTTTTTCCCACCTAAGTGTTGGTGTAAGGCAAGTGAAACTAGTATGATAGTTGACTTGAGTGTTTTGAATGTGCTTGAGACTAGAAATTTGGGTAATATCTGAGCTGAAGACCACTGTAGATGGTAGTATGCATAAGTAGGGAATAATAGGGATTGATAAACTTAATTATACAAAACTTGTTCTAAGTTTGAATATGTATTTTGCATTTGATTTCCATCTAGTGGTTATAGGGATAAAAGTCATGTATATATACTATTTTGGTGCCTATATGGGTGCTAAAAGTGGTCTAGGTTGACCCTAGGATGTTTTATATTTAAAAAGATATTTGTTTGTGAAAAGAGGAGGGAAAAAATAATAACACCATTATTGGTACAATAAAACCATGTGGCATTACTATCACTATATGTCACTAGTGTCCAAATGGTAGAAAACTAGGCATAAAGGGCTAGGATGTAAGAATGAGGGTCTAGAACTATCTTAGAGATGACTAGGATGCTTGTGGCCTACAAAGAGGCTAGATAATTGTGAAAATAGGCTCTAAGATAGGTCTAGTGATAATCTAGGGATAGGTAGTCTCAAGTAGCACTCTTAGCACTCAAATACCACTTTTAGGTGATTAAAATTTATTTAAGATTATGGAGTGTGCTTATGACAACTAGGCTAATCCTTAATAATTTTATCTATTGAATAAGTTGGACAAGACAAGAGGTGGGTAGATAGATAGAAGGAAAGTGCGCATAAGATTCAAATGGGCAGGCAAATTCAAATTATGTCAAAGTGTCACATCTAATTTCCCCTATAGATTATTTAAATAATTAATTAATGGATTATGTGGTTAATGATTAGTAGATGTGTTATTTATTTTTGATTTGGATTTATATATGTTATTTGGTTAGTAGATATACTATTTTCTTTCATGATCAGTATCTAGATATATAACTATTGAATATGTTTTATTATGCTTATGATCATGATTTTTGTAGATTAATTGCATTCAATAGTTTATTATGGTTATATGTTGATTATTATCATGATTCAAGATAATTATTAGTTTTTTTGATGAGGTGGACATAGGACTAACCCACGTTCATGTTCAGAGGGAGAGTATCATTGGAGAGGAGAGTGTAGATAATGACAATGGGGATAAATAGAAAGTTTTACCAAACCTAAACACACCACATTTAGTTATTAAAATGAAACAAACATTGCTTACATTGGTTCCTTAGTGACAATTTAGTCTTGTTTTTCTTGATTTCCATGAGTTTCACATATATTCTGAATCTCTGATGAGTTGTATTGATTTTCATTACATTATATTTGACATGCATGAATATACTTGACTTGATTATATTACTTATGCTTTAATTTAGCCAATTTAATTATACTTAGGTCATATAGCTAAGATTATGTTAGGTTACTTGATTATCATATTATTCTATGTCTTTGTAATATGACTATTTCCAAGTATTAACAATCAAGTGTTACTTGTATTTTTTATTCTAGATTAGCTAACTTGATTGGAATATCTTTGGATTTGAGGAAGAAACTACATTAAGGGCAAAAGGGGATAAATTACCCAAAATAATTGAGTTTAAAATTGGAATTATAAGCTTTATACACTTTGATATTTTTGTGTTCATAAGTGGATAGATATATCATGAATTTGTAAAAAAGGAAAAAAAATAAAAAGGGGTTTTGTTCTAAAAGTATTCAAGTCATCATCATTATTATATTATATTTTTCAAAAACGTAAAAAAGGCAAATGGGAATTGAGTTAGGGTTTTCATTTGATGAGTGATATGATGGTGTAGGTTGACCTTGCCAAGGTGATTATGATGATCTATTCGATCTCCATGCTTGTATATACAAATTGAACTATGAGTTCAATGAATAGTACTAGAATGATGCATTAATGAGCATGATTTATATGATGGAAATGAAGATAGACATATTAGGGAGAAATGGGGTCATGGAAAACATGCATGGTTGGTAGAAAGGGAATAAATTAGGGAAGAGGAAAATAAAAAGGCATGGTAGACAACAGAGGAAAAATAATAGATCTGAGCAAGGGAAAATAATTTAGAGCTCAATAAAAGGGGAAAAGAGTTACAATTCCACATTTTTAGACAACAATCTTTGATAACTATGTTGGTTTTCCTTTTCATTATTATTTCATTTAGAAAGAAATAAAATGGGTTTTAGATACAAGTTTTTATTTTAAATCATTTAGGGAAAATAAGGAATGATTTGATAGAACCCTTATCTTTTTACCCTAGGTATTTTAGGTCAATATAATTGAGGATGGGGTTCAACTCCATCCTCGGGTCAATAGGCCAAAGAGTTGAGCCATAATGAATGTGGTTAGGAATATGATGTTTCTTTAATATTTTTACTTGATCATTTTTATATGGTCTTAAGTATATTGAATGATTGTTATTTTGAAAATCTTGAGCCATTACTAGAATAATTAGTTTATTTTAAAGGGTTTATTACCTTCATTAATCAAATGCTATAGGGTATTTATGAGAATGAAAATAGGAAATCTAGAAGTCTACATATATGTTGGGGACATGTTTAGATCGTAATTTCCTTCCCATGAATATAAGTATATGCATGTAGAGGAAATCATATTTTCTCTTGAACTTGATTAGACATAAGGTTAAAAAATAGGATTATAAGGCAACATAGTTATATTTATGTTATAATTTTGAGTGTTATATCTTGATTATATTTTAAATCTTAGATAGCTATTATGGTATGAATTGAGAACTTGTAGAGGGATAATAGTATATAAAGGATTAGAAGTCCATTTAGTTACACACACACACACACATTATATTTTTGGATATATATAAATGTATATTCATAGATATAGATATATTTATTTTGATACCACAATACATTATGAATTAGAATTTCTATGAATAGTCTTGAATTTAGGCTTTTGTGAAATCTGTGCTTGATCATGAAAGTTAAAATAGTGAATGCCTTATTTTATTCACCCATGCTAGTGAAGTCAAGGAGATTTAAAGAGGTATACAACCAGAATGTTACATTGAATTCATATTTATCTGTTTTATATTTAGTTGTAGGTGTTATATGGGAGATCATAAACTAGTTTGTTATACATATGTGAAAATGTGGAACTAAAACTCTATGCTTGGTAATTTAATCTAGAAATATTATTTCAAGATTATGTTTAATAGATATATAATTATAAATCTATGAGAGAAAAAGATCATCTATGTATGTTGGATTATTAAAGATAAATTTAAGACATACATTATTAAGGTATTGTTAGTTAAATTATAGATGATCAATTGCCTATTCAAGGACCCAAGATAATGAGTAGCATACTAATAGTGCATTTAAAAAAAGAGACATGTTAAATGAATATTCAAACTCAACTTGTTACATAGTACAAGAGTTATATAGGATATTCCGTGAAGTTAATATAATTGTCATTTATAGTAAATCTGAGTGTAATTAAAGAGGAAGTCATAGATCTAAATGTAAATATAAGGTAAATATGTTTGATCTTAAGTTTTTAAGCTACAATAAATAATAGGGGTAGACTTAAACATATTATAGAATCATTTTATGACTTTTATAATATCTATAATGGCTCTTGTTATATGGGATAAGTTGGTTTATGAAGTAAATGTAAGTAGTATAGACATTATTGGCATATTGATTAATTTTACATTAGATCATGATGAAACAAAATCTATTATGAAATTGAATGGACTACATGGGGTTAAATGTTGGTTTTGGATTAATATCAGATATTCATAATTTCATAAATGAGAATTATAATAGAAAGATATGTTTGGGATAAAGACATAAAATAACTTAATTCTTATCCTAGTTTTATGGACATATCTGATATGGAATCAAGTGCATTGATAAATCTATGTTTTCATCTTGATGTTAAGTAATTAGAATCATTTAGACTCTTGATTGATGATTGTTTACATCATTTATTATTAAAAGGTATTGTAATATTTTACTTTTGAATATTTATATGTAGACTGTATCTAGATATCGAGAGATACATATATGAGTATGCCAGTGGGTAACTCATATACCTATCCCCTAATATTGTGTTAAGCTATGATTTAGTAGTAAAGAGTTCTATGTGAGTGAAAATGACTTAGATTCTTAAATCTAAATTCTATAATGAATTTTTTTTCCAAAGTAATGTTATAGATGAGATATTGTCATTTCATTATACTTGTAATTTACATGTTTGATGATATCATTTAGATAGATAAATGGATTTCATGGTATATTTGGTTAATGCATGTAATAATGTTAGTACACACACAAGTTTCAACTATTTCTTGATATCCACATTGTTCTTATCTACCCATTCATGACGGGTAAGGCCACTCCAGGTGGGGAGGTGTGTGGGAGACCATTGGTTTAGGGTGAAGGTAAATCACTCAAATGATGATCTCCCTCTATCAATTGATTCAACCTTTGGGATTTTACTTATGATATGAATGGACCATGGAGCTATTTAGTGGCTCTTTTGTACTACTATACTTATTGCTATGTATATTTGACATTATACTACATTATAGCTTATTATTGGATGGATATTCAACACAATAGTGTTTGTGTATTTATATATTATTATAGAAATATAAAAAATAGTGGATGTAAGTACATTTATGTTTGATTTATGGAATATATCAATAATTACATACTTGCTTCATTTTATTGTACTTTATTGATAATTATTCATCATATAAATTGGTTTATTGCTTAAGTACTAAATCAATTTGATTTATCTAGTGGGTTAATGTTATTAAAACATTTATTGATTAGATTAATTTAGTTGTCAAGTGATAAACATAGTTTCAAATATGTTTATAAGTATTTTCATGTGATAAAAAATAATTAGTGTAATTTTTGGTTAGCTCTGTGGGGTCCAAAATTTTGGTATGAGATCTTAAGGTTTAGGTCTTAGACCTAATGAGTCTACTATCATATTTATATTATACTAATTTATATTAAAGAGAATAACATGAGGTAAATCAAGTGTAGAGGGACCCTCTAATGTAAACCCTTTAGTTGATCCTTATCATCTATAAATCAAGCAAGCCATGATACTTGATTAGATTCTCTTTGTCTTTAATGATACAAGAGACATAATAGAAACTCTTGAGTAAGAAGTGCATAGACCTAATGAAGAAAAGGAACATAAATTTCTAGAGGAATAACCTAAAAATCAATAAATTCCTCAAGAGTAAGGGCATGGGGAAGTGTAGTGAGTTACTAGATCTCAAGTAGCTACATAAATTTCACATGACCTGAAGAAATTATACACCCAATTTTGATCATAAAATTTTGGGTGATGGAGATGGAGCTTGGATCATAGAGATGAAAAAGTACTTTGATATTTAGAACTATTTTAAGGTAAGTAAGGTTATGTGGGGTTATTACCAAGTATATGGTAAATAAAAAACTTGGTGAAATAATAAGAAGCTCAAAATTAATCTGGATTTTATTTCTACCACATGGGATTAATTTGTGACTCTTTTTGGAGTATGGTGGTTACCTTAGATCTATTTCAACCAGAAGTTGATAAATTTTTAGAACTAGAGACAAGGGTATTTGTCAATGAATAAGTATTAGGAGTAGTTTAAAAATAACCTAATGTATGTCCCATAATATCATAAGGATGAGGGTTTCCAAATTAGAAAATTCATTATGGTCTTGGAACCCCAAATTGGGTGTGAAGTGGATGTGCATACACCATCCACTATGGATTAGGATTTTGAAAAGGTGGATAAGCAAGATAATAAGTTGAAATCATTGGCAAAGGTTAGAGAGAAGTATAAAAATAAGTTTGGTAGTTCTAAGATACCTTTCAAGAATATGAATAAAAAATAGAATGGTAATTCCAATAATTGATTTAAAATTCAAAACACAAGATTTGGTAATACTTATGGGAATAAGAAAGCAAGAAGAAATTTCAGAGAAGGATTTAGTAATATTCCTTGGTGGAAGATACATGGAAAAATTAAGAACACAACCTCTTCTTCAAAACAAGGAACCTTCTAATAATGTATTCATGTATCAGTGGATAATTGACAAGTTGAATTCCAAGCATCTCTTATCAAAGTATTAGGTACTTTATTTGGACATACAATAACTATTTTGATTGATATTGAACCTAATTAGTGATTTTTTCTCCTATAATGTTGAGTAAATTATCTTATAAATTTGGTTTTATGAGAAATTCATAGTCAATGCATTATGGGAATGAATCCAGGGTCAAGGTTGACAAATGTCTCATAGAGGCTAAAATTAAGATGTCATAAATCACCACCGTTGTTGATATTTATAAATTACCACTAGGATCATATGATGTTATCCTAAGAGTGAATTGGCTTGCTGAGAACAAATCCAACATTAATTATTTCCTTAAAAAGGTTAAATGTTTGGATGATTTGGGAAACCAAACCTAAATCTAAGGAAGTCAGAGGAAGTTAATGCTCAGATAAATTTCAACCATTCAATTGAATAAGTATTATAAAAAGGGATGTCAAACACTCCTATTCAAAATGGATGAATTTTCCAAAAATAAGGAACCCACTTTGGAAGACTATCCTTTTGCATTAGAATTTTAGGAGGTCTTTCTAGATGAGTTTCTAGAGATTCCTCCTAAAAGAGAATTTGATTTAAATATTCATATCATTTTAAGATCATAACTAAAGTCTAAGTCACCCTACAAGATGAAAAATAAGTTAATCGAGTTAAAGCCACAACTTCAAGAGATGTTGGTCAAAGGTTTGATTCGGCAAGTGTTTATCCATGTGGTGCATCTGTATTCTTTATCAAGAAAAAGGATGGAACTCTTCACTTGGGCATCAAATCTTGTATGCTTAACAAATAAAATATCAAGAACATGTATCCATTTCCTCACATTGATGATATTTTTGATCAAATACATGATGATACAGTCTTTTTCAAGATTGATCTTTGTGTAGGATATCATTAGTTGAGGATTTGAGAGGAGGATATTCTTAAAATAACTTTTAGAACTCGTTATGAACATTACAAGTTCATAGTGCTTCATTTTGGGTTAACAAATATACCAATAATATTTATGAATCTCATAAATAATGTGTTCATAGATTATCTTGATCATTTTGTGCTAGTATTTTTGGATTACATGCTTATCTATTCCAAGAGTGAGGAAGAGCATATTGATCACTTGTTATTTTTTGCAATAGTTGTAGAAGCACATGATTAATGGGAAGTTATCCAAGTGTGCTTTATTTAAAATAAGAGAAAAATACTTTAGACACATCATCTATGTAGAGGGAATTTTAGTGGATCTAGCTAATATTAAGTCCATCACGGGTTGGCTGACACTCAAAAATGTTCATGAGGTGCATAGTTTCATAGGATTAATAGGCTACTACAAGAAGTTTGTACCAAATTCAACCAAGATAACTAACCCAATTACCTCTCTTAAATTGAAGGATCAATATTTTGTGTGGTTAGATAAGTGTGAATAATCCTTTTAAGTTTTGGAACAAAGGCTTACTTCTACACTAGTGTTACAGATTCTAGATCCAAATGGTCATTTTTTAGTTATAACATATGCCTAAGAAGATGGTTTATGGGGAGTTATCATGTATGATGGTTAAGTTATGGTATATGAGTCTATGAAACTAAATACTTATGAGGTAAATTATGCTCTTAATGACCTCAAACTTGCTTCCATAGTTCATGCCTTACAAGTTGCATTATTTTTTAGGAAAATCCTTTGAACTTAAGACTAATAACTTAGATCATAAGTATATTTTCACCCAACCCAAACTCAATGCTCATCATAGATGGTGGTTAGAGTTTATATTATATTATGATTTTGATATCAAATTCATTAATGGAAAATATAATAGATTTGAAAATTCCCTTAGCCATATAAGATACATTGTGGCATTAGCTACAATAAGACACACTTCTTGATATCAAGTAGTAAAATTCTCACTTGGTGATGTTTTCTATAAATAGGTTAAGAAGGATTTGGCTAAAAACTCTCAAGATCATAGATACCAAGGATTTTAGTTTGAGAATGATGGACTATTAAGGTACAATGGAAGAATATATGTGCTTGATAAGGAAAATTTAAGGAATATAATGCTAAAGGAATTACACAATGCTACATATTCAGGGCATCCTAGAGTTACTAGGTTGGTAACAAATTTAAAACCATTGTATTTTTGGAAAGGAATTAAGAAGGATGTAGCTGATTTGGTGTTAAGATGTTTGGAGTGTCAATAAGTCAAGGTTAAACATGTGCATCTTGATGGGTTATTGTACCCACCTTCTAAACCTAAATAGGAATAGAAATTTATTAGTATGGAGTTTGTCCAAGGTTTACCTATGTCTAGGAACCATGATCACATAGTCTTGGTAATTATGGATAAACTAACCAAGGCAGCACATTTCATTCTTGGAAACATAACCAATGATGTATTTATGCTTAGTAAGAGGTTTGTGAAAGAAATTTATAGGTTGCATGGGTTTTATAAAAATATATTTCAGATAGGTACCCTAAGATTACTTTTAGGTTTTGGCAGACTTTAAAATCAGCTTTGAAAACTCAAATAAATTTTAGTATAACTTACCATCCAAAAATAGATGGATAAACAAAGAGAATAAATCAGATCTTATAGGATATTTTTACGATTTTTTGCATGGATTTATAATACAAATGATAAAAATACCTACCATTGGTTGATTTTTATTAAAATAACTCATACCAATCAACTATCAAAATGTCTCTTTTCAAGGAATTATATGGTAGGTGATGCATAACACCAATCAACTAGACAAGATATAAGATAGAGTCATATTTGGGCCTGACATGCTTTCTAAAATGGAAGACCAAGTGAAATTAATAATGAAAATATTGGTTTAATCTAATGAAAGGAAGAAAAGATACACTGATTTGAAGAGAACAACAAGGTAGTTCTCAATTGGAGACATTTTTTATGAGTTAGACCCCGAACGAGTGCAATTAATTTTGGTAAATCAATAAAGCTATCACTTAGATATGTGATATTCTTTGAGGTTCTATAAGTGGTTAATTATATTATTTATAATCTTGATTTGTCACTAGCTCTAGCACAAATGCATAATATTTTTCATCTTTCATAACTTAATAAGTATATTGCTGATCCTACACATATTTTGGATTGGAATGCATTATAGGTTTAGGATCTATGGGTGGTCATAGTACAACTAATTAGAATAATTAATACTCATAAGCTTATCTTATGTAATAGATAAGTATCAAAGTTCATGGTACAGTGGGACCAATATTTTGAGGATAGTACTACATTAGAAGAATATGAGGAGTTCTCGAGGCTATTTCCTCATTTGTTTTCATGATATTTATTCTAAAAATTATTTATTTTCTACTAAATTTTAATTATATTTTATTGAATTTTATTTTATTTAAAATCTATTATTTGAAATAAGTGTCATCGAGATGATGACCAATTTTAGGGGGAAGAATGTCACATCTAGTTTCCCCTATAGATTATTTAAATCATTAGATAATGGATTATGTGGTTAATGATTAGCAGATCTATTATTTATTTCCAAGTTAGATTTATATAAGTTATTTGGTTAACATATATATTACTTGTTTTCATTATTAGTATCTTGATAGATATATGTTGCATATTTTTTATTATGCGTATGATCATGATTTTTGTAGATAACTTGCACTCAATAGTTTATTATAGTTATATTTTGATTATTATCATGATCTGAGCTATCAATTTATTTGATGAGGTAGATGCATAACTATCCTGCTCTCATGTTGAGATAAAGAATATCATCTGAGAGGTGGGTGCAAATACTAACAATGGGGTAAATAAAAAGTTTTGCTAAACCCAAGAACACACCACATTTAGTTATTATAAGGAAACAAACATCTCTTGCATTGGTTTCTTAGTGATATTTGAGTCTTGTTTGTCTTTATTTCCATGATTTTCATGTATATGTTGAATCTTTGATAAACTATATTGAATTTCATTACATTATATTTGATAAACATGAATATAATTGACCTGAAAAGATTATTTATGTTTTAATTTAGGTATATTCATTATACTTAGGTGATATAATTGAGATTATGCTAGGCTATTTGATTATCATATTCTTCTATCTTTGTAATCTGACTATTTTTACATATTAATAGTTGGGTGTTACTTGTCTTATTTAGTCTAGCTTAGCTAATTTGAGTTTGATATCTTTAGATTTGAGGAAGAAAATACATTAAGGGGAAAAGGGGATAAATTACCCAAAATAATTGAGTTCAAAATTAGACTTCAAAGCTTTAACACTTTGAGATTTTTACATAAGTGGATAGATATATCATGAATTTTTAAAAAGGAAAATAATGGGGGGGGGGTTTGTTTTTCAAATTATTAAAGTAACCATTATTATGATGTTCTATTTTTTAAAAATGAAAAAAAGGTAAATGGGAATTGAGTTAGGGGTTTAATTTGTGAGTATTATGATGGTGGATGTTGACCTCACCAAGGTGATGATGGAAAGCTATTTAGTCAACATGCCTACATGTACAAACTAAACTATAAGTTCAACAAATTATAGTGGAATGATGCATTGATGAACGTGCGTTGCATGATGGAAACAACATCAAAAATGTTGGGGAGAAATGGGGTCATGGAGAACATGCATGATTAGTAGAAAGGGAATAAATAAGAAAAGAGGAAAGGAAAAAGGTATGACATGTGTTATTTATTCTAGTCACTTCTTTCTTCTTGCTAAACTCCTTTTTTTCATGTTTCTTCTTATCTTTTTAATTGGCCCCTCCATATTTCTACCTTTAGTGGACTCTTAGGACCTTCATAAGACTCAAACTCTTTTTACCTCTTCTTGTTATATACTACCTCCTTGTGATTCCTCTAATTTTTTTCCTATTGTTTTTATAGATCATAATCCTCTTTGAGCACTACTTCAAGCTCGTGATTGAGCATGCTAATTGGTTTCTTCCAAACCTTACCACCCATGATGATAACACATACTTTGGTTGGGATAACCTCTATAATAATTTTATTTCCTTTTTAATATATCTTAAGTCCTTTACTAGAACTTTCAGTCTAACTTCCAAGTCTTTTAACTTATCCTTCAATTTCAAGTTGGGCCCCTCCCCAACATGCTACCATATATTTAATAGAACATTGGGACCCAACATCTCCTAAAACACATCTTACTAATAATACTTTATCCTTTGAATTAGTATTTGGATAATATATATTTTCATTTATGAGTTCTAATAGGGTTTAAACCTATAAATTGGTTAGTTTGAGTTCTTCAACATCATCTGACACAATCATTCTCCTCTCAACTCTAGTTGAAACCTTCATCTTCTTGTTATATAGTAATAGGCCAATAATATTTTCTAAATTCTTAGACTCCATATTGGAATACTCAACCACATCTATAGTCCTAGTATTATCAATATCCTTAAGACTAGCCTCCTCCTAACCAACCCTTCTATAAGTAATCAGTGGCTTAGCCTTCCTTGCTAATAACATGATGAGAGTATGATGAATAATGACATTTTAAATGACATTTTTATAGACCTCCATCATGCATTCTAAGGATATAAATAAGAAAAATGGCATATTATGGATGGAATTATTTTTTAAATGGTTGAGTAGGAGGAAGTGGTATGATTTCACGTACATTTTCTTCCCATCAAGAGTTAAGTAACTCATTACTTGTAGACATACCTTCAACTAGGGAAAAGGAAAACTTTCCCTCAAAAATTTAATTTTTCACATTCTTTATTAAGGCCTCATTCTTATATTTTTTTTTATTAACTCAACCCTTCAACATTTGTCCTTAGAGGCCTTAATGTCATTATATGACATATTATTAGTCACTGTAATACTCTCCTTAGAGATATTGATCAAAACCCATCTCATCCTAACAACCTTGTTTCTCTAGGCCTTGGAAAAATCAACTAATAGTTTGGGATTGTGGCCAAAAATTCTCTCTGTGTACAATATGAGGCCACCCCTATGCATTATCTTCCAAATGGGACTGGTTTTTTACTTCTACACATGATATTGGATTGATCATAGCTAGCTTTCCTGCCATCCTCTCAACTCTATGAGTTCTATTGGGAATTATTATGTATAGCTCTCTTCTCCACTTGAAAGATATAAACATGGAATTAAGAATGATGTGAAATAATAAATAAACATTAATGATTTAATTTATACTTTAAAGTGGTTCATCCTTATTCCATTAAAGGTGAATTATATCCCCACTTAAACTATTAATACAACACTCATTAAGATTGAAGCTCTCCCATGTATTTGGGAATTAAATCTCATCAATCAAAAACATACTCATATGAAAGGTGCTTAGATTAGATAATAATACCATTTGATTTTAACCTCAAATTATTTAAGAGTTATGGTGGGATTTAATCCAATGAGAACCATTTTTTAAACAAATTGTCCCCCACATTCAAGTTAGCCATTATGTCAGCACACATGTTTCCTTCTATATACTCATGTTGGATTTGAGCTAACTATAAATGGTTGACTATGGTTATATCATATTTAAATTCCTTTAATATGGTCCAATAAGGGAATAATTACTAATATAAACCTTATAATATTCAAGGAGTGACCTTATATAATCAAATTTTGACTCTTAAGTTTTGCTACCAACTGAATTCTCCATAGGGAAACTCTAGCCTTAGTTACATGATTAGTTTAGGTGCTTATTTAACCTAAAAAGTATACCAAAAATGACCTTTTATATTATATAATAACCCCTCCCCAAAATTCACTATATTACCCTTGGTTATACCATCAAAATTGAGCTTGAGCCAACCCTCTATAGGTATGGACCTTCTGACCAGTCTCCTATCCCTATTGCTTTTAAAACTAGTATTATACTTTGAAATCAATGATCCAAAGAGTAAGAATAAGTTGAATATCCTCACCAATCCCATATTTTTTTTAATTAAAATCATGCTAATTTTCCTTAATGTCCCCCAAAATTTTGATTTCCACTAATTTTAATTTGCTAAATTTATCCCTAAACATGCATTCATTTTTCTCTTTTTAGATACCCCAAAATATGAGGTAGAGTGAGATTACATAATAAGTCTAGGACTAGTTAGTTATAGGGTGATTTCCACTAAAAAATGAGGTCCCACACTGAGTTATGACTAACCCATGCCATGTCCAATTTATTCAAAAATAAATTAAATATTTTGGCCCGAAAACTACAATCCAAGAAAATATACTTAACATATTCCTATTCCATTTTGCATAGGTAACATTTATTGTGAATTTAAATCCCTATTATCAATAGTTTATCAATGGTTAAGATATTGTTTTGGATAACCATCCAATAGAAAATTTTAACCTTACGAACAAAACATTTATCCCAAAGCTTAATACATTGACCACCATCCCCTATGAACCCCATGTCTATCATGTAACTATCCCTAGAGTACTCTTTGTGCCATATCATAATGTACTCTTTGGGGTGTAATATGATTTTAATTTCCCTAATTTTATAGTTTAAATTGTCTAGTTAGTGGGTGAATATACCAAAATCAACTTCTAAGGCCAATTATAGCCAACTAAGGCCTTCATTTTAAAAGACCCAATAATCACTATTTTTTTCTCCCACATTATCTTAAAAATGACCCTCAATGTTCCTACCCTAGTCCACATGGATTAGGGTGAAATAAAACAACCATGAATCCTCCCAAAACTTTACCTTTTTTGTCTTTACTAACCATAGATTTATTATCCTTGTAAAGTAAATCTCTATAATTGGCCACTACTTTCCAAAATAAATTTCCTTGTGTTGGGTCTTCCATCATAATAAGGTTGTCTTCTTCTATTCCTTTAAGATATTTAGCCCTTATATTATTGGTATAAATGGAATATTCCTTCATAATATTCCACCCTTAATTTGTGATGAGGCCTTTATTCATATTTTTGATCCTCTATGGACCCAACCCTCCAAGGCATTTTGGACTACACATAATGTTGGGTGGTAAACATTTTTAGTATATCAGAGGTATGAACTAGAGTAATGATATGGAGGACCACATTATTTAAGTAGGACATGAGGGTGGGCTAGGTTCTGTAATGCCAACCAAGAGATAAAAATTCAAAATTCCTTACTGTGTTCTGCATGGTCCACATGAAGTGTGAATATGGAAGAAAATGAAAAAAATGTGAATAATAATTTTAAATAAATATGTGAAAATGTTAATTCTCTAATAATATTATTTGAACACTTGAACATGACTAAGAGGTAAAATAGAGGTACAAATCTCTTACTTTGAACATTGAAATAAAACTTCCATAAAATTGGAAAATGTAAAGTAAATAATCAAAAATATTAAGTCGAGTATTTTATTAGGTTGCTTAAGCACTAGAACCAAGACCAAATTATATATTAATTAATATGTAAATATTATATAAGTTAAGATATCAATTAACTCATAGTAGGTGGAAGTGGTTATATGATGAACAACATTGATACTTAACTTGAAAGAGAAACCACAATAAAATGGTAATAATGTGACCATGAATTATTAATTTATACAAAAAATAAGTTAATTAAATCAATAAAGTGATACGTTATTTCAAATTAAACTCTAAATATTCATTTGATACTTCACATACTTTACTAGTGTGAATTTTATGGCTTGAAGTTAAATTAAAAGACATTTAAGGGGGATAACCTTATGCAAAATATTTATTGAAAATAAGGTATATAAGATTTTAAAATTGACATGTTCATGAACTTTCCCTTCTTTATGATAAAATGGAACCTTATGCTGAAAGGAAGAATTTATTACAATGTTAAAGTGAGTCATGTTAATAAAGGAACTAGTGACATGGTAAAAAAAAATGAGAAATTATAAATTAAATTAAAATTAAAATGGTTTATGACATGAGTTGATTCATGAAACACAATTTATAATAGGGGTGGCCTCCCTAGTCCTATGGTTGTCACCCAAGTAAACTTAGAAAAATAAAATGACTACATGTTTAGTCAATTTTATAATATGATAGGTCTTAAAAAATGTTTATGTATACATATGGGCATATTTAAATTAAAATTTGGAATTATTTTTACAAGAAAATTTACAGTTAATAACCATGATTACAAGTTTATCTTGCATATTTAAATAATATTTCAGGGTTTGGGATAGGAAACATAAAAAAATGGAGTCCCATTTTGGGTGTATACATATTTTGTATCAAATCCTAGGTTTAAACACTCAAGAGTTCTAGATGTTCTATTAAATGTTATTTTATATGTTTAAAAAAAATTATTGATGCCAATTTTACAATTGAAACATTGGTGAAAAATTGGTTAGGAGGTGATGGAAATAGAAAAAAAAACCATGTGAATGGTAGGGGATGACATTTTTATAGAAATAAGTAGAACCAAATTGATAATAAAAATTATCAAAATAACGAGGAACAAAGGTTTAAACATTTTTATAATAATATGATAGTTTTGTAAGGTATTCTCACTTCATTTATTATTTGTACAATAAGATCACATGATGCAAAAATTTGGTCCAAAAAATAATGGAAATGCTGAAAAATAATTAGCAAGGGTAGGGTAACCATTAAGGTCAAAAAAATAGATGGGATATTATAATTCCATTTCTTTGTGACCTAAAAAAATCAACCAACATCTCATTACTCTAGTAAATATGTTACTAATGCTACATAAACATGGTTGGCTATGTTTTTAAGGTATCTCAATTTGAATCCTATGGTATCTAAAGAGAAGGAATTTGTTTTTAAATTTTAACTAGAAGATGAAGGAACCCTTTGGTGGGATAAACATAGTCATCAGAAGGGATATACTAATGCTAAAACATGTGGGAAGTGATCAAAATATAATTTAAGTACAAGTACTTATAGGCTACCCATATAGAGAATAAAATGTCTAAATTTCACCTCACCACATAAATATCCTCCTCTATTTCTATATATTAATAAAATTTTATGATCCTACTATGTCATCACTCACACACATGAAGAAGAGGTAAAGGTTTCCAATTTCAAACTAGGCTTAAGGTATAACATAATATTTTCTGTTAATTTAACCAATCCTTATATCATATGTGAATTAGTGGAATTTGTGTATTGATCTGAAGAAAAGAAAAATGGATAATTTAAGACCAGGCATGAGTTCAAGTATAAAATTAGATGGTATAAGCATGTTGTGAATCATAATAACTTTTATAAGGCTACTAATCCACACAATATTTTTTTAGTAGACCTAATAATAAATCCAGTAGATTTAAAAAATAAAAGAGAAGGTATAAACCCAAAAAATTTCATACGGATGTATGATTTTTTTGGTACTCCTATTAAGGGGCCAATAAAGTGTCATTTTAGGTCAAAGGACCTATTGAGGCCTATTGTAATTGTATATAATACATGTGATACTAACCCATAAAGAAGTAGAAAACAAGGAATATTTATGTAATTCTATAAAATAAAGATAAAAAAATATCAATCCACTCTTGTGGTGATAAAAATTAACTTTTTAAATAAGTAATTTTTTTTAATTCTTGTGTTAAGCATAGTTTCATTTCCCCTATTTTAATAAATGAGTGTGGATGTGAAACTTAAAATGTGAAATAGATATGGAAGATAGAGATAGAAAATGAAGAGTGTTTAAATACCATGAATATGGTTAGGTAGGTTAAAAGAGAATTAGGATACATTATCACAAAATTGAACCTACGTGTAATACCCCTAGGATTTTATGATGTAATTTAGAAAATGGATAAGTTAAATTGGCATGGATAATGGCTAAATATTTTATCAATAATATCCATTAACTTGATGAAAAAAGATAAGTTTTGGTACTGTAAGGTATGGAAAGACCAATTAATCTTCACTTAGTGACATATATAAAACTACTAAAGGTAGAAAGGAAGAATTATATGATGTATTATGTGTGGTTTAATGATCTATCCAAATAGGAAAACCTAGCCTTAGTAAGGCATCATTTTGTTTAGGAATTTAGGGATGTGTTTCTAGACGAATTACCTTATTTTCCAATCATAGAAGAGTCAATTAACATAATTTTCAATTAACATAATTTTCAATTTTGCATTGGATTGAAAACAACCATAATACATAAATATTAAAGACATGCAAGAGTTGAAAATTTAGTTGCAAGAGATTATTTAAAAGGAATTTATAAGGCTAAGTGTGTCTCCTTTACTAACACTAATGTTGATTATAAAATAAATATGGAATGTTATGTTTATACATTGACTATTTAATATGCATTGAATATCAAATATTGAACAAGGTTACCATAAAAAATAATTACCCACTACCTCATATTAATGATGTATTTGATTAGGTAAAGGGTGAAATAAAGATTTAAAATATTGATATGTAATCTAAGTACCATCAATTCATAATTATGTAGGAATACACCCATAAAACAAATTTTATGACAAGGTATGGACATTATGAGTTCATGATGTTGTCTTTTAATTTAATGAATGCACATGTAACATTATTAAATATTATGAGCAAAGTTTTTAGGGGATGTCTAGATGCATTTTTACTTATATTTATTAATGAAATCATGGTATATTAAAATAACATACAAGAGCATATTTACCATTTATGAATAGTTTTGTAACAACTTTGTAAACAAATATATTTGGTAGGTTATCCAAACCTTCAATTTTAAAGGATGTGATTCATTACTTGGGATAGGTTATATTAATGGATGGCATATATATTGAAGCTACTAATATCAAACCCATTATGGAGTGGCCTTCCCTACAGAATGTGTATAAAGTTAGGAAATTCATGGGTTTGTCTAAGTACTAGAAGAGGTTAATTAAAGACTTATTTAGAGTATCTGACACAATAAATTCTCTAAAACACAATGGAAAGAAGTTAATTTGTACTAATGAGTGTGAATCGATATTTAAAAATATGAATTAGTTTATCACTATAGGTCTTATTTTATTTATTTAGGATCCAAATGGGAAATTTTCAATTTGGGTTGATTCTTCCAAGTAAGGCATAAGTGGTGTGATATCCTAAAATGGGTGTGTGGTATATTGATTAAAGAAACTTAAGAATCAATAGGTTAAATATCCTTAACATGATTTGTATCCTACTAAAATAGTGCATTCATTAAAAATGTGAAGGAAACACTTTCTAGGATAAGACATTATGATCAAATGTCATCATCATGTACTTGAGCACATTTTCATGCATGATAAATGAAATGCTAGAGAATGAATATGGATTGAATTTATAAGATATTAAAGTGTTTATTTTAAACACATCAAAGGGAAGGAGTATATAATTGATGATGCACTCAAAAAATGAGCTTACATTAAAAATTTATCCTAAATTTGGTCTAAAGTTAATGCTTTTATCTTTAATATCAATGGAATAACCCTTTTCACCTGAAAATATATGATGTATAGGATAAAAACATAGGCAAAGGTAATTATTTTAATTATACCTCTAACATGGATGATCTTTCAAAGTTTCAAGGCTTGATTTATGTACGTGTAGAAAATATTTTGAGACTAAATGTGTTGGATTGATGTAATATTAAGCTTCAAGAAAGAAGCATCCAACAAGTATTGATCTAGTGGGATCAAATAAAATAGAGAAGCTATTATTGAAAAATGAGATATTCATGTTGGAAATTACCCTCACTTGTTTTATTTAACCTCAAAACAAGTGATATTTTATGTGGGGGGGGGGGGGGGAATTTATATCCCTAAATATTGCCTATGATTTGATATATAAACTTGAATAAGTTGTTATCTGCCAAAATTTTGGAATATGTTTACCATGGTATAAAGTGATACTTTATTATTATTTTGTTATTAATACATTTGCAACATTTTCATTAATTATGATTATTATTATTTTAATTTTTAATTGGGTTATGGGTATATTATTTATTAGTATTTTTTTATAATTTCTATGATGTTTATTTAATATAGATTTTAGCTACTATAGATGAAAGTTGTGTATACAGGGCATGCAAAATTGGGGGAATGGAGATGGATTCATACCTAATATATAATCAACATGCATAAAGGATACAAATATCACATTGGTTAAAAATTTGTGTGAGCATTTATTTTTATTCTATGACTAATTTTGAATCATATAGATTTTTATTGAGTTTCTTACTTATTGGGAAATATAATAATCACTAAATTGATATTTTAGATATAGAAATGTATATCATTACCAAAATATGATTATAAATGGAATTAATTATTGTTAATATGAAACCAAAACCCATGCAAATAGATTTAGCAATGATGTATGAGGTTTTGATAAATTTAGAACACTTACATCATTTTATAAAAACCCATAATGGTAATGTCATGATTATTTTTTCTATTTAAAAAATATATATTTATACCACTAAGCATTGTATTTAAATATTGATGGATGTTTTAACCTTTTAGGAATTATATTAATGTAAATCATATGTTATTAAATAGATGAAAATCATAAATTGGGGTAGAAATATGAAATAAATACAACCACTAATTTGTTATAGAATTGACTAAATTAAGCTTTTTAAAAATAAAAATAAATAATGTAGATAATAACTTAGCAAGGAAATGAATGAGATGGATGATTTAGAGGTTGAAAACTAAGATAGAGGCTGGTCTAAGTGTTAAAAATAGGATCCAAGTGTCAAAACACCTTTCAGATAGTATCACCCTAATTGGATAGTAGTACCATGTGGTGCTAGTGTCCTTATTTTGGTAGGAGTGTCCTCTATGTAGGACTCTTTCAAGTTTTTTGGGTGCACCTATGTTTGGGTTTATATGTCTTATTTCTATGTGCATAAGTTTTAAAACCTTATAGATGTCCTATTTTGAATGATTTTATGAGCAAACCCTAATCCTCCATGTTGTTAGGATATCCAATTGATATAAGCTAAAAAGTGTGTTTTTCAATAGGGTAGGCTAGACATCCTCATCACCCAATTATGATGAGAGTTAACTATATAACAATAATCTGAATAGGGATCAAGCTCAATGTATTTCTCCCCACCTAAGTGTTAGTGAAAGTGTAAGTGAATCTAGTATGATTATAGACTTAAGTGTTTTGAATGTGTTTGAGATTAGAAATCTAAGTAATGTGAGATTAGGAATGTTGTAGATGGAAGTATGCATAAGTAGGGGAAAATAGGGATTGTTAACCTTAATTGTGCATAACTTATTCTAAGTTTACATATGCATCTTTCATCTGATTTCCATCTAGTGGTTAGAAGGCTAAAAGTGATGTATATATACTATTTGGTGCTTATAAAGGTGCTAAAAGAGGTTGAGGCTGACCCTAAGAGATCTAAGATTTGAAAATATATCCATTTGTGACAAAAAAGAGGGAAGGATAGTAGGGCCAATATTGGGACACTAGCGATACTATCTCTATTATATCACTTGTCAGGTACCCTTAGAACAACAAACATGCTCTGGTACCAATAGTTAGGATCTTGCTCCTTAGAAAGAGCACAATATGATTACCAAACTTAAGCAATTAAACATGTGGAAATATACCAAAAATACAAGTAACTAGAATTCACCAATAACATAGAATATGAGAGACAATATACACTCTTATATATTAATACTTGTACAGAAAAGAATACAATAAAGAGCCGCCACACTCTTCCACCTTACAGAGGCTTCCCACACCTCAAGTGTACAGTAATTCTTCTTCAAAACACTCTCCTACCAAAAAATGGTTCCAACAACCAACTCACACACAAAATTGGTGTTCACCTCTCCAACCAGTCAGTAATAACCCTGATAGTACACCAAGCACTCTATAGTACTTCAAGTTGATCTCCTATGAACTTGCAACCTGCAATTCAACAGACCATACTCACAATGGAAGGATCTTCCTTGCCTTCCTTTCTAGCTAGGAGGAACACACTCTTTGTTCTCTTCACTAGCACTCTTTACAATACATGCCAATGGGTCTATAAATAGATCCTAGACTTAAACAATAACTTAGACTTCTATTTTACTAATAATAGACACACAACTCAAGACTTGAATTAACCTTTACATGCAAACACTCTGTTCACTAAACTAATTGTTCGTGCAATGAACAATTCTGGAACACACAGGTGACTGACGCCAGTCCCTGCTTGCCTAGTTTTGCCAACGTCGGCTGACTTCCTGCCGTCGCCTATTGCCTTTTGCACTGGTCATGACTGATGTCAGTCATGCTACTAATGCTGGTTCTTCTAGGTCTTTAGCAACCTCCTTTTCTTTGTCTACAACAAGTTAAAGCTTTTAGCTCCACAACCTAACAATCTCCCACTTGGAGATAAATAGCTACAACTGTACCTGTACCTATACACCATCTAGTTTGTTCCCTTGGCTCTATATCCCTCTTCAAGATCACCCTTGAAGACTACCCACCACAAAACTTGTAGTGCAAACCCTGTCATCCAAATTCCCTGCCACATCCACATCTACAAACCCATGTAGAAAATAACTTGAACCTGCATAACATGTGCACCTGCTGCTGGTCCCACTAATAATCCACTGAACTGCCCTCCAATGCTTCTTTCCCAGATTGGCTCCAACTTTTTGACAACTCCCACTGCTTGGGAAAACTTAGGTTTAGTACATACCATGCAATCAACCTCATTATGTGAATCAAGACACCTATTCTATGAACTGTCCAACCATCAGTGCGCTAACCAGTCTCACACAATCATCCTAAAACAAAGTCAACATATGACCTTCCATGTCCCTAGAACACACTCATGCCAAAGAATCTTACTGCTTACAGATTCTCCATGACACACCCCTGAACTAACTTTACCTTTAGTTCAGCAATACCTATATATGTAACCCTTCAACAAGCACATCATATAGTAATAGGATAATGTAGCTAATATTATCCAACTTGGTAAAGAGAAACACAATGATCAAACCTCCATTGCCTTGCAGCTTACTCAAGACCATATACCCTGATCTTCCGTCTCACGTATCCATTTCTGCTCTTCTTTATCTTGAACATCCATTCATCTCTCAGTGCTTCCTTTCAGCTAGCAACTCTACCAACAAATCCCTATTTGGTTCTTCTCCAAGGAATCACATCCTCATCCATGCCAAGCTCCCACTGTTTCCTGGATCTACCTATTCTGCTTCTTCAATAACTTCCTGGTTCTATACCATCAATGAGAAACAAGTAGTGTAAAGAAGGTAAATGATGAATTTGAGGCTTACCTACCCTTTAAGTCCTTCATATGGGTGCTTGAGACTCCTTGACAGCTTGATGTCCACCCAAAATTTGTCTTAGTGACCGATGCTGGTCACATTCCAGTCTACTCCCGATCGATGTCAGTTCCCTGTGACTGCCTCATCGCTGACATCAGTTCTCCCCTGACCGATGCTGGTGTTTATCTACCCTGAGTCACCAATGTCAGTCTTCATATAGATGATGTTGGTCCCTGTTTGGACGCCGACACTAGTTTTCATGCCGACATCGGTCTCTGTGTTTTGCTTATGAGAATTGACTTTTTCTCACGAGCTCCTTTTGGATCAAACCCTTGTCCAAATCACCCTTGCTCTGCTCAAAATTTCTTAGCCCCTGTGACTGATACCTATCCATCATCTTCTCCTTGAAAACCAAGGATTTCCTGCTCTTGTCACAAACATCAAATTCCTCAAGAAACATTACCTTCTTCTTCTGCATATAGAAACCTTGATCTATACCCTTTGACTCAAGAACATGCATCTCCTTCTTACTCATGTGACCAAACCTACAAAGCCACGTCTTCACAACAGAAGAAGAATCAGTAATATAAGCAAGTAGATAAATAGTACCTGCTTTCTTACCACCCACTAATTCAAGTGCATCCACTATGAGAGTTCTTGTGCATCTCTCATCACCCAACTTTCCTGAAGCAATTAGCTACATCTCCAAGACTGGGACCTGCATGACCTCCTTTGACACCCATGTGTTACTTGTCTATAGTTTTAGCTTCACTTTCCCTTTGCCAATCATCTGACAAGGCTTTCCATCCCCTAAACAAATTTCTCCAAAGTCTCCCTGGACATACTCATGAAAAAATACCCTATTTGGGGATGCATGAAAAGAGGCACCAGAATCTAAAACCCTAGATTCTACTTTATCCAAAGAACATACTAGAGCATCCCATGCAATGAAATCTACAACACCTACTTATTCTTCATGTCCTTCATGTTGATCTGCTACCAACCAACAATCTTCTTTTCTCTGCTCTTTCTTTCCATATCTCCAGCAGGTTATTCTACCATTCCTGAACTTGGACCTCCTGCTATTAAACTTCTCCATTCGTAGTCTACTATCTTCTGCCATAGCTCTACTCCCACTCAAAGAGAAACCCCTACGAGTAACCTGTAATCAAAACACACTAACCAGATCTAATCCAACCTATTAGTATCCCAACCAAAAGCTCTAATACCACTTGTTGGTATCAAGCTCTGAACCTACAACCAAGGCTCTGATACCACTTGTCAGGTACCCTTAGAACAACAAACATGCTCTGGTACCAATAGTTAGGATCTTGCTCCTCAGAAAGAGCACAATATGATTACCAAACTTAAGCAATTAAACATGTGGAAATATACCAAAAATACAAGTAACTAGAATTCACCAATAACATAGAATATGAGAGACAATATACACTCTTATATATTAATACTTGTACAGAAAAGAATACAATAAAGAGTTGCCACACTCTTCCACCTTACAGAGGCTTCCCACACCTCAAGTGTACAGTAATTCTTCTTCAAAACACTCTCCTACTAAAAAATGGTCCCAACAACCAACTCACACACAAAATTGGTGTTCACCTCTCCAACCAGTCAGTAATAACCCTGATAGTACACCAAGCACTCTATAGTACTTCAAGTTGATCTCCCATGAACTTGCAACCTGCAATTCAATAGACCATACTCACAATGGAAGGATCTTCCTTGCCTTCCTTTCTAGCTAGGAGGAACACACTCTTTGTTCTCTTCACTAGCACTCTTTACAATACGTGCCAATGGGTCTATAAATAGATCCTAGACTTAAACAATAACTTAGACTTCTATTTTACTAATAATAGACACACAACTCAAGACTTGAAATAACCTTTACATGCAAACACTCTGTTCACTAAACTAATTGTTCGTGCAATGAACAATTCTGGAACACACAGGCGACCGACGCTAGTCCCTGCTTGCCTAGTTTTGCCGACGTCGGCTGACTTCCTGCCATCGCCTATTGCCTTTTACACTGGTCATGACCGACGTCGGTCATGCTACCAATGCTGGTTCTTTTGGGTCTTCAGCAACCTCCTTTTCTTTGTCTGCAACAAGTTAAAGCTTTTAGCTCCACAACCTAACAATCTCCCACTTGGAGATAAATAGCTACAACTGTACCTGTACCTATACACCATCTAGTTTGTTCCCTTGGCTCTGTATCCCTCTTCAAGATCACCCTTGAAGACTACCACCACAAAACCTATAGTGCAAACCCTGTCATCCAAATTCCCTGCCACATCCACATCTACAAACCCATGTAGAAAATAACTTGAACCTGCATAACATGTGCACCTGCTACTGGTCCCACTAATAATCCACTGAACTGCCCTCCAATGCTTCTTTCCCAGATTGGCTCCAACTTTTTGACAACTCCCACTGCTTGGGAAAACTTAGGTTTAGTACATACCATGCAATCAACCTCATTATGTGAATCAAGACACCTATTCTATGAACTGTCCAACCATCAGTGCGCTAACCGGTCTCACACAATCATCCTAAAACAAAGTCAACATATGACCTTCCATGTCCCTAGAACACACTCATGCCAAAGAATCTTACTGCTCATAGATTCTCCATGACACACCCCTGAACTAACTTTACCTTTAGTTCAGCAATACCTATATATGTAACCCTTCAACAAGCACATCATATAGTAATAGGATAATGTAGCTAATATTATCCAACTTGGTAAAGAGAAACACAATGATCAAACCTCCATTGCCCTGCAACTTACTCAAGACCATATACCCTGATCTTCCATCTCACGTATCCATTTCTGCTCTTCTTTATCCTGAACATCCATTCATCTCTCAGTGCTTCCTTCTAGCTAGAAACTCTACCAACAAATCCCTATTTGGTTCTTCTCCAAGGAATCACATCCTCATCCATGCCAAGCTCCCACTATTTCCTGGATCTACCTATTCTGCTTCTTCAATAACTTCCTGGTTCTATACCATCAGTGAGCAACAAGTAGTGTAAAGAAGGGAAATGATGAATTTGAGGCTTACCTACCCTTTAAGTCCTTCATATGGGCGCTTGAGACTCCTTGACAGCTTGCTGTCCACCCAAAATTCATCTTAGTGACCGATGCTGGTCACATTCCAGTCTACTCCCGATCGATGTCAGTTCTCTGTGACTACCTCATCGCTGACATCGGTTCTCCCCTGACCGATGCTGGTGTTTATCTACCCTGAGTCACCAATGTCAGTCTACATATAGACGATGTTGGTCCCTATTTGGACGCTGACGCTAGTTTTCATGCCGACGTCGGTCTCTGTGTTTTGCTTGTGAGAACTGACTTTTTCTCGCGAGCTCCTTTTGGATTAAACCCTTATCCAAATCACCCTTGCTCTACTCAGAATTTCTTAGCCCCTGTGACTGATACCTGTCTGTCATCTTCTCCTTGAAAACCAAGGCTTTCCTGCTCTTGTCACAAACATCAAATTCCTCAAGAAATGTTACCTTCTTCTTTTGCATATAGAAACCTTGATCTATACCCTTTGACTCAAGAACATGCATCTCCTTCTTACTCATGTGACCAAACCTACAAAGCCACGTCTTCACAATAGAAGAAGAATCAGTAATATAAGTAAGTAGATAAATAGTACCTGCTTTCTTACCACCCACTAATTCAAGTGCATCCACTGTGAGAGTTCTTGTGCATCTCTCATCACCCAACTTTCCTGAAGCAATTAGCCACATCTCCAAGACTGGGACCTGCATGACCTCCTTTGACACCCATGTGTTACTTGTCTATAGTTTTAGCTTCACTTTCCCTTTGCCAATCATCTGACAAGGCTTTCCATCCCCTAAACAAATTTCTCCAAAGTCTCCCTGGACATACTCATGAAAAAATACCCTATTTGGGGATGTATAAAAAGAGGCACCAGAATCTAAAACCCTAGATTCTACTTTATCCAAAGAACATACTAGAGCATCCCGTGCAATGAAATCTACAACACCTGCTTCTTCTTCATGTCCTTCATGTTGATCTGCTACCAACCAACAATCTTCTTTTCTCTACTCTTTCTTTCCATATCTCCAGCAGGTTATTCTGCCATTCCTGAACTTGGACCTCCTACTATTAAACTTTTCCATTCATAGTCTACTATCTTCTGCCATTGCTCTACTCCCACTCAAACAGAAACCCCTGTGAGTAACCTATAATCAAAACACACTAACTAGATCTAATCCAACCTATTAGCATCCTAACCAAAAGCTCTAATACCACTTGTTGGTATCAAGCTCTGAACCTACAACCAAGGCTCTGATACCACTTGTCAGGTACCCTTAGAACAACAAACATGCTCTAGTACCAATAGTTAGGATCTTGCTCCTTAGAAAGAGCACAATATGATTACTAAAATTAAGCAATTAAACATGCAAAAATATACCAAAAATACAAGTAACTAGAATTCACCAATAGCACAGAATATGAGAGACAATATACACTCTTATATATTAATACTTGTACAAAAAAGAATACAATAAAGAGCCACCACACTCTTCCACCTTACAGAGGCTTCTCACACCTCAAGTGTATAGTAATTCTTCTTCAAAACACTCTCCTACCAAAAAATGGTCCCAACAACCACGTCACACACAGAATTGGTGTTCACCTCTCCAACCAGTTAGTAATAACCCTGATAGTATACCAAGCACTCTATAGTACTTCAAGTTGATCTCCCATGAACCTGCAACCTGCAATTCAACAGACCATACTCATAATGGAAGGATCTTCCTTGCCTTCCTTTCTAGCTAGGAGGAACACACTCTTTGTTCTCTTCACTAGCACTCTTTACAATACATGCCAATGGGTCTATAAATAGATCCCAGACTTAAACAATAACTTAGACTTCTATTTTACTAATAATAGACACGCAGCTCAAGACTCAAAATAGCCTTTACATGCAAACACTTTATTCACTAAACTAAATATTCATGCAACGAACAGTTCTGGAACACATAGGTGACTGATGCCAGTCCCTGCTTGCCTAGTTCTGCCGACGTCGACCGACTTCCTGCGATCGCCGGTTGCCTTCTGCACTGGTCATGACTGACGTCGGTCATGCTGCCGACATCGGTTCTTCTAGGTCTTCAGCAACCTCCTTTTCTTTGTCTACAAAAAGTTAAAGATTTTAGCTCCACAACCTAACATCAATAGTGTACATGTGGTAGAAATTGAGGCATGAAGTGCCAAAATATGAGAATGAGGATTTGGGACTATTTTAGGGATGACTAGGGATGCTTATAGCCCACTTGAAGGTTGGATAAGTGTGAAAATATGCCCTAGGAAAAGTCTAAGGATAAGCAAGGGATAGGTGGTCTCAAGTAGCACTCTTATCACTCAAATGCCATTTTTAGGTGATTAAATTTACCCCCCCTTTATTATAGAAATGTAGTAAAGAAAAATAACTAGGATAAATGAAAAATAAGCATAAATAGATTTACCTAAGAGGTGAAGCTCATGAATCTCAATTTGAGTATATGAAGCATGTTTCATTACATGTCCTACAAGTGAAACATGCATAGCTTAGTCCTTGCTTAAGAGATATCAAAAATAAAGACAAAATTGAGTAAAGAAGCAAAACTAATTAAAACTAAATAAAGGGATAAGAGAGAAGAAAGGAATGAATACACCTCACTGGGAACATGAACTAATGCATAAACCTAGTGGCAACCTATGTGTGTGTGCATGTATAAGTGATCAATTAGTGAATAATTTGGATTGAGATGATGACTTATTCAATCCTCATGTGTGGGTGGCTAAATAACTTAATCTAGTTTTGACTCCATCATTGCCCACCCCTGTTGAGTGGATCATGATTGTGAATAGATTATATTAAGCTGATGTTATGTCTAACCCTCTCATGTAGGTAGATAAAGAACTAAAGTATACTATTACTCCATCATTACCTACCCATGTGGAGTAGATACATATAAAATAAAACTACATGATGTAGCTTTAAATTTATAATTGGATATATCTAACTAGAGATGTCAGCTCTAATGCCATTCAGGTATATTAGGCATCTCTAAGATACTCAAGAATACCAACCATTACAGATGGACTAAGGAATAAATTGGTGTGCAACCTAGAATATAATGTTTGATGTATATAACATAGATAATGACATGGTGTTTTTCATTCCATCTAATCAATTAGTGTGTAAGTGAGGATACAAAAATAATGTGCCATGCACATGCCACCAAATATGATATATGAGCATATAGATTCAAGATTGTGTTGTAATAATCTTATCTGAGTATATGAATTATATATAGGAATGACCATGCCATGCATGATGAACTTAATATAATAAAATTGGTATGAATGTAAGCTAAACTAATCCAAAAATAATAAATTTTTAATCAAACATGAGGAAACTAGACTTTACCTACTATACTTTTCTATCTAATCTAGATTTTTCTAAAGTTAAGGCTACTGGACAAAAATTCCATATCTTGGAAAGTAGCACCACGTGGTGCTAGTATCCAAATTTTGGTGCTAATGTCTGAATATTTTGATTTTTATGAAACTATACTGATCTCTACATCATTATTTTCCCCTATGTTTTACCTGAGTTTGAAATCTATAATCTAAACTTGTGTAGAAAATTGTACTGAGTATATTATGATAGCTTGATCTCTATGACTAATGTCTATAAACTCCCCCTATTTTAAGGGGAGTTATTAAACCTATGTAAGAACTATCCTCAAAATAAAAATCTCTACAAAATATGTGTTATCTGGAGTATATATGATATCTATGTAATAATTCAATATAATGTACATACATAACATTAGAATGTAAGATAATCTGAGAATAAGTTTGTAATGTACACTGTATGTTATATTTAACATTCACAAGGCTATCAAGATATATATAGAAATGTATGTAATAATAGATTTGAGTAATAATAGAGTAGCTACCTAGGGGGATGGGGCATGATGTCCATCATGACACCTAAGTAGGAAGAAGAGATGCATGAGATCCCTCATGAAATCTATAACTAGAGTATGTAACAAGCAAGGGACAAGTGTTATGACCATGACACATATAATAAAGTATACATAAAACACACATGAGGCATGTAAAGTAGGCTAAAGGGATATGATATAAGGGACATGGGAACATGTCACTAAATTTGAGAAAGAAAGACATACAAAGACATGTTCAAATGTTTGCATACACAAAAAACAAGCAATTTAGCTTAGAGCCACATAGAAGGACATGTTCAAATGTCTACATACAAAATCAAGACATCACATACAAGGACATGTGAACATGTCCAAATCATACATACTGTGAAAAGAAGTGGTATAGAGCCAAAGATCAATGCCATATTCAAATGCCCTCGAATAGAATAAGATTAGAGATATAATCAATTATAATTTATGAAATATAGAAGTGAAAGTATGCATGAATATTTAATATAAATCTATGTAAGATCCAAGATGTACATATACTAAGTCTAAAGTAGTAGTAGTTGACAAAAAATTTGAGTAAGTGTAGCATGATCAATATCAAGATATAACAATGCTAAAGTTGTGATGTAGAGTATAGAAATATGTAACTTAGTAATTGAAATTATGTATAGGGTACCCCCAAATGGGTGAATGTGTCAAATGAAGAATTGTGTATATATGTAAATATCCTTAGTGGGTAGATAGTAGCAAATATGGATTAGTGTAGTGGACCTGAGTCTTGTAAGTAATCTATAAGCACTCAAAAAAATAAGTGAAGCATGTAATATGATAAAATTGACTATACTAAGATAGTTAGCATATGTATTGTCTAAAAAATGTAATAAATGAAAACATGGTAATGCATATAATCTATAATTTATGTGTTTTTAACATATTATATTATTTTTATATTTTCTAGATATAAACTATGTATAAACAACATGAAAAAGAAACTATGTACAAGGAACAAGAGAGAAGGAAAGTATGTACAACATAGGAAAAATACTACCCAATGAGTCCCATGGGATACTCACTATTAATGTGGCCTATGTCAAATAAAGGAACAATGATCATGCATGTTGTATAAAAAGGTAAATGAGGTCCCATAACTTGTTATACTGAGTGATCTATATCTATCACTACTTGTGAAGTGGTGTTATAAATATGTGAAACTGATTGTGGTGTCCTATGAAGTGTAGGGGTCTTAGGGATCCATCTACTATAATATGATGTAGTTGGCATAGGTGCCCTATGTTGAGAACATTGAGAACTCAATAATACTAATCTTAGAAGAAAATGAGTAGAGAGAGTCCCTCTAAAATTTGTAACATATCTCTAATGCAGGTGTCTCTCTAACAATGGTCTTTATGGGAGAGTATGCATATGTGGCAACAGTATAAGATTAGACCTTACATACACTAGTGGTTCCACTAAACTTTATGGTGTATTAATAATAATTATGGTTAGATCTATAATTATTAATTGAGTTATAACTGGTAACTATGGTGTAACTACATGTGGGACAGGTAGTATTCATACGAATACCCTCAATGGTGATCACTTGATTTACATGTATATAATTGACACATCTATGCATGGTGGATGAGATGGATAATAACTATTGTATCCATGGCCTACCCAATAACATGTCAAATGTGCCTGCATTAGGTAATGCTAAGAATCTAGTGTCCACATGTGCTGGTTCAACCTATAGTGGAAGTACAATTTCCTTGATATAGTTTTGAACATGGCCACTAAAGACATGAAAAATTGTGTCTATAGGGTATATATCCCACTCTAAATAACCTAATTATTGTATAAGTGTGATAATGCACACGTTAATACTTTAACCATTATCAACCATAACACTCTGAATAGGATGATGATCTATGTAATCTTTTACAAAGAGTTCATATAAATTTAAATCATCATCAATAATATCATGTTCTAAGAAAGTGATGAGTGGTCTAGATGGAACTATTGTATGGTACACATAAATTATATGGTGTAATGAGTGTGCATCCTCTATGGTAGTGTGATATTATGCTGGTGGTGGATGTGTCGAATACATGTAGTGAACACCTAAAGTTCCCCCTAAATTATTTACTATGTGATTTTGAAATAGATCTTAGAATAATTTAAATGAATTAGATTCTATATGTTTAACTTTGGGTGCCTTTGTGGGTGTGCCCACATTAATAATGTTAGCTTCTATCAAATCTTGTATCTTATGTTTGAAGTTGATGCATCAGTTTGTTGCATGGCTTGGTACTCTATGATACTTAAAGAATGGATTTTAATCATAGTTATTTGTAATAGGTCATTTTATATTAACCACTTTGATGGGAGGGTGAGATGTGACATTACATTCCAAGATATTCTATAAAACACGTGCTACCAATTCTTGAAGGTTGGTGAAAAATCTGTATGAAGGAGATATTAAAACTAGGTAAGGAGATGGATCTGAAGCTACATTAACTATGGCCTTTGGATCACTATTATTTTTAGTGTCCCTTACCTTATATGGAGGATTAATATAAATCTTAGTAGTTGATTTTGATCCCCTTGTATATTTTAGTTTTCCCATAGAGAGAAACTTGACTTTTCTTTATTTTATTGTGTGGCATAAATTTGTGAAGGTTGGAATTTTCTTGAACAAGATAGAGTCATGTAATGTTGGTAGTAGGATTTATTTGAATATGTCTTGGATATCTCTATCTACCATGGGGATAGTCAATTTGGCCAATATAGTCTTATATTGTAAGACATATTCTATAATAGGCTCATTCTATTTTTATTTTATATATGTTACTTGAGCATATAGGATCTTATCACTAATATTTATTGAGAATTGTGCTAAAAACATATCTACCAATGGATTAAAACTGGTGATACACTAGTTCAATAGATTATAAAACCAATATAAGGCATAAATCTTTAGACTATGTGAAAACAACTTAGTGAAGAGCCAATCATTAGACACATAATCCAAACATGCTATGTAGAAAGCTTAGATATGGTGATCTAAGTCACTCTTACCATCATATAATGTATGCTTAGGTTCCATGAATCTGGATGATAAAAGAGTTGTTTGTATGTGATGTGCCAAAGGCATATTTAAAATAACATGATAATCCAAGGCATGTGATGGCCTAACAACTCCCTTCTTAAGATGTAAAACCTTAGCCTACAGAGTATGAGCCTCATGAATAATGGATTATACATATAGAGAGGAGGAACTAGCCATATGAGGTGTAATTGTCACTAAAGGTTGTTGAGTTAAAACTGGTTATTATGCTAGATGAGTTGGACCTATAGTATGTGTCAAAATGTTATTATCTAGGGGTGTATAATATTGACCATTATTTGATGTGTTCTTTATTTACATTATGGATTGTAAAATATGTGCATGATCATGGGGTTATTTCTAAAGTCTATCTTTGAAGCTCTATAGAATATCATCCTTATTTATAGTTATATTTTCATTGTTAAGTTAGGGGAGAGTGCCATTATTCCCACCTTGATTATCATCTTGATCTTGATTCTATTGCTCATCTTTAGATGCATTATCATTAAAATCCATATAATCAAGGTGTGAAGGATCAATGATGAGAGTTATAACTAGTCCCTTGTCCATGGTATAAGCTCTAATAGAAGGAATTTGAGTATGCTCAATAAGATTACCACTAAGCCTAGTACTCCTTATTAAAGGAATATGGATAGATTTTTTAGATGACATATAGAAAACAAAGTGAAATAGGTATACTAAAATAAAATGTATGAAATATGAAAAACTTAACACAACTAATGAAAATAGGAAAAAGAAGGATACAAACCTTGGTAACATATAGAGTTAGGGTTTGAATAGTATTCAAATTAAGTTAGGTTACCAAATGTTTTAAACTTTTAGGACTTACATAAATGTAAATCATATATTGTTAAAGATTTGACCTTAGTAAATCAAAATATAAATATGTAATAAATACAAACACTAATTTGTTACCAAATTGACCTTTCTAAAAATAATAATAAATAATGAAAATAAGAACCTAGCTATAAAATGATCGAGGTAGATGATTTGGATGCTAAAAACTAAGGTAGAGGCTAGTCTGAGTGTCAAAAACAAGATCTAAGTGTCTAAATCCCTTTTGGATAGTAACACCCTAATGGGATAGTAGCACCATGTGGCACTAGTGTCTTTATTTTGGTGGTAGTGTCCTTCATTCAAGACTCTTTCAAGTTTTTGGGTGCACCTATGTAAGGGTTTATATGTCTTATTCATTTGTGCATATGTTTTGAAACCTTGTAGATGGCCTATTTTGAATGATTTTATGATCAAACCCTAATGCTCCATGTTTCTAGGGTATCTGGTTGATATAAGCTAAAAAGTGTGTTTGTTAGTGGGGTAAGATAGACATCCTCATCACCCCATTATGATGATAGTTACCTACATACCAATACTTTGAATAAGGATCAAGCCTGATGTGGTTCTCCCCCACCTAAGTGCTTGTATAAGTGTAATTTAAGCTATTATGATTTTAAAGTTGAGTTCTTTGAATGTGCTTAAGATTGGAAATGCGAGTAATTTGAGCTTATGAATGTTGTATATGGTAACATGTAGAAGTAGGGTAGAATAGGGATTGATAACCATAATTATTCATAACTTGTTCTGAGTTTGCATATGTAATTTGCATCTAATTTATATCTAGTGCTTAGATGGTTAAATGCCATGTATATATACTTTTCTAGTGCTTGTATAGGTGATAAAATAGGTCTAGTCCAATCTTAGGAGGTCTAAGATTGGAAAATATAGTAGCACCAATATTGGGACACTAGTTCCATGTGGCACTAATGTCCTTATTATGAAACTAATGTTTATCTAGTATAATCTGAGACATGAAGGGATAATATGTAAGAATGAGGGTTTGAGACTACTTTAGGGATGACTAGGTATGCCTGTGGCCCACACAAAGGTTGAATAAGTGTGAAAATAGGCAATATGATAGGTCAAAGGCTAATATAAGGATAAGTGGTCTTAAGTGGAACTCTTAGCACTCAAATTTAATATTTAGGTGATTATAATGGGAATTAGTGGTTTGGTTTAGTATGCATTAATAATTATTTATTAATAGTTTTATTCTAGTGGCTAAGCCACAAACATGCTTGGCATCCTTAGTAATTGGAAAGTAATACAAAATAAACCACCCTATTCCAAAATTAATTTTTTTAAGCCTTAAACATGGCCATTAAAATAACCTTTGATTGTGGAATTCACCACATAAATAATTTAGACACACCAAAAAATAAAATAAAAAATACATTTTGAATTTCTTAAGGGTGAATAGGGATTTAAATGGAAGTTAGGGATTATAATAGTGAAATGAAATCATTTTATTGATTATTTCCAACCATAATTTAAGGAGAATTCCAACAAGGCCATTGGGAAGCCCTTACAAATTAGAGGCAAGTGGCCAATGCAACTAATGGTGTCATTTATGCTTTAGATTTATTTCATTATTAAATGTGGGTAACCCATTCAACATTTAGGTTAGAGTATATGAATCCTTACATAATAGGGGATGTGTAACTTGGAGGGCATAATTACATGGAGATTTTTGAAAAGTAAGAAGATGTAGTCAATGGTTTTATTTGAGTTTTGTACAATCTTCTACTGGGTAGAACAACCCTTCCTTATTTTTTATTTGAGTGTGAACAACATGTTTTTTTTAAGTTGGCATTCATTATTTAAGATTATATTTATTTTTGGTCTCTCTCAAATTGATATTTTTATTAGTTTAAAAAAAGGGTTTTGAAAGGATCCTATAAAATTCAAAGTAAACCCACAAATATAATACAAATAAATGCCAAACAAAAAAAACATAAAGCAAATTCATTAAATAATGGACATAAAACAAATAGTGTTTCAGTCATTAAAACATCAACATAAAGTTTCCCAAACTGAATCAAAAACCCACAACACAAAAATATTCACTTTAATGGATAGTAAGATCATTCAAAATATTTTTAGCCTTTATTTCCTCTTTCAGGACTTGGATTTTTATTACCAATAAGTCTTCCTTTTTAATCTATTCATCTACCTCTTATTTCTTCTTATGACTCTATTCCTCCTACTAGGACCATCTTACATTTATTTTGACTTCCTTTTCTTGGTTTTATATTGCATGATAATGTTGTTGATAGTGTTCAATTTCTTCTTCACATGGACTTCATCCAACTTGCCTATAATCATATGCATTTCTTCATCCCTTATTTTCATTATATCATCCACAATAGAAATTTCCTCTATTTATCTAATATCATGTGTTAAGCTCCTTTGGTATTAAGGTTATTTCACCTTATTTATCCTTTCCTTATCCAATTGGATCCTCATATACTTTTAATCAATATTTTATTTCTTACTTTCGTTTAAAAAATTCTTTCATAATTTATTGTTGGGTATTTAGGGTTTTCTCCAATTTCCCAACTCTAACCCTAATATTATCATCAAGGGCCAAAAAATATATAATTGAGGATAAAAATTGGTGTGAGTAGAAATGGGACTAAATAGAGAAGGCTAAAAATCACCATGGATTCCAAACTTCACCTCAATAAGCACTAAGGAGACAAACATATATTTATTATTACTAGAAGAAAGAATTGAGACCACCTTAGGTTGAGAGATATCTATATGAGGTTGTTATAAAATTATAGGCATTTATTACTTGGATTTATTATAAATCTATGCCAAGGCTTTATCCTCATCCTTATTCTACCTAAAATTCCTCTAAGCAGGGTTGTTAAAAGTACCCTTCCCTCTCCCCATGGTTTTGAAGGATAAGGTGTATTGAAAAATTTGGGGTCTATGGTAGGTTGGTCCATTTATAAAAAAAGATAAATAAAATAATGATGAACTAACATATTAGCTATACCATATTGATATTATATCACTAAATGCATGAAAGACATTAAAAGGAATAATGGGATACTCATAACCTTATTCTATATAAAATGGTTGAAAAGAGAAAAGTGGTAAGAGTAAAACTTCTTGAATCTACCCTCTAAATTAATATATTTAATAATTTTCGATAATAAATATCCCCATTATTTAATTAGTTAATTATGTATAATATCATGCTCTGCTTCATGAGTCCTTTCATTCCCATTGAAAAAATAGTGGATTTACTCATTCTTTTGCCTTCTATCTTTAAAAATTTCTAGTCTATTCATGGTTGTGATAGTGGTTTTTTTTAATATTAGCTTCAAAAAGTTACAAGGTAATACCTATAATAGTGAAAATTCTCTCTTTATAGGCTTCAACAAAGCTTATGGAAAAATTTGGGTTAGTATTTATTAATTTCTACATGTAACGGCCAAGTCCACCTTTCTTCAAGGTATTTTCATGAACATGAACAAAAATAATTTATTCAACTTATCATTAAATATTATCATATAATTATTTATACATAATATATTTCTCATAATATATGATACTAATTAGGTGAATATCTCCATAATATTCTGTTCTCCACTAGAAGACTAACAAAGTATAACAATTAATGAATAATTTAAATACTATGTGAGATACTTTATAACACAACCTCACGTATACAATTTATTTATATTATGGTGAATTAACCACCATATGTTATTATAACATATTAAATATAGTGATTTTAATTTTTAATCCTTTATAGGAAGTTGGTTCAATACATAGGTGGTTTTTGTATACACAATGTTTTTCACTTTTTCATTTATTAGTGATTTATATTGCAACAACTTGTCAAGCATTAATATTTATGAGTGCATACCTTTAATGTTTCACCAAAATAGGCATGGGAAAATTTAGTGGTGATTTGTGAGATATGTTTCTACTTTATGGTGATTACACCATTCCTAATATTAGTTTGTATTCTTCATATTATCTTAGTAGTTACCTCCTTCCATATTATCCTTGTAGTTTCCCTGTATTTTATAGAATGTTTTTTTAAAATTGACATTCATTATTTCAACTTATATTTAGTTTTGGTATCTCTCAAATTTATGTTTTTTTATTAGGTAAAAAAAGGGTTTTGTAAGGGTCCCATAAAATTTAATAGAAATACACAAAGATAAAACAAAGAAGTGCCAAACAAAGACAAAGATAAACCAGATTCACTAAAAAATAGACATAAACACAAATAGTGTTTCAATAATTTAAACATCAACATAAAGTCTCCAAAATTTAATAAAAACCCCAAAATAGAAAAATATTCACTTTAATGGATAGTAAGATCATTCAAAATATTTATAACCTATATTTCCGCTTGTAGGGTCTAGATTTTTATTACCAAAGAGTCCTTTTTTAATCTTTTCCTATACCTTTTATTTATTATTATGGACTCTATTAGTCATACTAGGATCATATTACATTTATTTGGACTTATTTTTATCATTGTTATCTTACATGGAAATGTTGTTGATAGTTTTCAATTTGTTCTTCATATTGACTTCATCCAACTTGCCTATAATCATCTGCATCTCTTCATCCCTTATTTTCATTTTATTATCCATGACATAAATTTCATCTATTTATCTAATATCATGTGGTAAGTTCCTTTGGTATTAAGTTTATTTCATAGTATCCATCCTTTCCTTATCCAAGTAGATTCTCGTATACTTTTAATTAATGTTTTCTTTCTTATTTTATTGAAAAAATGCTTTCATTATTTCTAGTTGGATATTCAAGGCTAAATCCAATTTCCCAACTATATCCCTAAGATTATCATCTAGGGTCAACAAGTCTATAATTTTAGGATAAAATGGGTATGACTAAAAAAGGGACTGACTAGAGGAGGCTAAAAATCATAATGGATTCTAAACATCACCTCAACAGTGAGATTTAGGGAGACTAACATAGATTTATTTTTACCAAAATCAAGAATTGAGACCACCTTAGGTTGAGAGATATCTATATGGGGTTGTTATGAAACTATAGGCATTTATTCCTTGTATTTCTTAGAAATCTAGGCCAAAGTTTCATCCTCATCCATATTCTACATAAAATGCCTCTTAGAAAGGTTGTTAAAAGTATACTTCCCTCTCCCCATGGTTTTGAGGGATAAGGTGTATTGAAAAATTGTAGGTTGGTCCATTTATAAAAAGAGATAAATAAGATAATGATGAAATGACATATTAGTCTTACCATCTTGATATTCTAACCCTAAATTCTTGAGATACATTAAAAGGAATAATGGGATACTCATAACATTATTATTGTGGAATAATAAAAATGAATTTATTTTAATCAATCAATTCATGTATACAGAGCACTTATTTATATAGACAAATCATGCTCATAATAGTGTCAGTAAATTTGGGAGAGCATTATCATAGAATCTCCCAAATACAATATGGGAGTAATAAATTACTATTGATAAAAAGATTTAAAGATTTACTAACCTAAATAATCTATCAACCTATCTACAATGAGTAACTATTTACTAACTAAAAACAATAATAAATAATAAATATTACTTATTTATTTAAAATGGTGAATTAGTCACCTTAATATTACCCCCTTAATTCAACATTGTCTCAAATGAATAGGAGAGAAATTCTCTGAATGCCTCAAATTTTTCCTATGTAAGTGCTTTAGTAAAAACATCTACATATTGTTGATCTTTCGATCAATATTGGAGTTGAATGTTGTTATTATGAACATGTTCATGGATGAAATGAACTTGCACCTCAATGCGTTTAGTGCATTCAAGAAATACTAGATTAAGAACAAGCTTCACTACTCTTTCATTATCTACATAAAGAATTATTGGTTGATTCTATGGAAATACAAATCCTTCAAGTATATGTTTGAGCCAAATCACTTCACAGATATCTCCTCCTATAATGAAATATTTTGATTCTATAGAGGACCTTGAAACATAATTTTTCTTCCCCCCATGATATTAGTCCATATCCCAAAAAGGATACAAATCTTGAGGTGGATTTCTTGTCATTAATGTTTCCTACATGATCTGAGTCCAAGTATCTTATAAAGAAGAATTTATCATTCTTCTTATATTATAGGCCAAAATCCATAATTCCTTTGATGTACCTCAATACTCACTTTGTTTATTTTTAGTGACTAATCTTAGGTTCTTATATGAGCCTTGAGAGATAATTGATAGAATAGCTTATGTCTGTCATAGTGTAGTTCAAGTAAATAAGACTCTCCATCAACTACCAATATAGATTTACATTTACCTATGGCAATGGATCTGCTCAAGACCACTAAAGTTTTATCTCCATAGGTGTGGAAATTGGTTTGCTATCCATCATGTGAAATTTATTTAGCATTGTCCTAGATATTTGAGCTAAGATATAAAAATGTGATTTTCTCTCTACCAAACTTCTAAGCTAAGATAAAAAAAAATCTTGATATTTGTCATGTCAAATGATAAATTTAGATCTTTCCTTATTGATTCAATCATTTCCACTCAACTACTAGTGATGACTAGATCATCAACAAATATAACCATAATTACTATCTCCCCCTTTCTTTTTTGAGGTAGAGATTGGGATCATATAGACTTCTTTTGAATCGATGTTTCAAGAGATGCTCATCAATATTGATATACCATACCCTAGGAGCTTGTTTAAGACCATATAGTGATTTGACAATTCTACAAACTTTATCTTCTTTTCTTTATTTTACAAAACCTTCTAGTTGAGTCATGTATATTTATTCTTATAAGCACCCATTAAAGAAGGTGATTTTCACATCTATTTGATGGAATTTCCATCAAATTGTTTTGGATAGAGTAAAAATCATCTTGATAGTTTTGATATTTTCTATGGGAACAAATGTTTCCTCATAGTGAATGCCTTCTTTTTGAGCATACCCCTTTACAATAAACCTTGCTTTGTGCTTGTCAAGATTTCTATCTACTTTGTACTTTGACTTGAATATCCATTTTTATCTAATTAGCTTCTTCCTTGGTAGAAGATATACAAGTTTTCATGCTTTATTTTTCATAATTGAATTATATTTTCTATCCATAACATATTTCCAAGCTTTTAACTATAGGGTTTCTTGAATTGTAGAGGGCTCGATAGATTCAACAACTATACTCATTACGGCCAAATTGACCTCACCATGAGCCATACTCTGAGTCCATGGTCTAGTGGTGGATGTGTTTAGAATACCATCCAATTTTACATCTATGAGTGTATTTATATACCATTTAGGCATATGTTGAGTAGTTCTTGTGGGTGATAGAGTTGTACCATTATTCCCATCATCATTACTATATTCATCTAAGAGATTACCATCTTTTATAATTTTTATGGGATTGATTTATTTATTAGGTGAGCCTATAGAAGGAGGTTCTACTTATTTATTTTCAAAGAACTTAACATCCTTGATGGTGTAGATTTATCTAGTTTTTGGATCCGTGAGTCTATAGGCATATGCTTCTTCACTATACCATAAGAAAACATATTTTTTGGCTTTCATATCAAGTTTAGTCTATTCTAATTTGGGAATGTGCATACTTGATTGGCATTTAAAAACTCAAAGATGTGCTATAGATGGTTTTTTCCCTATCCAAGTTTCATGTGGAGTTACTCCATCAAGAGCTACAATGGGTACTCTATTGAGTAGATATATAATAGTTTTTATGGCTTTTACCCAAAATGCCTTTGTCAAGCTTGAATCATGTATCATATAATGCACCATTTATATAATAATACAATTCCTTTATTTAATAACTAAATTTTGTTGTGTTGTATGCAAAGGTTTTATTTGAAGATGAATATAATTTTATTGTAAAAATTATTTAAACTCTTTACTGGTGAATGCCCCCATGATCTAAGTAGAGGGTCTTGATTTTTCATCCATATTCTATTTTAAAAACCACTTTGAATTACTTTAAATTTTCAAAGGCTTGACTCTTTTTTTTCATATTAGACCCACATTTTTATGGAGTAATCATCAACAAAGATCATGAAGTAATTAAATTGAACATGGCTATGTGTCATTGGTATGCATAGATCAATGTGAACCAAATCAAGTTTACCATTGGATCTATAAGTACTTTTTTGAAGTGGAACTCTATGTTACTTACCTGCTAAGCAATTATGACAATTTTTTGTACCATTTTTAAGAGTTGGTAATCCTCTTACCATATTTTAGTGGTGGAGTGTGTCGAGATATCAAAAAATAATTTGTCCAAATATTCTATGCCATAAATGTGCCTAGTTTGTCTTCTTTTCTATGAGTGCTTGATTATTTTTCTAAATGAAATCAAGATGAAACATATGGTTCATATTTAATTCTCATGCAACAATTTTGGATTTTTTATATTTGTCTCTTATTAGACACAATTTCTTTCCACCTTTACAGTCAAAGTCAATCTTTAAATTGTGGTCTAAGAATTAACTGACTGATAATAATTTTTCATTAAACTATGTACATATATAACATCTATGATTTTACATGTTTGCGTGTTCAGGGGTAAGGCAATGTTTCCAATTTCTTACACACTATATGAGGTATCATCACCCGAAGAAACATGATTTTTGTTGAGTGTATCCTTCAAATTTAAAAAACAATCTTTTATACCTATCATGTATCGGGTTGTACCCAATTGAACATATCGTCTATCATTTTGTGATGTGGATTCATCTAGAGATCTTAGAGTATAGGAAGTTGTATTGATCGTCATGTTCTTCCTATTTGAAAATATTACCTTATTACTTTGATTTCTTCTACCATGTCTCCTTTTTATGTATTTTTGGCTTACTGAATGATCAAAGGGATGATTGTTGGTTAGTGGACTTCTGACCATTAGAAGATCCTTTTTTGAAGGTATTATATCAACAATCTTTGAGTTCATGTCCCTAAAGACCAAATATGAGACATTGTTTTTGTGATTTTATTCCTTGTGAATTCCACCTTGGATTATGTTTTGATGAAGATTTGACTAGTTTTTTGTCTTTCTATTGATGAGAAGCTAGTACATGTTTTTCTTGGTTGTCATGAGTATTTAAATACTCTTCCTATTACAACATATTTACTAATTTTTAAAAACTTGGTTTATATTTTGTAACAATCAAAGTGGTTATAAAAATCATGTATGAGGGTGGTAGTACTCTCAAGAAATTAGGTACAAGATAGTCATTGGAAACTATCTCACCTAAGGATTGAAGTGATGCCCTTAACATTGCAACATATCTTAAAAAGGCCTCCATTATTTCTCCTAATCTCAATATGAGAGAGTGGAGTTAAATTTGTAAATACAGAATAATACTCTCATTTTTGGCCTCATATATGGTTTGGAGCTTGTCCCAATATTCCTTAGTTATTTTGGCTTCATATATGTGTGGTTTGACTTCATATGATACTATGAACATGATTATCATCTTAGAATTTTGGTTGGATTTATCAAACTTACATTGATGATCAATATGTGTTGCATGCCAGGTATATGAGCCATATACTATAAACCAAATATCTTCAAACTCTAACTGAGTTCTGAGCTTTGTCTTCCAACTATATTAGTTTGTTTGAAGAAAAATAATTGAGAGGGGGGGGGGATAAATCAGTTTTTAAAACTTTATTTCACATATACTTTAACATTCCTTTAACCTTCAAAACAATATAAGATATAGTAATGCATAAAGAGTCATTCACATGAACATAACATAAGAAAACACACATATGAGTGGGAAACCCTCAAGGAAAATAAAACCCACTATGATCTATAAAAAATTTAATACATTCATATAAAACAAAATATCAAATTCTATTGAGCACCAACTCAACTTGGAGAACCAACCCCAATGAAGTCAAGCACCCACTTGACTAGGCTTTAACAAGCACCCATTTTTAAGGAAGTACCAACTCCCTAAGTGAATTAGTACCAAATTAGACACATAATAAATTTGATCACCACACCTATAATTTTATATAATGTTCTCATTTCAATATCTCCTTCTACTCTACCAATCAATATTTTATTCGCTTATATTGCTTACTTATAAATAGGCCTAAACTACTTGTATATATACAAGTCTTAGGGTCACACACCACCTAGTCAACCACACACCTTAAACCTCTTAGGCCAAACATAAAATATGTACTATAACATATTATGAAAATTATTAAAATGAACTTTGGACCCATTTTGGTTTGAAACAACTTGAATAGGCCTTAGTTCTCTTTTAGGCCTCATGGAGAGCTAATTGCATTAGGTCTATATTCTTAGCATCAAAGTATGATTCTCTTAAGCCCAGATGGACTTATACAAAAAATAATAACCATTAAATAATTATGAAAATACCTATACTAACTTCTCTATTCTTTATTATACCTATGTCTTTCATTCATACCATGAAGCCTCCTTTAAGACCAACTACCCTATTAGCCCTGTGTAACTCAAAAGATTGTCTTACAAAAATGAAGATCAAATACCCTTAGGCTAATGAAATATGGAAACATAAACATATATATGTGTGTTATTAATGACTTTAGTGTCATCACAATTTTTTTTTAACACTTTCACTTTGGAGATAAAGGCTCAAGAACATCTTTGCAACTCACTCACTCAAAACTACCAATTTACCTCAAATACTAGTCATGGTGACTTAGACCTCCAAAACTTGTGTATACACTTTAAATGAATATTTATGCATGTAAATGGTCCTATTATATCTCTATAACATTCTCAAATAAAAATATCATATGGTCTAATGACAAATATTGGTGTTATAAATCAATTTTTGACCCTATATCACACAATCTTATCTAAACCAGATAAGTCAACTTATGATCAATATTTTACCATAATCACTGACCTCTAAAACTTATTAAAAGCATTAAAATTACTTAAAATTCATAAATAAACTATTAATTCACTTTTGTGCATCAATATGACATGCTCAAACCCTCAAATCCATCTTCTCATCTCTGCCTAGGTTTATAATTGTTCACACTATTAGGTTTGTCTACATCTGACTAACTTGGATGACCAATTTATCACACTTTAAGGTTGTAAACAATAAATAAACCATAATGGGAACTTATTATGAGTCTCTATCTTATTCTTCCATCTATTTTTCCTTTTTACCAATATAAATTTTGAGAGCTACAATAATTTATTGATAAATAAGCCTGTAACTGTGCATTTTCTCTCTCATTTGAATAACCACCACCAATTAGAGGTACTTGGGATATTTTAATGAATTATATAATATATTTTATAGGAATTTGAGTCTATTATGAGTTTATTTGAATAATATATTTCACATTGGGTCCTTATTATTCATAAATGACTTCCCCTTAAATCCAAAACCAATGCCTAGAGATCTTAGATAGGACCCTTACCCATATATAATTAATATATTAGGTTCCAATTCAGAGGTTAAATGTATGAAAAAAGTCTAAAGGTGATTCTCAATTCTTGAAACCTCATTCTATAAACTCAAGAAGGCTTAAAAATAGTATTACATGCAATTTACTTTAAACCATTACTTTAAAATTTGTGAACATGCCTAAAAAACTTATCTTACCTATGTACATTCTCAAATATTAAAAATTGACTTCAAATATAATATTCATACCTCATTAGGCCAAGCAGGGTCTAAGAGAGATCTACATGTAGGATTAGTCTAAAGGTCCTACCCCTATAGGTTCACCCTAAAACTATCATGAGTGATCTAATGCATCACATACATTTTCAAACAGTGCCATAAATCCTTAACATGCAATTTTTATGCACATACATCTGTCATGAGTAGGCTCATGACTAAGCTTCCTATGTAACTTTGAAATCAATGAGTTGTACCTTCATGTAATTATAAGGCACTAGTTACCTTTAATTCTCTATTTTGAATTATAATTCTCTTTCATGATAACATCCTTCAATAAAAACACTCTCTCAATACCCCTTGTCACATCAACACACTGCCAACTAGGCTTAGTCACCTTTGACATCAACCTCATGCAATATGCACCTTTGACATCAATGAAAATACTCAATAATCTACCCCTTTGTCATTGATGGAAACCACTCTCAAAAACGTATCTCAATAATTAACTTCTCCCTCATTATGAACTTTCACCCCATTTGACATAAATGACAAAATTATGTTTGCAACTTCTTGGATCACACCTCTTAAAACTAAAACACTCAACATATAGTATTATGAGTTTATGAGGCACTATAAAAACATGCTCCCATTATCTACATACATACCTTGTTGGAACTACTCACCTACACTTAGAGATAATGAACCACCTGATTATCTCCCCCTAAGTACTTGAATTCCTTAGTGACTGCTAGGGATAGGAACTATACCCAATTCCTATTTTAAGTGTTCAAATGTTTCCTTTGGAAGTGGCTTGGTTAAAATGTCAGCAATATGATCTTGTGTAGAAACATATTTAAGTTTGACACTTTGTTCACTTACCTACTCTCTTAGGAAATGACACTTGATAAGAATGTGCTTAGTCCTTGAGTACATGATAGGGTTCTTTGAGACAATTATAACACTTATATTGTCACAATAGATAGGCTAGTACTATCATACTCCACCTTATAGTCTTTTAAGGTCTATCTCATCCATAAGACCTAAGTATAACATGAAGATATTTCAATGTACTTACCTCATAAATGGATAATGCCACTGATGGTTTCTTCTTGATTATCCATGAAACTAGGCACCTACTTAAGAAGAAAGCTCCTCCACTAGTACTCTTTCTATCATCTAGACTTCTTACCCAGTCTGCATCTATATAGGCTATCAAATTTAACTCTTTGCTCATTAGATACCATAACCCAAACTCTATAATCCCCTTGAGACACCTGTGTATCCTTTTGACTACTTATAAATGATTTTACTTTAGGTCTACTTAAAATCTTCCCACAAGGCCTATTGCTTGCATAATATCATGTCTATAATAAAATTTAAATAATTGACCTATATGATGTCTGATTGACCTTTGGAGACTCATCTTCCTTTCTCAACTTACACCTTGTGATCATAGGTGTACTAAATACCTTGAAATATTACATCTCAAACTTTTTCAACATCTCTCTTATGTTCATAGATTATGAAATGAATATACCCTTTTTTAGATTGAGTGATTTGTAACCAAAGAAATAATGATAGTTGGACATCTCAAACTCCTTATTCATCACATATGTAAAGGCCTTAGTCATATTATCACTATTTTCACCAAATATGATGTCATCCACATAGATAACTACTATCAACTGATGGTCATATTCTATATTTATGTATATATTTCTATCTCCAACTCCTCTTCTAAATCCTTGGTCTAATAGATACCTACCCAATCTAGCATACCAAGATCTAAGAGATTAATTTGGATCATAACGATGATTTTTTAATATTCAAACATATTCCTTATTACCTAATAGTGAGAAACCCTTAGGTTGCTATATGTACACCTCCTCTTTCAAGTTCTCATTCAAAAAGGTAGATTTGAGATCCATCTAGTACACCTTAAACCCTTTGAATCTTACATGTGCTAGAAACAATCTAATAGCCTCTAATTTTTCCATTGGTGCAATGGTATCCTCAAAGTCTACCCCTTCAACTTGTACATATCCCTTGCACACAAATATATCCTTATTCCTAGTGACTTCTCCATATTCATTCAACTTATTTCTAAACACCCATTTTGTACTAATGACATTCTTGTCTTTAGGCTTAGGAACTAGTTCCCAAGTCTCATTCTTTTCTATTTAGTCTAACTCCTCATTCATATCACCTATCCAAAACTTGTCTTTGCTTACTTATACAAGGTTATTAGGTTCAATATTATATAACAGAGCAACATTCTCTTGATTTAGGTCACTTACCAATCTTCTCCTTGTTTGCATACCTGCATCTTTGTTACCAATGATTTATGATTCGAGATGATCTCTTTGAATCTATCTTGAGGATACTTTTGAGTCTTGTGTTTCCTCAACTTCTTATGATTCCTCATAAACCTCTATTATTTCATCTTCATTCTTGAAGTCTATATTTTATGATGTATCCTTTGACTCTGAGTGTGATTTCTTTATCTCATCAATATTCACATTGGTGCTTTCCACTATATTTTTCAACCTCTTATTATGGAATCTATAGGCTAAGATCATTGATGAGTATCCAAAGAATATGCCTTCATCAGACCTAAAATTGAACTTACATAAATCTTCCTCATCTCTTTTAATGAAACATTTGCTCCCAAACACTCTAAAGTGTTCCACATTAGTAGGTCTACCTTTACACAGTTTATGAGTCTTTTTTCCATTAGTCTTATTTTCCCTTTATTTAAGATGTATACTATAGTTCTCACTACCTCTCTCTAGTATCTATCAACTAAACTTGTCTACTTTATCAAAGTTCTTTCCATCTCTTGAACTGTCTTATTCTTTCTTTCCACTACCCCATTTTGTTGAAGTGTCCTAGCTACTGAAAACCATCTCCTTATTCCATAAACATCAAAAAATTCATAAAACTCATTAGAATATAAATCTCCTCCTCTATTAGATCTTAAGCACTTTATCTTACCATTATTCTCATTCTAAATGAGAACCTTCAAAACCTTAAACTTATCATGAGCTTCTAAATTTCTTTCAAGAATGCTACCCAAGTCATTCTTGTGTAGTCATCAATGAGTAACATGAATTAGATATATCCTTGAATGCTTTGGATTCTTAGAGGCCCAAAAATATTAGTTTGTATTAACTCCAAATATATTTTAGTAGAGTACTCCTTGGACTTAAACCTTCTTCTAGTCTGCTTAACATGTTGACATGCCTTGAAAACTATGTTTGTTGGTTTGGTGATCGTATTTATGTTCTTCACAGACTTCTTAATGCTTATCTTGACTAGATTATCAAATTTTATATGACCCGATATTTTGTGCCATAGCCAACATCCATCTATCTTGATCATAAATCATCTCTCCTTCTTGATCTCATTCAAAACATATAGATTATTCTTAGTTCTATTAGCATTGGTAATTAGCCTTCCTAATTTGGCTCTCCTTATATCACACCCTCTATCATGAAATGTTAATGTGTGTCATTGGTTTCACATCTAACTTACAATAAGTAGGTTATGTTTCAAACCTTCCACATACAACACATTCTCTATCTTGGTCTTCCCATTATCTGAACTCAAGATACTTTTGTCAAATAAATTGGTAGTTGTGTTATCTCCAAATCTCACTATTCTTAAAATATTATTATTTAATGAGATGAAATTGATTTTGTATCTTATGATGTGGTTTGAGCAACCACAGTCTATATACCATTTCATGCCTTCATAGTGAATGTGAAAGGTAGTCTAAGCTAACATATATTCTTCATATTTAATCTTCTATTCCTCCTTCACTTTGTCCACAGGGTCTAACTTCTTGATCCACTTCTCAATGATATGACTATATACCCTTTTATCTTGAATAACCTTCCTCATATGCCTCATCTTGTATTCCCTTGAAATATTTCCTCTTTGATCATAACTATAGCATAGTATTCTGATTCTACTATTGTAATGGATATTCACCTTATTCTTGCATGAGGAATTAATTCTTGCATAATTTTTACAATCCATAGCTCTATGTCCATATTGATTACATGAGAAATAATAATCATTGAATGAATTTACATACCTTGTCTGGTTGAGTTTGAATGATACACATCTACCTTTGTTGTCTCTTGAAGGAGCCAAGTTCTTCTTGACTTGATGATCAAATTGATTCTCAGATTTGAGATCTTCTACATAGGTCTTTACTTTTTTAGTATTTTTATTTGAGGTTTAACTCTCATTGTTTTCATTATGGTATTCTTTGAATCCAAGACCTATCTTGTCATGCAGAGACCTTTAAATATCCAAAATATCATCAAGGACTTTAATAATCTTCTCAAATTTCTGATGTGTCTTCAACTTGACTATTTCTTGAACCAATTCTACCTTTAGGGACTCCATTTATATTCCAAACTTGATTCATTATTCCTCCTTAGTCTTAAGACTTGTAGTGAAACTTTCAATATGAGTTTCTAATTGTTTTATGATCTATTCATGTTCATTGGTATTATTTCTTTGTCTCACTTAAAATAGATTGATTTGATCCTCATAGCTCTTAACCAATGATCTTAGTTTTTTATTCTTACTTCTTTATAACTTCAAATCCTCTAGGGCACTCACTAATTCTACCTCAATGTTCATTTCAACTTCTTCTTCATCTTATTCTTCATCATTCATAAGGCTTTTACCTTTTGATAAACCCTCATTGTCTATTTATATAACCACGAATAAGGTTTTATTTCTATCATGGACATTACTATCATCATCACTCTCAGATGTACTAGTGTCACTTACATTAGATGAGATACTGTCCTATTTGGTATAGAAACTTCTCTTGTTCTTGAATGAATCTTTCTTGCCTTCATAATTTTTAAAACCCTTTTTGATCTTGTTAGGCTTATATATGTTGTTATCATCACCCTGATGTTCATATATTCATAATGTTATCCATCATGCTCATTCTTATCCTTGTTAGGAAATTTATAGACAAAATGATCGATCTTACCATAGTTAAATAATTTGAATGGAAACTTGACCTTGTACTTGATCCTTTTTTTATTTTTTTGAAAAACATGGATTCTATCTTCTCATCATCAATGTTTGTGTCAACATCATCCTTAGCCTTCTTACCTTGTGAATTTTTATTATATTTGAATGAAACTTATTTTTTAGAAGTTCTTCCATCACTTTTTCTCATTTCATAGGTAGTCAAGTTTCCATGAAGCTCATCCATCTATAGTATGTTAAGATCTTTGATCTCCTCTGTAACAAAACCTTTAAATCAAAATTAGATGTCAAATATCTCAATACCTTTTGTATTAATATTAATTATTTCAAATTATCTCCTACGACTCTAATGAAATTTACCACTTCATATACTCTTAATAGATAAGATGAAATACTTTCATCCTCCTTCATTCTTAATATTTCAAGCTACATTTGATGGGTCTGTAACTTTACCAACTTGACTTTGGTCTCTCCTTCATAGATGGTCTGTAAGTTTTTCCAAATCCATTTGGATGTATCATAATGCATTAAATTTATAAATTATACCTCTGAAAGACCACACAAGATAACATCCATTGCCTTAGAGTTGTTCTCACTTGCCTTCTTGCATGTTGCGTCAGTTGGTGGTGTAGAAAGTGGAGTGAAATCATCAATAATAGATTGCCATGTCTCATAGCCTAAGGAAATTAGATAAGTATTCATTATAATGTTAAAAAATTCATATTTAGTACCTATAAATAGAAGATCCTTATTGGTTGAGAAACCACATTGTACCTAATGATTAGACATGCTTATGCTTTTATGATATCCTTTAAGTTATTAAACCTACTTCAAAAGACCAGGATCTGATACCAATTACTGTAAGAATAATCACTAAGAGGGAGAGGGTGAATCAATGTTTAAATTTTTCTTTCACATGTACTTTAACATTCCTTGAAAAAATTAAAGTAATATAAATACATAGCAATGCATAAAGAGTCATTCACATGAGCATAACATAAGAAAACACACATATGAGTGGGAAACCCTTAAGGGGAATAAACCCAATATGATATATATAAATGTAATATATTAATATAACATAAAATATCAAATTATATTGAGCACCAACTCAATTTGGATCACCAACCCCAATGAATCCAAGCACCCACTTGACTAGGCTTTAACAATCACCCATTTACAAGAAAGCACCAACTCCCTAAGTAACTCAGCTCAAACTCAACCACCTCATAAATTTTATCACCACACATATTATCTAATATTATGGTCTAATTTCAAGACCTAATTATTCTCTACCAAGTAATATTTTATTCACTTATATGGCTTACTTACAAATAGGCCTAAACTACCTTGTATATATACAAGTCTCATAGTCACACACCACTTGGTCAGCCAAAAACATTAAAACTCTTAGGTAATCCATATAATAGGTATTATAAAATCATATTAACATGATTAAAATGAAATTTGGACCCCTTTTGGTTAGCAACAACTCAAATAGGCCTCATTTCTCTTTTAGGCCTCATGGAGACCTAGCTGCATTAGGTTTATCTTCTTAGCATCAAAGATTGATTCTTTTGGGACTATATGGCCTTAAAAAAATAATAAAATTTATTAAATCACTTATAAAAATTTATATACTAACCTCTTCCATGTTTGATTAGACCCGTGCCTTTCATTCATACCATGAAATCTCTTTTAGGACCAACTACCCTATTAGGCCTATGTAACTCAAAAGTTTGTCTTACAAAAATGAAGCTCAAATACCCTTTGTCTATTGATATATAAATAAAAACATGTAAAAATTTTATCCATGACCTTAGGGTCATCACCAAATTTTTGGAACACTTTCACTTAGGAGATAAAGGCTCAAAAACATCTTTGAAACTCACTCACTCAGAACTGCCAATTTACCTCAAAGACCAGTCATGGTGACTTAGACTTCTAACACATGTGTAGACACTTTCAATGAATCTTGATGAATTTAAAATTTCATATGAGATATATAAACCATTATTATATATAAATATCATATGGTATAATGACAAATATTGGTTATACAAACCAATTTATTGACCCTATATCACAAAATCTTATCTGAACCAAACATGTCAACTTGTGAGAAATATTTTACCATAATAACTAACCTCCAAAACTTATTACAAGTGTGAACATGAATTAAAAGTAATAAATAAAATATTAATAAAACTTTTTTCATTAATATAACATGCTTAGATCCTCAAATCCATCTTCTCATCTCTACCTAGGTTTATCACTGTTCACTCCATTAGGTCTATCTACGATTACCTAAATTAGATGACCAATTTATCAAATTTTAAGGGTGTAAAATATACAAAAACCATCATATTAATGTATTATGAGTCTTTATATTCTTCTTCCATCCATTTTTTATTCTTAATCAATATAAATTTTGAGAGCTATAATAATTTCTTGATAAATAAGCCTTTAACTATGCATTTTCTCTCTCATTTGACTAACCACTACCACTTGGAGGTACTTTGGAGAGTTTAATACATGATAAAATATATTTTATATGAATTGGAGTCAATTTTGATCTTATTTGAACAAGATATTTCACATCAAGTCCTTATTAGGATTTTAGGGAGGCTTAATAGAGGTTTTGATGTTAACAATTATTCATAAAGGACCACCCCTTAAATCTAAAATCAATTCCTAGAGATATTATATATGAACCTTACCTATATATCCTTAATATTATAGTTTTCCATGTAGAGGTTACACATGCTAATGAATGCCTAAAAGTGCTTCTTAGGTCTTGAGACCTCATTTTGTGAACTCGAAAAGGCCTAAAATAGTATTTCATGCAATTTAATTCAAACCATGACCTAAAAATTTGTAAAAATTCCTAAAAAAACTATTTTACCTCTATCCATACTCACATATGAAAACTTGATTTTAAATCTAATCTTCATACCTCATTAGGCTAGGCAGGGTCTAAGAGAGATCTATATATAGGCTTAGTATGAAGGTCCTACCCCTATAGGTTTACCCTAAAACTCTCATGAGTGATAAAATGCCTCAAATATATTTTAAAATAGTGACATACATACTTAACATTAATATGTTCATTCATTTTTATGTACATACCTCTTCATGTCATGATTAGGCTCACGATTAGGTTTCCTATGCAACTTTGAAATCAATGACATGTACCTTCATGCAACCATAAGGAATTAGTTTCATTAAATTATATCTTTTGAATTAAAATTATCTTTCATGAAAACATCATTCAATGACAACACTCTCTAAATACCCCTTATCACATCAACACACTACCAACTAGGATTAGTCACCTTTGACATCAATGCCAATACTCAACATAGTTATCACCTTTGAGGAGATGTGAATCTGGTATAAATAATTTTGTATCCTATGTATCCATTATGAATATTATGAGTGATGGATTTGTTCCTTATAACTCTAGGTATAAAAGTTTCCCTTTATATATACCATCAAATCGATATACCAAACCTTTCTTTATATGCACCCTTCTTTTATACCCATTGGTATGAAGAAGAAGATCGCCCTTTATATATACCTAGTGGTATGGGAAGTAGGCATAAAAATATGGGAAAGAGTCTAATACTTGGTACCTAGATAGTACTGAAAAGGGTTCATCCAATCACTAGCACCTGCTTAGATGGATTTCCACATACACATGCATAACTTTACTATATACTTAGAAATTTCACCTGTTAGGATTTATGCCTTTCAATTATAATAGTTGAGTAAATTAAGGGAATTATATGAGTGTATGTGCCTTATTTATCTCTATTTATTTAAAGGGTCGATGCCCATACATCATTATTGTAGCTATGTTAGGTATTGTATGCAATAACTCAAGCATGATGTCATTACCTATAAACGTGAGTCAAAGACATAGCTATGATTGAACAATGCACTGGGTTTAAAAACTCATGATTATTGTACAATTTTAATTACAATGTCTTGTAATATGTAATTATATATTTTTACAAGCTTTGGAAAAAATAAAAATGCACAATTTTTGTCTATTGACTCTATTGCCAATTTCCCCTTTATTTTTATTTTTAAATTCCCCCCCACCCCACAAAAAAAAAAAAATATTTTTTATTATAAATTTATTGGAATTTATAATTTTGGGTTTATAAATAAACTTTCTACATGGAGGGAATTAGCTTTGCACCTTTTGTAAATGAAAGTTTTAATTAAAAAATAACTTACCAATTGGAGTATAGGTGGTTTTGAGATATTTTAACAATTAATTTAAATTTAATTTGGGTAAAATTTATTGTCAAAACACACTTGATGATGTGAAATTCACCTTGGATCTCTTTGGTTGACAAGTTAATCAGTTTTCTTTGCTCCCCATTAATATTCTTTTTCTCTACATAGCAATGAGATTTTTAGGCCAACTTTATAGTGACAAAAAATATACATGTCACTATGCACAAATTTAATTAAGGTTTTGATGAGGATGTATATGAATCAAGTATTATTATATGGTCCATAGATATTATAAATACCTTCTGTATGACAAAGAATGGAGAAAAATTGACTTGCCTATCAATCTATTGCTACAAACTATTCAGTCAACTTTGAGGATCCAAAATTAATATAAAATAGTATGCATAGTTTTAAAACAAAATTTTATAAGGACAAAAATAAATTCAATAACATTATGCAACAAATGACACTAAAAAATTTGACCTATATGACCCATAATTGAAGAAAATTGACCTACATTTATAGATTGTGAATAGACTATTTGTAGGCATCATAATAATGGTATGACATGATACAAAACTATGTGAAATATTATGGGAATATTAATAAATTATTTTCACACATCCCATAAAAAATTTAGGACATTTTGATAAACATTATTCAAGTTATGGAAAAAAACTGACCTGCTACAACTTATAGGTTTTTCAAGCAGCAAAAGACATAGGGATGGTTTTACTTCCAAAGAGATTTATGGATTATAATTATGAGATATTATTATTATTAAATTTTAAGGAATGTGAAATTGACCATATCCAATTGTAATCACCATATTATAACTTTTCTACTTCTCGTACTATATAAAACAATATGAAAAAGTGCAGAAAATAAGTATCCATGGAGTACACAGTCTTCTCCTAGATTTATTATAGGTATAAAACCTATATGGAATATATGATACCAGATATTTTGGAATAATAAAAATTAATTTATTCCAATCAATAAATTAATTTATATAGATCACTTATCTATATAGACAAATCATGCTCGTAATAGTCCCAATAAATCTGGGAGAGCAGTATCAAAGAATCTCCAAAATACAATATGGGAGTAACAAATTACATTTGATAAAAAGATTTAATAACCTAAATAATATATCAAAATATATATGGTGAGTAACCTTTGAATAACTACAAACAATAATAATTAATAAATATTACTTATTTATTTGCAATGGTGAATTAATCACCTCAATACTTATTGTGAGTAAAATGGTTGTGAAGAGAAAAGTGGTAAGAGTACAACTTATTGAATCTAACCTTTAAATTAATATATTTAATATATTTCAATCATACATATTAACATAATATAAGTAATTAAGTATATATAATACCATCCTCTACTTCATGAATCCTGTCATTCTCCTTGAAAAATTAGTGGATTGACTCATTCTTTCACCTTCTATCTTTGAAAATTTCTAGTCCATCCATGGCTGTGCTATTTAAGTTTGTAATATTATCTTCAAAAAATTATAGGGTATTACCTCTAATATTTAAAATTTTCTCCTTACAATCTTCAACAAAGTCTATGGACAAATTTGGGTTAGACTTTAAAAATTTCTACCTTTCTTCAAGATATTCTCATGAGCATGAACATAAACGATTTATTCAAGGTAATATTAAATATTTCATTGAATTATTTATACATAATATATTTCTCATAATAGGACCTACTAATTATGGTTATAAATTATTGTGAATATCTACACAATCTTCTATTCTCCACTACAAGACTAACAAAGTATAACAACTAATGAATAACGGAAATACTACGTGAGATATTTTATAACACAAAAACCTTACATTTACAATTAATTTATATTATGGTGAATTAAAAACCATATTTTATTATAACATATTATATATAGCGTTATTTATTTTTAGGCTTTTGAAGGAAGTTGGTTCAATACGTAGGTGGTTTTTGTATACACAATATTTTTCATTTTTTCATTTTGTGGTGTTTTATATTGCAATGACTTGTCAAGCATCATCTTCCTGAGTGCATGCATTAAAGAGTTCACCAAGATAGAGGTGTGAAAATTTTGTGGTGATTTATGAGATAAGTTTCTAATCTATAATAATTACACCACTCCTACTATCATTTTGGATTATTCATATTGTCTTACTAGTTACCTCCTTCCATCTTATCCTTGTAGTTTCCCTATATTTTATGGAATGTTTTTTTTAAAATTATAATTCACTATTTAAACTTATATCTAGTTTTTTTATATTTAAAATTGATGTTTTTATTATGTTAAAAAAATTATTTTGAAAGGATCCCATAAAATTTAATATAAACCCAAAAAATAAAACAAGGAAGTGCCAAATAAAATCAAACATAAACTAGATTCATAAACTATAGACATAAAAATAAATAGTGTTGTATTATTTAAAACATAAACATAAAGTCTCCAAAACTACATGAAAAATCCACAACACAAAAAAATTCACTTTAATGGATAATAAGATCAATCAAAAAAATTATAGGCTCTATTTCCTCTTGTAGGGATTGGATTTTTATCGCCAAGGAATCTTCATTTTTTTATCTCTTCCTCTACCTCTTATTTATTATTATGGACTCAATTCCTCCTAATGGGATCATATTAAATTTATTTGGAATTCATTTTCTCAATGTTATCTTGCATTAAAATGTTATTGATAATGTTCAATTTTTTCTTCATATTGACTTCATCTAACTTGCCTATAATCATCTACATCTCTTCATCCCTTATTTTAATTTTATTATCCATGACAAAAATTTATTATATTTATATAATATCATGTGATAATTTCATTTTATATTAAGGTTATTTCATCTAATCCATCCTTTACTTATCCAACAAGATCCTCATATACTTTTAATCAATGTTTTCTTTCTTATTTTATTTAGAAAATTCTTTAATAATTTTTAGTTGGGTATTCAGGGCTTTAACTCTAGCCCTGAGATTATCATCAAGGGTCAAAAATTATATAATTAGAGGATAAAAATGGGTATGAGTATAAATGGGACTAATTAGAGGAGGCTAAAAATCACTATGGATTTCAAACTTCACCCCAACAACCAGATTTAGGGAGACCAACATAGATTTATTTTTGTTGGAATCAAGAATAGAGACAACCTCAAGTTGAGAGATATCTATATTGGGTTGTTCTAAAATTATATGCCTTTATTTATTTTATTTCTTATAAATATATTCCAAGGTTTAATCATCATCCTTATTCTACCTAAAATTCCTCTTGGTAGGGTTATTAAAAGTACCCTTCCCTCTCTCCATGGTTTTGAGGGATAAGGTGTATTAAAAAAATTGGGGGATATGATAGGTTGGTATATTTATAAAAAGAGATAAATAAGAGAATGATGAAATATCATATAATTTTTACCATCTTGATATACTATCACTAAATTCTCGAGAGACATTAAAAGGAATAAGGAGATACTCAGAACCTTATTGCATGTAAAATGGTTGAGAAGAGAAAAGTGGTAAGAGTAAAATTTGAATCTAATCTCTAAAGTAATCTATTAAATAGTCTTCATGAATACATATACCCATTGTTTAATTAGTGAAGTATGTATAATACCATCCTTTTCTTCATGAATCCTCTCATTCTCCTTGAAAAATTAGTGGATTTACTCATTCATTTGCCTTTTATCTTTGAAAATTTTTAGTGTGTCCATGGTCATGATAATGAATTTTATAATATTATATTCAAAAGCTTCCAAGGTAATACCTCTCATGGTGAAAATTTACTCCTTCCATGATTCAAAAAAGTCTATGGATAAATTTGGGTCAGACTTTATTAACTTCTACATGTAGTAGCTAAGTCCATCATTCTTCAAGATATTTTCATGAGCATGAAAATAAATGATTTATTCAAATTACCATTAAAGGTTTTGATATAATTATTTATACATAATATATTTATCATAATAGGCCCTAATAATTACGGTGAACAATGATTGGGAATATTTGCATAATCTTCTATTCTCCATTATAGGAGTAACAAAGTATAACAACTAATGAATAACCTAAATAATATGTGATCTATTTTATAACACACCAACCTCATATTTATAATTTATTTATACTATGGTGAATTAACCACCATATATTATTATAACGTATTAAATATATTTCTATTAATTTTTAGGCCTTCATAGGAAGTTGGTTTAATACATAGGTGGTTTTTTTTTACACAATAATTTTCACATTTTCATTTATTGGTGATTTATATTGCAATGACTTGTCAAACATTAATCTTCCTAAGTGCATGCCTTTAAGGGTGCACCAAGACAAGGGTGGGAAAATTTTATGGTGTTTTTTGAGATATGTTTATATTTTATCATGATTACACCATTCATAATATCAGTTTGGATTCTTTATATTGTCTTACAAGTTACCTCCTTCCATATTATCCTTGTAGTTTATTTATATCTTATGGAATGTTTTTTAATTAGAATTCATTAATTAAAATTATATTTAGTTTTAGTATCTCTCAAATTGAAGTTTTTATTAGGTTAAAAAAATATTTTGAAAAGATATCATAAAATTTAATAGAAACCCACAAAGATAAAACCAATAAATGCAAAACAAAAATAAACATAAACTAGATTCACTAAACAATAGACATGAAAATTGTAATCATCTAAAAATGACACTTGAGTGCTAAGAGTGTTACCTAAGACCACCCATACCTAATTAAGCCTTAGAGATATATTAGGTCATATTTAGACACTTATCTAGCCTTCATGTAGGCCATACGCATCTTAAAACATCCCTAAAGTAGTCTTAGGCCCTCACTTTAGCATCTTGGCCCATAGTTCCTTAGGTTCTACCACCTAAACACTGACACTATAACTTAGATATTAGTGCCAATGGAACTAATGCCCTAGTTTTGGCATTATTATGTTGTTCCTACCTTTTGTCACCAAGAAATATCTTTTTAAATCAACAACCACCTAAGGTTAAACTAGACCTCTTTTAAAACTTACACAAGCACTAGAATAGTATATATACATGAATTTTATCCCATTATTCACTAGATGGAAATAAGATGCAAATAACACAAATTAACTCAGAACAAGTTGTGCACAATCAAGGTTATCAATACTTATTCTACCCTACTTCTACATATAGCCATCTACAACAACCTTAAGCTCAAATCACTTTGATTTCTAGTCTCAATCACACTCAAAGTACTCAAATTGGCATTAATAATAGCTTCACTTATACTTTCACTTGCACTTAGGTGGGGATAAATGCATTAGGCTTGATCCCTCCTTAGAGTATTGGTATGTAGAAAAATCTCATCATAGTGGGGTGTTGAGGATGTCTAGCCTACCCCACTAACATCACACTTTACTACTTATGCTAATTGGATGCCCTAAAAACATGGAGGTCTAGGTTTTATATACAAAATAAATTAAAATAGCTCATTTATAGGGAATCAAAACTCATGTGCACAAAAATAGGCTTGGAAAACTCTAACACAAGTACACAAAGAATCTCATAGTAATTATACATAGATGACACTAGTACCAAATGGAAGACACTAAAGACATTAACACTACTATCTAGTTAGGGTGATACTATCCAGGAAGGGTTTTGACACATGGATATTGTTTTTGAAACTCATATCAACTCTTATCCTAGTTTTTAGCCTCTAAATATTTCATCTCAATTAGTTTTTAGCTAAGTACTTGTTTGCATCATTTATTGTTAATTTTTAGAAAGGTCAAACTATGTCAATTCTATTAAAAATTAGTGGCTCTATTTATTGCATATTTTATACCTTGATTTACTATACTCATCCCATTTAACAACCTAGGGCTTAAACTCCATAACCCTAAAACTTTAAATCATTTAGAGAACCCAAATTACTTTGAATACTGATAAAACCCTAGCCTTATATGCTTATAGGTTTTATATCCATTTATTTTCTATGCTCAGATATTAGTTCCAAAATATCATATTTGTTTTAGTATTTCATTATTTTAATCTTTAATAGATTAAATTTATTTGAAGGTTCCATTTATACAATAATTTATTTTCCTACTTCCCAAACTACAATGGTAGAATTCAACAACTGATTCGATGAAACTAATAAGAGACAATTACAAGATTTCATTTCCAAACATTCAGATATGCAAGATGACCTTATCAATATTTTCCACAAAAAACTTCAAAAATCAAATAATGGTCAATCTTCTACTCCCCTAGATAACAATATTGTTACACCTACTTTGGAAACAACTTAGTTTGTACAACAGCCCATTTTTACTCAACAAACTTAAACAATGGAAACACCTTGCATGTCTAGTTCCTCCTCTCTAGATGTACAAACCCTTATGCATGAGATTAATTATATATAGGATAAGGTGTTATATCTTCAACAAGTTATTACTAGCATCACATTCCTTAGATTCTCATGTTATTTTACCTCCACATTTGGAACAACACATAGTGGTAAATCCTTTACCATCCAAATTTTTGGCACTTAAGATTACTTTTTATGATGGTAAGGATGACCCAGAGCACCATCTATGAGATTTCCATGTAGCATGCTTGGACTATGTGTCTAATGATTGGATCCTTACTAAGTTGTTCCCATGCAGTCTAAAAGACTATGCCTTATAGTGGTTTTATGACCTTCTAAATCAGTCCATCACCATATTTAATCCATTGTTAGATTTTTTTTATCACACTTTTCAATCAACATTAGTGATAATATCTCATATGTTCAAGTGACATAACTTAAGCAAAAATCCACTGAACCTATTATAGAATACATCTTACAATATAAAACTATATTGGTAAAGATGAATAACCCTTGGAAGATAGATATCTCCAAGAGATAATCAAACAAAGTTTACTACCAACATTGCATGAAGCCATCCTATTCAAGAAGTTTCCAACCTTCAAAATTTATGCCATACAGTGAAAGAAAGGGAAGTCAAGATTCTCTCTATGGACAAATTAAAATATAAAATTGGACTAGATTCAACTAATAAGAGTTATAATAAGCCTCCATACAAAGTAAGGGCCACTAACATCAAGGGAGATAAAAAAACCATAGTTAACATAACTTCCAAGCCACCTCTTCACTTGGTTTTATCAACGCTTCCATGGAGAGTTTTCATAAATCTTCTAGAATCATCTAACATGTTTTAAAAATCTTTAAATGAAATGTTATATCTCTTCCTCCCATCAAAGAGGTTGATATGACAAGGCCTTTTCCAAATAACTATGACTCTAATGTATTATGTGGCTATCATAGGGCACCAGACCATACTAAAAATATATGCATCAACTTGAAACATGAGATACAATATTTGATAGAGGCCAACATAATTAATGTGGGTAAACATATAAAGGCACTTAAAGTTCAACCAATGGAAGCTAAAGCATTAAAAATATTTTTGGATATGTTTCTAAAACATATAGCTAATGATTTAGGAGGAACTTTAGATGTTCACTATACATATTAGGCACATCCACCATAGGAATCCTATCACACTACTAAAGAAGATGCATACCCCCTATATAATATCATTGGTGTGTATCATACTACAGTACCAACTAAACCAATCATCACTTTATCAAAGGAGGATATTGTTGATGATGATTTAGATTTATATGCAATCTTTGTAGGAGCCTACATTGATCATCATTCTATTCAAAGTGTTATGATTAAAAATAGGTCAAGTATTAAGATGTGTACTGTCACACTTATATAATATTTGGGTTATTCAAAGTAGGACATTTATATAATTGATATAGTTGTTTTTGGTTTTAGTGGTCATGTTTAGATCTCCATTAGGAAGATTTTACTTTTATTATAGGTTGGAAAAATACATGTGGCCACTATATTCTTAGTAGTAACTAGTGCAGGCACATTTAACATGTTATTTGGTAGGCTATGGATATAATAAATTCAATCCACCATTCATATATGCCTCAAGTATACACATGATAATCAGGTGGTTAGAGTTGAGGGTATTTCATTTAAGTATCTTTTACCTATACCACATGTAGTGACACCATAAATACCAGTTATAATTTTGAGCACATATTCCATTAGTACGCCTCATGTTTTAGTTGAGCCACTAGTGTGGGTGAGGTATACTATTATAGTGTTACCACATATGTGTACTCTCCTATAGAGACACTTATTAGAGAGACTATTGTGTCAGAGATATGTTATAGATTCTAGAGAGACTTTTTCTACCCCTTTCCTTTTGAGACTAATGTTATTGAGTTCTTAGGGTTCTCAACATAGGGCACCCATGCCAACTACAACATATTATACTAGATGGGTCCTTAAGACCCCTATAGTTCAAAATACACCACATTAAACTTCATGGATTCCTATCACCACTCCATAGGTTATAACAACTATATATCACTCAATATATTAGGTTTTGGGACCTTAATTACCTTTTCACACAATGCACATGGTTATTGTTACTTTATTTGACACAAGACACATTAATAGTGAGTCTCCCATGGGACTCATCAGTTAGTATGTTCCTCCCTAATTTTTCATAATTTTATTATTTCTTGATCCTTGTATATAGTTTCATTCTCATGTTTCTTGTACATATCTCATATCTAGAAAATACAAAAACATTATAATATGTTAAAACACAAAAACATTCAAATATTTTCTTAAAAAATATAAATGATAGACTATATGCATTGCCATGTTTACACTTCTTATAATTTACAAGTAATACATATGCTAGCTATCTTAGTATATTTAATTTTATCACACATACATGCTTCACTTTTTTTTTTTGAGTGTTTGCAAATATTATAGGACCCAAGTCTACTACATAGATTTAGATTCGATATTATCTACCCACTAGGGGCATATACACAAATACATAGATTAATAATTTTATACATTCATCCATTTGGGGGCATCTTATACACTACCAATTCACATCTTTATAAACTTTAAATCATAAATTTGTCATTGTTATATATTTATATTGATCATCCTATACTACTTAGATTCATTACTAATTATTACTACTCTAGATTCACCTTATGCATGTCTTTTATCTTATACATATTTGTATCACATTTTCATGCATACTTTCATTTATAAATCTCCTAGTTTAGACTTGATTGTGTCTCTATACTTTTACATCTATTCAAGGGAATTTGAATATGCCAATGCTCTTCCTTTCATTGTATGTATGTATTGACAGTGTGCCTATGTCCTTGTGTGTTCCTTCTTGATTATATATGCAGAAATTTAAAATTATTTTTCCATGTGGCTCTATGCCAACCTTATTAATATTTATGTGTGTGGACATTTGAATATCCTTATGTCTTGCTTTCTTAGATTTAGTGACATGTGCACATGCCTTTTGTATTATGGTCCCCTGGCTTACTTTGAATGCCTCATATGTTTTATATGTATGATTTCATGTATTAATCATGGTCGTGACACTTTCATCATGATTTTTGCACACTCTAATTTCATATGCCATGAGGGACCTCATGCATCTCCCTTTCCTCCTTGGGTACCTTGATGGACATCGTGCCCCATACCCCTAGGTAGTTACTAAATTTATCTCTCAGATTTGTTGTTCATACACATGTTTACATTGTTATATCTATCTTGATGGCCTTGTGAGTTCTATATATAACATACATCATACCTTAAAAAATTATGCTCAGATTATATTACATTTTGGTGTCATTTATCCACATTATATTGGTTCATTACATAGATATAATATATGCTTAGGCTAACACATATAATGCAAATATTTTTATTTTGAGGTCAATTCTTGCACAAGTTAAGCAACTCCATTCAAAAGAGGGGTCATTCATAGAGGTTTGTCATAGATATCAAGATTTTTGAATTCACTCAGAGCATCATTTTTAGCATATAGACATAGAATATAGAAATCAATTTCAAGAAAACATAGTGGGATATAGTCACATAGAGACTAGTTTCAGTTGCACAAAAATTAGTATAGTTAGACATTATCACCCAAAGTGGGAAAATAACACCACCAATGCCATTATATAGATATGGTGTTACTATCTACTAGCCTTAGTTTTATAAAATTCTAGATTGGTTAGAAAAGTACATGTATAGTCTAGGTTTGCATAGGTTCAATTATAAATTACTAGTTTTTGCTTAGTTTAGCACATATTCATACCCATTTGCTCAGATTGGGGGCATCATGAATGGAATGATACTTAGATACAAATTATTATAACTCAATCTAGAATCCATATACTCAACATTGTTTTTATATTATCGCTTATACACTTGTTAATCAAATGGAATGAAAAACGCCATGTCATTCTCTACATTGTACACACCAAACACAATGTTCTAATTTGTAGACTAGATTGATGCCTTACTATGTCTACATAAATTGAAATTCTTGAGTGGCCTAGAGCCATCTTATATTCCTGAGTGGCCCAAAGCTATTTTATATTTTAGAGTTTCTAAGTGGCCTATAGTCATCGTATATAGTTTTAGTTACATCACATAGTTTAATTTTTAGATGTATATACTATACATGGGTAGGAAATGATGGAGTCATAGTCTAATTGAGTTATTTATCCACATATATGAGATGGCTAGACATACCATCAGTCCAATCTGAGCTATTCATAGGTCATGATCCACCAAGCAAGGGTGAGAAATAGATTTAAAACTATATTTCATTCTTGATCCACCCACACATGGGGATTGAATAAGACATCAACTCAATCCAATATATTCTATGATTGATCACTATCTACATGCATGCATAGGATGTCACTAGGTTTATGCATTGGTTTGCATAACTAGTGAGGTGTATTCTTTCCTTTCCTATATCTTATTTCTTTACTTAGTTTTATCTTTTACTTTTGATATATCTTAAGTAAGGATATATATATATATATATATATATATATATATATATATATATATATATATATATATATATATACACATTTAATTTACAAGACATGTAATATAGTATGCTTCACACATTTAGACCTAAATTCATGGGCTTGGAATCACAAGTAAGTCCAAATATAGTTCTTTTTCCTTTATCCTAGTCACTTCACTTTGTTACATTTATAGAATAAAGGGGGGGGAGATGTAATCATATAAAAATGACACTTGAGTGCTAAGAGTGTTACTTGAGACCACTCATATGTAGATTAGTCCTATAATTATCTTAGGGTCTATTTAGACACTCATCCAACCTTTTTATAGGCCACACACATCCTTAAACTAGTCTCAGGCCTTCACTTTAACATCTTGGCCCCTAGTGCTTTAGGTTATGCCACCAAGACACTAATGCCATAACATAGACAACAGTACTAATGACACTAGTGTCCCAATTCAGGCATTATTATCATGTTCCCACCTTTTTTCACCAATGAATATATTTTCAAATTAAAAACCACCTAGGGTCAGCCTAGACTTATTTTAATACCCACACAAGCACTAGAATATAATATATACATGATTTTTATCCCATTATTCACTAGATGGAAATCAAATTCAAATAAAACAAATTAACTTGGAAGAAGTTGTACACAATCAAGTTTATTAATCCTTATTATACCTTACTTATACATATAACCATCTATAGCATTCCTAAGCTTACACTACTCATATTTCAAGTCTCAAGCACACTTAAAACACTCAAACCAACATTTCTACTAGCTTCACTTTTACTTGCACAAACATTGAGGTGAGGAGAACTACATTAGTTTTGATCCTTCCTTAGATCATTGGTATATAGGAAAATCTCATCACAAAAAGTTGTTGAGGATGTCCATCCTACCCCACTAATATCACACTTTACTACTTGTGCCAATTGGATGCCCTAATAACATGGAGGTCTAGGGTTTATATACAAAATCAGTCAAAATAAGTCATTGATAGGAAATTAGAACTCATGTAAACATGAATAGGCTTGGTAAACTCTAACATAGGTGCACCTAGAATCTTGGAGAAGTTATGTATAGAGGACACTAACACCATTGGCTCTACTGTCCATTTAGGGTGCCTAATGTTCAATAAATATTTTGACACCTATATCCTTTTTATGACACTTGAATTAGCTCATGTCCCAGTTTTAGGCCTCAAAATATTTAGTCTTAGTTTGTTTCTAGATAAGTAATTGTTTACATCATTTATTGCTAGTTTTAGAAAGGTCAAACTAGGTCAATTCTAATACAAATCAATGGTTGTATTTATTGCATATTTTATACATTGATTTACTGCACACATCGCCATTAACAACCTATGGATTAAAATGCATAACCCTAAAAATTTAAATAAAAAAGTGTTTCAATCATTAAAACATCAACATAAAGTCTCCCAAACTGCATAAAAAACCCACAACACAAATATTCACTTTAATGGATAGTAAGATCATTCAAAATATTTATATCCTCTATCTCCTCTTATAGGGCTTGAATTTTTATTACCAAGGAGTCTTCCTTTTTTTTATCTCTTTCTCTACCTCTTATTTTTTATTATCACATCTATTCCTCCTACTATAACCATATGACATTTCTTTGGACTTTATTTTCTTGGTGTTATCTTCCATGACAGTGTTTTTGATAGTGTTTAATTTGTTCTTCACATCGACTTCCTCCAATTTCCTATAATCATTTGCATCTCTTCATCCCTTGTTTTCATTTTATTATCCATGATATAAATTTCCTCTATATAGATAATAGCATGTTCTAAGATACTTTTCTATTAAGTTTATTTCACCTTCTCCATCCTTCCCTTATCTAATTGGATCCTCATATACTTTTAATTAATGTTTTCTTTGTTATTTTATTTAAAAAAAAATTCATAATTTCTAGTTAGGTATTCAAGGCTTTCTCTAATTTCCCAACTCTAGCCCTGAGATTATCATCAAGGGTCAACAAGTCTATACTTTGAGGATAAAAGTGTGTATGAGTAGAAATGAGACTAACTAGAGGAGGCTAAAAATCACAATAGATTTAAAACATCCCCTCAAAATCTAGATTTAGGGAGACCAAGATAGATTTATTTTTACTAGAATCAAGAATAGAAACAATAGTACTTATTCCTTATATTTCTTATAAATATAGGCCAAGGTTTCATCCTCATCCTCATTCTACCTAAAATTCCTCTTATCAAGGTTGTTAAAAGAACCGTTCCCTCTACCCATGGTTTTGAGGGATAAGGTGTATTGAATTTTTTTGAGGATATGGTAGGTTGGTCTCTTTATAAAAAGATATAAATAAGAGAATTATAAATTTTAATATTAGTTTTACCATCTTGATATTGTATCACTAAATGCTCGAGAGACATTAAAAAGAATAATGGGATACTCATAACCTTATTGTGTGTAAAATGGTTGAGAAGAGAAAAGTGGTAAGAGTAAAACTTATTGAATTTACCCTCTAAAGTAATATATTAAATCATTTTAAAGCATACATATCCCCATTGTGTAAGTATTTAAGTGCATATAATAGCATCCTCTGCTTCATGAATCCTCTCCTTCTTCTTGAAAAATTAGTGGATATACTCATTCTTTCACCTTCTATCTTTTAAAATTTCTAGTCTGTTGATGGTCGTGCTAGTGAATTTTGTAATATAATATTCAAACACTTTAAATGTGATACCTTTCATAGTGAAAATTCTCTCCTTTCAGGTTTGAACAAAGTCTATGGACAAATCTAGGCTAAACTTAATCAACTTTTACATGTAGTAACTAAGTCCACCTTTGTTCAAGATATTCTCATGAACATGAACATAAATGATTTATTAAAATTACCATTAAATTTTCTTATATAATTATTTATACATGATATATTTATCATAATAGGCCTTAATAATTAGGGTGAGCAATGATTGTGAATATCTCCATAATCTTTTATTCTCCACCACAAGACTAACAAAATATAAAAACTAATGAATAATGTAAATACTACATGAGCTATTTTATAACACAACCTCACATTTATAATTTTTTAAAATTATGGTAAATTAACCACCATATGTTATTATAACATATTACCTATAATTTTATTATTTTTTATTCCTTCACAGGAAGTTGGTTCAATATGTAGGTGGTTTTTTTATACACAATAATTTTCACTTTTTCATTTATTGGTGTTTCATATTATAGTGCCTTGTCAAACATAAATATTCCTAAGTGCATGAATATAAGGGTGCACCAAGATAGGGGTGGGAAAATTTCATGGTGATTTGTGAGATATTTTTCTACTTTATCATGATTACACCATTCCTACTATCAGTTTGGATTCTTCATATTGTCTTACAAGTTACCTCCTTCCATATTATCCTTGTAGTTTCCATATATATTATGGAATTGGATTAAATAATACCATATGATTATCACATTTTACCCTTTTTGTACTATATCATTTATCCAAATTTAGTTTGAATCCTACATTCTAACATTTTTACTATACTATTATGGCTGATACCATTCTATATTAGCCTATTTATTTCAACTATATTGGTTAGGCTAATACCTCCAACTTAGAGTTTAGGGTTGGTTTTGAGTATTGAGTCATTAAATATATGGGTAATATTTCATTCCAACATTATCATTAACACTCTCAATTTTTATTTCACTCTCGCTTCTTCCCCAAATCATACATGGAGGAGTTTGTGGTCTAGAATCTTATCTTGACAAAGTTTATCTTATAGTATTTGAAGCTAAATATGAGTTGAACCAAGGAGGTTTCATATTATCTAGAGTCACCAAATAAGGATATATATGTATTATTTTTGTATTCAAAGTATTTAATCCACAACATATATTTTAAAACTCCACTTAATCCAAGGGGTAGATTGATGTTCAATGGGTTCACCCGAAGGTAAATATATCTGACCCTATACTCTTTACTTTATTTACATAGTAGTTAGACGTTTCTTGTTTCTTAGTGAATGCATGTGTGTATCCTTATATATATTCTCTCTATATTGAATAATATGTATGGATATAAGATTGAATAGAATCTCTATCTTAAATTTTAGGTTTCCTAGACCCCCATTTGGTTTACCATGGCACCTTACATTTTATGATCATTCTAACCCTTCCCATTGGTTTACTTTACTTACATACTTACTTTCATTTAATTTAATTTTTTATTTAATTTCATAGAGTTATAGCTATAACTAATTTCTTGTGTCACATGCTTAGGATTTATAATCCTTTCCTCTTGAAATTTATTACTTAGGAAACCCTTTACTAGATTTTTAGAATTTATTAGTCATTACCTAGACAAACTAATTATCACATGTTCTATTTGATTTCCATTCATGTGAGTCTGAGTTTATTGAGATAGGAAAGGTGAAGATTAATCCTAGCCTATGCATGTATTCTTTTGAACATGACCTAAAATTTATACTAACCTTCCTTCATCTAACTACACGGCTAGCCCGATATAATTTTATTCCTATTTGAAATTATATTAGCTAGTCTAATTTTTTCTATGTTTGCACAAGCTATAACAGTTAGTATGATACAATTTTGTTATGTGTTTACAAATGTATAGACCAACCCATTATAGTTTTGTGTGTTTCATTTCAATATATTTAATTTATAATTACATTAGCTAGCATGATACCATTGTCTTCTTGTTTATTTAAATTTATTGAATACTAAAATTTGGTTTTTGACATTAATTTTCAATCTTTATTTTATATTTGTTTGGTTTTCCCTACAGACTATGGTCTAACATTTTAAAACTACATAATTGATATCATTATGGGCCATGTGCTTGTTTGTTTTACCAACACCATGTTGTGTGGGGTACCACTCTAATATTCAAGCCATTGTTAAGAATTAAACATAAAATTTAATTTACATAAACCTCATGGTGTATTACAAATGACTAAATTACCTTTTTATATAACTTAGGAAACCATCCATTTGTTTTATTTTTTGGTGCATTTGAGAGTAATGCATCATCTACGAAAGTTACTCTCACCATACCCTTAGATATGGGATAATGGTATATAGGCATGGTTTAGCATCTATATTTGGTTCTCTAAAACATTGTACCAATACTAGTATATGAATGAGTAAGTATATTTGAGAGCCCATAAAATAAATCAAATCCTTTTAGTATATCTCCCTGATGATATTTTCAAAATAGCTAATTTCAATTTATTTCTTAATTTGAATGTTGTATTGAATACTATATAAGTTATCCTAAAACTATTTTTTGATGTTTTATAACTATAATAGTCAACTAATACATTAATCGATACATCAAACAACTTGATATAGTTCAATATTTGTGTCTCCTTGAGTGCATTGACTAGTCTGATATAGTTTAATTTTTACCATCATTTAGCCAACTATATTAATAAACTAAATATAAATTCTTTCTATCATCCTATAACTAATTGTATCAACCAACCTAATATAATATCTTTCTACCTTTCTGATACATTTACCAATCTAACACTATTTAATTTATCTAATTTTTGACTTTTAGACTGCATCGACTAGCCTAATATAGTTTCATTTACCATTTTTCATCATGACTACATCAACTAGTTTGATATTCCTAGTTTCTTTTCCTAACTGCATTGACTAGGTAAATACAATGTGTGTCCTATTAATTAACTACATTGGCTAGTTTGGTTCAGTTAATATTTTCTCCTTCACCATGTAGTACATCTTTGTTAAATATAAAGAGAAAATTGAACATGATCTCATGGAAAGGACCATCTCCCATAAAAATCTAAATATCATTTTTCCTTATAATACCATATAATATCAAGATCCCAAAAATTTATCATGTGGCCACTAGAACTATAAACTATGAACCATTTAACAACCCCAAATTCCTTGACTTATATTATCCACCTTAATGTATAAGAATAGTATATGATGAGTCTGATTTATAATATTCTTTCAAAATGATCCTTTATCTTAATGAACATATTGAGCATAGGGGAAAGGAACCTATGATGATCTATCATCTCATGGTGGGACTCTAAGTTCCTCTTTCCCCTAATCATAGTTTTTATATTGGACTTGGGAAAGTCTTTCCATTAATTCACCCATCCTTCTTCCTCCACCATGCTTAGTATTTATAAGAAAATGGTGGGTCTTTAATAAATTTTGCCCACTCAAAATTCTCATGTTAATACTCACACTAATGCCATAATTAATGCATATTAGTAAGTTACTCAAGATTCTTCCTCTAGCCAAAAATATATTTATCCTCATCAGACTTCCAAACCGTGAACCAAATGGACACCCTTCAAGATAATAATGCTAATTATAGGATGAAAATTAAAAATAATCTTATTAAATTTCAAAATTATCCTTATAAACCTAAGTGGGGAGTTCAAAATACAAATTTCCCTCACCCCACTTAGATATTCTCATGGAAATTTCATTCCATATTCTTTTCATAATAAAAAAATATTTATTCAAAATGATCACCTATAATGAATCTATCAATCACATTTGCATTTGAAATATTTTTTAAATATTTGAAAACTTTGGATTAAGCTAAACACCTTTGAAACTACCAAAATTACCCAAAACCTTTTTGGTGATGCCATAGATTTATGCAACCAACTCAAGTCTAAAATTATTTATATTTTATAAGACTTAATTAAATCATTCTTTCATGAATTTAAAATCAATGATCGTCTTGAAAATAACTTAGCCCATTTCATTAATTACAATTATGTAGAATTTGAGAATGTCCAAGTTTTCATCAAGCCTTGGAAATCCTTAAATAACAAGGTCAAGCACAAATTTCTAAAATAAAACTTCTTCCACTTGCTTACCAATGTTTTTCATCCCAAACTAAACTTTAGCATTTACATTTTTATTTACTATTAGTTTTTTTATATACTATCTATGAAGATGCCATGTCATTTTAATTTCCCATAACACTATGTATTTATAAATGATGCATGTGTGTCTATATTTATCATTTTTATTTTTGATCATTATTAGTTATATGTATTCTATCTACATAGATGTCATACAATCCATGTTTCTCACAATGTCTACATCTTAATAAATGATGTTTTCATGTATCTATTTGACATCTACATTTTTTATCACCATATGTTTGATGTATATTGTCTACACATACATCAAATCTTATATGTATTTCATAATATTTATCTTGTTGAATGACATCTATTTGTATATGTTCATTGTCTACTAATTTTGTTAATTTTATTGTAGGTACACACTTGAAAAAGACATTACAAATAAGCTTCTAACTTTTTTATTTGATTTTTATGCTATCCAATATTCAGGTTTTTGAAGATTTAAAACTCACCATGGATAAATATGTTTTGGATTCATATTTTTATGATTTGGATATGGATGATTTGTATATGGTTCTTTGATATCCATGGTTAGAGATTTTGGGAACAATTAATATTAATGTTTAGAAGTTTTTGAAGTTTTGGTATAGGAAAAATAAGGTCACTTTAAAAGATATCATAGTTGGAAAGGCACAAAGAATAATCAGAGTATATCATGAAGATGAGATTAAAATAGGTGAAAAAGAGCATGTGAAATATTTAGATAAAGACATAAATGAAGAAATAATAGAAGCAAAGAAAAACACTTCGTTTACTCAAGAGATAAAGGAACCACCAAAGGAAAAAGTGGAAGAGGTAGAAAAAAATATTGATAAGGTCAAAGTATCAAAAAAATATGAGGTATATAGACACCCACATCATCATGAGATGAAACAATCATGGAGCTATATGAGGGAGTGTTATAATCAAAGGCACTTTGGATATATAGGAAATTAGAGTTACAATAACTATGGAATTGCATGGAAGCTAAAGAAGGACTACTATGGTTAGTTATGGAATTAGCATAGAAAAGTGGCCTATGGAACATGGAATTAGTGGGGAAATCACTATGAATATGCATGGAATAATAACTACTATGGTCATGAATGTAATCAGAGTAGCATAGTGGAATATGGTACATGAAATCAAAGGAGTAATAATTATGCATGGACATGTTGATTCATCTAAGTGTATCATAGGTGATATTAGTGTTTAAATAACACTTACCATTTTATAATTCAAATAATTTAGAGCATGATTTATAGGTCATGGTGATTTGGTCACCTGTAATGAAATAGCAGTAGAGCAAGCAGACTATTCCACAATATTTATATTGATTGATGGTTATGAGCCACCTTGGTCCTTAATAATACTTGGGAAGTATGAAACATCTATGCTATTATTAGTGAATTATGATCAAAATATAAACTCTATATTAATCTAAATGAATATATACAATGTGGTTTAAACTAGGGTAATCTAGTTAAAGAAAGAAGTGAAAGGAAAGGTAGGGCAAAAAGAAAGTATGTGATTACTAATCTTTGTCTCAAACATCATGACAAGGCTTAAATTCCAATTAGACATGCATTTAACCAATGTATAATTTAAAATAGCATATGCTCAAATCCTATTACACACTAGGCAAGTATCTAAGGATAATACAAGTAAGAATTGACTTTACTTTAAAGATTTACTACTATAATAAAATAACATTTGAAAATCTTTATTCATAGATAATAAAATGAAGTAAATTCAATGTCATTCAAATAATTTAGTGTTATCCCAAATTATCAACCTTGTATTGAAGATACACATTTAGAATTGAAAAAAAAACCCTTCAAGTCTAAGACCTAGAATAAATAGTTGAGAAAGAAGCCATGAAATAAGTCACACAAATAATTGAGCCAAACTTTGTAGTATTCCCTACTTGTATTAAATTGTTCCAAAGTTACAAAGTAAATTTATCCCTTAGAAATCCCTCATTTTATAGATGACAATGCTCCTTTTATAGGTTTCAAGGAAGCATGTCGGTCAGTCCTCAACTTATAAGTGTACAGAATGTGAAGGAAAACTATCTTTCCACAAGGTTCCTTAAAATACACTAAACTTTATAAAATAAACTGACCTTTAGACAATGTGCTAACAAAATTCATGTGACTTTACAAATAATATTCCATTTTAAATATTACAAAATTCATATGGAACAAAATATTTTTAGCTAGCTGGTGGGCCCTGTGGTGATGTTGTTGCTTACTTTTACTAAAGGATCTTCATTCTATAGTGTTGGTCACTAATAAACTAAAGATAAATTATAAATTTCAAGAAACTCTCTTTCCCATGGTACTCTAAGTCCTTAAGGTCCTTCTCAACCTTTTCCATAGTTTGTTTGATGCCCCTAACATCTCCTATTTTCTCCTTAGATGAGAGATGTAGACCCATGAATTCTCTATTTCCTTCATCTATAAAGTTTTACCCTCATTTTATATCTTCTTACATTAATTATAAGGTCATTTTTTTGAATTATTCATCTCCAACAAGACCCAGTAGGCTGTGGGCTATGGGTTCTTTGATCAAGCTATCTAGGATGTGAGACATTTTATCTTTCAATTATTTGAAGTTCTTAGCAAGGATTTCCATATCCTTGGACCAACTATCTAGGGATTCAATTTTTTCAACCAATATGGCCATGGCCATATTAAAATGTGCCTTGTTGATAGTTATAAAAATTGGGACTAGATTCTTAGACAGGGATTTAATTAGTTCCATCAACTAGAAACTTATAACTTATCATTAGCCAACTTGGCATGTTGCTTTAGAGATTTGCATAACTATTTCCTTTTGTATTGCTTTGGCTATCTTCAAATAGTTTAATATTCCTACCATGATGTCTTCAAATTTATTTAACCTATCCTCATATATGGACAACATAATAGCCTCTTTCAAATTCTTGTTTTCTTATAGTAGACCCTTGATCATTATTTACAACTGATCACTTTGAGCCTATGATACTTTGTAGGATATTTTATTGAATATCTTATCTTATCCTATATTTTATCTAGATACTATATTTAAACCAATAAATGGTTCAACCTTTTAGAACATGAACTCTTCACCTCCTACTATAGCCTTCTTCTCAATTACTTGTTCTATGCTAGTAGATTTTAGATTAAACCTGACTCCTACTGATGATTTAGTCACTTTTGGAGTATGGATCTCAACTTGTGCCTCACTTAAAATTTTTGTATCATTTATTTGAGTGCCACTTGACCCCCTAAGGGTAGTCATCTTTCTCTCTTTATCTTTTTGTTGTAGCTCGACAATCCAAGGTTTGAGTTCCTCATGAACATGAATGTTTATTAACTTTGTGATGGACAATTGATGTTGTAGCATTGGGATCTCTTGTATCTTTCCATATACAAACCATTCATGAATGTTTATAACATGAATATGATTCTCATCATTAAACAAATTGAATTCACTCAGAGGGTGAGTGAGGGTTATCCTAGGCTTCTTGGTTCTAGAAGGAACCAATGCTAATTCAACCTTTCTCTTTTGAGGGGGAATAAATGAAACTAAGTCCAAAGCTATTTACTTCCACTTTTCTCTTCTTGCTTCCTTAATTTAGGGTTGAGGCTCTCCTTCTTGAGCTTCCTCTTCATCAGACCCATAGACACTAATCAATGCCTCCAAGGCATCTTCCACTATCTCTCTAAGATGTAATGTAATCATATCAATGTATTTAATTGGAGACTCTAGCTTTTCAGGCTAGATAAAAGAGGTTATTCCCTCACCAGGTATTTTTTTATAGATTTTATTTTCATGTACCTTGGGTAATCAATGCTTTTGGCCTTTATGCAATAGGTGCCTCTAGTTATTCTAGAGGAGGCCTAGTGGATGGTCCTAGTAACAAATGGTATTGTAAAGGATTCATCTACTAGATTTCTTTAGCCACCTTCTCATCTCTTGCAAACCTAGCCTCAAGCTAAATGTTATTCCTTTTCAATCTTTCCAACACCTTAGAAAATGAAGATGCCTAGATATACATGGTGTCATGGACACCAAGTTGATGTTCATACTTTATTTTTATTTACTTGGCCTTTAGATGATTCACAACATTGTCTTTGGGGTCTCATTGCCTTAACTCATCAAGCTATAATTCAAATGAGTCTCTATCCCTAGAGATGGTGTCCACACTATCCCAATTCTATATCACTATTTTTATGATGGTTAAAGGGAATGGATGGAGTGGCCCCTTCCTCTTCTATTTAAATATACTATCAATTTTATGGAATAACTTGTATGCAATCTCTTTCTTGGCCAGCTTAATGGGCACATAAATTGACAACTTGAGAGGCTAGCATAAGGTTCCTTATATCTTAATTATAGAGCAATCATGATATAACTAAAGATATCTAATGAGTTCAACATATTTTTTTATTAAGGGTCTTACCCTCATTATGTGTAGCCCTATAATAGCCTCTAACAAGGTTGGATACATAGTAAAAAATAAATTGAATGTGGTCACTATATTTGTATATGTGCAATTTAGAATAATAATGGGAGACCTTGTGCCTTCCTTCAGGTGACTAGTTCTTGATGTTAAGGATGGTTGTGGTAGATAATAGGTCATCTAAAAGGTATGACATCATAAAGAAATGGTTTTTAGTCTTCTTATTTATAGAATAAAATTGTTATTTTAGGTAGACACTAATTAATTCTCCAATAAGAGGGGTGAGTCCTTTCTTAACCATGAAGTATACATAAGGGACCCATAGTTTTATTACATAAGTGGTGGAAGGGGCCCCCAATAGTTTATTAAATAAAGTCATGATCATTCTAATCCCTACACTAAATTATGTGATAGGTATTCTTCCAGTAGGATCAAAAAATACTTGGGTTCCTAAATATAGCCATGGGACTAGGGTGGCTTTTAGGTCATTTTGGATTGACCATTACTTAATTGTGGACAAGTCCACCTGAGGAATAAGGAGTTTGTAATAACTCTCAAAGGCCATAGGGGAAATGTAATCAACCTTCATAAAAATATGTTTATGAATGATCACATCCTAATCAAGTCTACAATCCTTGAAAATGGGAATAATAACATTGATATAATGAAGTACCTTAGGTTTTACTATTGCATGGTGGAGACTAGCCATCTGGATAGAGACTATGTCATAATACTTCTGGTGGATTGTAGCAATCTTTTCATCCTCAGTAATTTCATGTAACTCTTCAATAGCTCAAAAGAGATTGGACCAGTTGTTGTCCCTAGTATCCAATGCTACTACATCTAATATAGTGTCCTTAAATATTCTTCCATCCATGTATGAAGTTAAGTATACCTTGATGTCCTTTATGTTCTATTTCTAGGCTTTCATGACTAAATTTTTCAAATCATTCACTAGTGTCTAAAAATTGTCTCTGGATCAGTTTGCACTTCCTTAGATGATAATTGGGTTCTTTATGGCTCGACTGGTGTTAATTCGAGATCAAATTAGGGATTTAAGTAGAGGTTAGGGATTCTCTACAACTTTAATTGTGATGGTTTACATAGACTTAGACAAATTCATGCCTTGGATTTGATTTATACCTTTGAATTTATACATTTGCCTTTTTAATCCCACAAAATCCCTTATTTTGTCATCTTATGCCCATGTGGTGCCTATGTGGCATCTTGCTAGCAGCTTTCACAACACTTTTCATAATGTTTTTAGAGAACTAGTTGTTACCTTTTAAAATATGCCTTTTGATTTTCACCATCTGATCTTTATACATGTATCAACACATACCATTGATATCGATCTTAGGACTTGCACACTATTGGTCCCTATCTACATCAAGATTCACGATTATGCCACTTAGGAGTTCCATAGGATTTTAGAGATCTACACATCACTAGTATGTACTTTAACATGCTTCTACCACATGGTGATCTTGTACTTTCTTAGATATTTGTTGAAAATTCCATCCTAGTTTTACACTATCTAATCTTTGTGTGTAAATCAATGCGAGTCATATATCTTACAAATGCATATGAACTTTAATCAATGTCAGGACATACAAAGAACTTAGGCTAAATACTTTAGGCTATAGTTCAATATTATGTTAATAAACATAAAACTAACTTTAGATCAAAGTATTTAGGCTAAGTTTAAAGCACATTAAAAGGCCCCCATGAATAACAAAATGATCTAATGTAAAGTTTTAACCTAGGGTTTTATCATGTTAATAAACAACTTTAGATTAAAAGTTTTGATCTAAGTTTTACGGTAATGGGACCTTTAGTTAAACTAAGCTCATTAGGCTCAAAAGACCATGGGGATTATATATAGACTAAGGCTTAGGTCAATGTTTAAAAACATGACTATATTTTATCATGATATCCAAGCTTAGCCTATACAAATATAAACTTAGTTATAAAGACCTTATGTCTAGCCATAACTTTAAATAAACTAGATTAATCTATGGAAGACCAATTTTTACATTGAGATGCAAGTCTTAAGTGTATTTATCTTTTGAGTGAGATCAACTCTTGAGCTAAATTTTTATGGTGTCATGGATGTCAATGATGGCCTTACAAGCATCAATGACATTCATGTGAATGTCAAAATTAAGCTCTAAAAAATTTTTCATATGGGGTTAAAATTTGATGACCTCATGAATGTCAATAATGACCTCATAATCATCATATAAAAGGAACAAGAGTGTCAAATTTAAGTCTTGAGCATAGTTGGTCCCATAGAAGCTTGGGTTAAATACACTTAGTTGGATTATCTCCTACAAGTAGGTACAAACCATAGATTATGATCCAAATAGATGCACTCTATTGGTTCATATAGTCATAAGGTGGATCAATTTAGCTTGGGGCCATATATTAAAAATTAGACTAAGTCATAAGCCTAAGTCTTTGAAACATAATAAAATTATGACCGCTTAAGAAATTAAAAAAATAAAATGCAATATCTTATCCCAAGGTACTTTTGATATTGATCTCAAATGCAAGAGTGCCATGTGATGACTCCATGGGGATCTTAAGCTTTGAATCCATTAACCTTGTGAAGAGTCTATAGAGCATTGATTTTTGTATGGGTTCCTATGAGCCATCAATTTCTATCTAAGTGATCGATCAAGAATGGCTCAATGGATCAATTTTTTTTGTCATGTCTCTTTCACTTCATAAGATCAATGCTGCCCAATGAAGCATGAATCCTCAATCCTGTGAAGATGCAAGATATTTAAGTTAGATCTTAGGATAACATAAAAACTTAGGATAAGGTCTCATTTATGTTAAAAAACATGAATGGGGCCCTAAGACTAAGATTTAAAGTTAATTTTTGAGTGGGACCATGAAACATAAAGTGAGGTTGATCTAGGAAAGTAAAGGATCTTGCAAATGTGAAAGTTAGACCTAATTTTTTAAAACAAAAGGAATAAAGGGGATGAAATATAAAGTGACAAACATGATTTTTATGCTAGGTCTTGGTCATATTGAAAAAAAATTAATCCTTAGTATAAAAATCAAACTTAGTTCATTGCATTTTTTAAAGTGTTCCTACCATTTTTGCTCTTGTAAAATTTTAATTTAAACTGAACAATCTGATCAAGGGTTTTCAAAGGAGGGTTTCAAGGCACTTAGAAAATGGATTTAATCTTGAGTTCCCATAGACCAAAGGTTATTAAAATCTTGAATGAGGACTAATCTATAAAATTCAAGTGTAGTCCACTTGATGAAGGTCTCATGAAACCTATGACTAAAACATGAAGATCCACTGTTATCAACTTAGGTGAAGTTAAATTAGGATCACGAACAAATAGGCCACCCTTATCAAGCATGGATGATATTCAAATTCCAATAATCTATAAAACATGTCAAGTTTTTAGTGTTAAGGTTTAGAGTTGCACAAGGGTCCCTATTTTTTAGAAATAGGGTTATGTTAACCTCAACAAATGGTGACCTTTAGGAAAACATAGAAATATGTTAGAACTTAAAGACTCTAGTTTAGACAAACAACTAGGTCACCTATTACACTTGATCAATGCCATCATTAAAATTAGTTAATGGTTGAAACAAACCTTATATCTATAGAATTAGTATTAAACATCAAAACATAGCCATTTTGTGTGTGTGCTTTGATTCCACTTACTATTTACCATAAGATTTAGGGGAAAATTATAGGGTTCAAGTGTTTAATCATTAACCTTGACTTGGAGCATGTTTGGATACTCATTAAGCATCATAATCTTAGTTCAAGGAAGGTTTGGGTATTTTTCTACTACTAGTTAGGCATCCATATCCTAAACATAAATGCCTTTGGCTCCACTCATGGCCTTGCTCCACTACTAGCTAGGTGTCCATAGCCCCGATGGAGATTACTAGAATCACCTTTGCTTGAAAAGCTTTTGATTTTGAAATAAGCTCTTATTTTTGTATTTTTAGATCTTTTGGGATTTTTTATAAAGGTTGGGAACTAGGATATTTAGGTTTAAATATTTGGTCAAGTGTCTGATCTTTAAAAAATCACCTATGGTTTCAACCTTTGTCCCAGGCAAGGATATTCGTTAAGTGCAAACATGATTGTGCCTTAATAACTTAAAATTTCATTCTACATATACAATTCTTCTTAAAACAAATTTTAGATCAAAATAATGCTTAAGTCCTTATGGAACAATTACCCTATTCACTAGTCCCTATTAGTTTCTTTAAATTGTAACATCAAGCTCATATTTCAAGCCCATAGTTATCACATGCTTAAGATCCATACTTGAATTTCTAAACCTACAAAGTTATTTGAGAAATAAAGTGAATTTTAAGCTGAGGACTATCCAAAAGGACTTATTAGAAGTGAGGAACAAAGCAATAGAAAGCAAACATAGTGGAAAGCAAACACACAATAGAAAGCAAAAAAGTAGGAAGCAAATAAAAACCAAGAAAACATATACAAAATTATGTACAAATAAGGGATATGAAGGAAAATGACAAAAGGGAACTAAACTAGCCTACCTACATTAATTCTAACCATCCTTACAAATTTACTCCATGAAGATCTTGGGTGGAGCAATATAAAATTAATGCTTGAGATATTTCCATTGGTGGAAGTGTGAAATCTACTCCTTGTAGATATTTTATTTTGAAGGTGTTATCTCTAAGTGTTTCTACAATCTGATAGGGGCCAATCCATAAAGGTGTGAATTTACCATGTTTTATCTTGGACTTAGATGCCTTGTCCCAAAGAAGAACTATGTATCCTTGCCTAAACACCTTCACCTTTGATCTATTTTCAAAACACCTTTTCACTATGGTTTGGTGCCTACTAAATTTAGCAAAAGACTCTTCTCAGGCATCCTCCATCTAGACTATGTCAGGTAGCCTTCAGTTTGTAAATTTTTGGTCTTCCTCCATATACTATTGTATAAACTTGTAAGTTGGTAACTTAAGTGTGATGGGGAATATGGGCTCTTGGACATATACCAATAAGGAGGGAGATGCTTTAAGGGCCTATTTGACTCTTTTTATATTTACCTAAAGGGCATATTTGAGGGGCTTATGCCATGTTATAGGTTTGTTTTTAGTAGACTTATTAATTGCCTTCATCAAGTTCTTGTTCATTGATTTAGACACTCCATTTCCTTGAGGTTAATGGTTTAATGAGAAATTGAGGATAACACCATTATCATATTCCCATTATGTCATTTCTATGTATATGAATGCAAACCCATTGTCACCTACCAAAGAGAGTGGAGTCCCAAATATGGTGCATATGTTTTCTTCTAAAAACTTGATCACTTCTTTAGTTATACACTATTTGGTAATTACTGATTCAATCCATCTGGTATAATATTTAGTTACTATCAAAACATATTTGTGACCTTCTATTGAGTTAGGATTGATGATTACAATGAAATCTAACACCCATTGGGTAAAAGGTTTATCAATCAAGACCAATTATAAAGGCATGGCTACTTGTGGCTCTTTTTTGATGAAAATATAGCATGAATGGCATTCTTTTGCATGTTTATGAGCATCTTTAAATATGGTGGGCCAATAGTAACCATCCCTAAGGTTATTGTGAGCTGTTTTCCTTCTAGACGGATGGCCACTTCCCAACTTTTCATGAAACATGCTCATAATCTTAGATGCCTTTTCCTTAGATGCACATCTTAAATACACACCTTCAAAGTTCTTTTGGTATAGGATTCCATTCTTGATCAGATAGTGAGATGCTTTGAGACTTAGGTCTCATTTATGCTTCCTAGTTATTCCTAAAAACAAGTGCCATTAATTAGTAAGTGAATGATAGGATCATACTAGTTATTAGGTTGAAAATTCTATTAATAAGCTTGCATAACACTTAGTTTAGGGATATTATTGGCAATCATTTGAATCAAACCTTGACACCTTACCAATTTTGTAGTCTTCATCTCTATGTCATATTATTGAAGAATAGACATCCACTTACCTCTTCTCTCTCCAAGTTCACATTAGCTTAGAATTAACTTAGTGGTTGGGTCTAGTAGAATGACATGCACTTTATTCCTAAGAATGTAGTGCCTAAATTTCTTGATGGCTTTGATTAATGAAAAATCTTGTTTATCAATTAAAGGATAATTTAACTCAACATTTTTTCAAGTTAGTGCTCATGAAATCAATTGGATAGTCATAACCATCCATCTTCTAAGTTAAAATAGTAGCAATGGTGTGCTCAAAAGCAAAAGAGTATAGAAAGAGGTCTTTTGAAAAGTCTAGACTTATCAAGACTGGGGCTTGACTAATTTCCTTTTTGATGTCCCCAAAGGCCTTTTTTGATTCCTCATTCCATGAGACTTTAACATCCTTATTAAACATATCATTTAATGATTTGAAAATTTCTTTAAAGCTAAAAATGATTTTTCTTACAAAGTTTATTTTACCAAAAAATGATTTCAATCCTTTCTTGCTATTGGGAGGTTTTATCTTTGATATGGCTTCTATTCATTTAGGATCTATATAAATCCCATCTTTAGTAATAACATGGCCCAAAAACTTCCCCTTAGTGACATAGAAAATGATTTTCTTCGGGTTGAAATAAATTACATACCTTCTTCATCTTTCAAATACCTATTATAAATGCATGAAGTGGTCCTCCCTATTCTTAGAGAAAACATTTAGATCATCCATGTAAATTAGGATGTATTTATTAATCAAACATTAGAAGGCATGGTCCTTGGCTCTCTATAATGTAGCTCCTATGTTGATCATCCCAAAAGGCCTTCTCTTATAGGAAAAGGTTCCCCACTTGGTTGTAAATGTTGTTTTCATTCTATCTTCTTTGTTCACCAAGACCTGATTATATCTTGAAAAACCATCTAGGAAAGACATCATGATAAAACCAAAAATGATTTGTATTACTTGGTCAAGAGATAGAAGAGGATAAGTATCCTTTTTAGATGCCTTATTCAGATTCCTAAAATCAACACAATCTAATTTCACCATTTTTTTTTAATTGGTACCAAATTGGCAACCCAAGTAGAGAGCCTAATGGGAAATAAAATTCTAGCATCTAACAATTTATTGACTTCTTTGAGAATCATGGGTTCTAAAATAGGATTTACAGGCCTTTGCTTTTGACTAAAAGATTTGAAATTCTCTTTGAGAGGTATGGTATGGGTGATGACCCTTGGATCACAAATATTCAAGTCATTATATGACCAAACTATTACATATTTGTAATTTGTTAAAAATTCTTTGGCTTTCTTATTTTCAACACTTGTACATGATTTTCTACTGTTGACCAGCTAAGGTTGATCATGAGGTCCAAGATCAACTACATTGTAATCTTTCCCATTTAATTTGGGAATCTTAGAGGTCTCAACTAGATTATTTTGATCAAATAACCTTTCCAAGGCAATCATTCCCTTGGGGATATTGTTGTCATTCAGCTAAATGACTTTGCCATCAAATTTGTCTTCAAGGGTGGTTTCATCAGCCTCATCTATGATCTAGGACTCAAAGGCTCTTAAATTGGCCATGAAATTCAATATTTATTGGGCATCATTAAAGACCTATAGATAGTTTACATTGTCTAAGATAGAAGGACAAGGTATCAACTCAATGTTAAATTTTGGCAAATCTTGGTCAGGCATGAGATTGGCTATAACAGAGGCTAGCTCATCAGTATATTTATTTTTCCCTCTAGGGATGGAAATAATATTGAAAGAATCAAAAGATTCAAATAAATCTAAAACCCTAAATTTATACCTCTTAAGGTATGATAATTTGCACTGATACTTACTCCTTCCCTGATTGACTACTAGTTCTGAGTCACATAATCTAGTAGTTCCTTGAATTTGTTTTTGATGGCAAATTGTAATCTTAGGATGAGATCTTCATACTCTATAAGATTATTAGTACATGGAAACTAGAGTCTATAAGAAGCATATATTTCTTACCAATAGGGTTGGTTATAATAATTCTTACCCCATACCTAGATTTACACCTGGCACCATCAAAATGCATCTTCCATAATATAGGAATGATATGGGAAGGTTTAGGATTATTTACCTTAGTAGTTTCAAGAGTGAAAACTCCCAAATTAGAGTTAACTATGTTCACATTTTCATTGACTACATTGTATTTTATGATCATATGTTTCATCCTTAGTTCTCTTTCAACCCTAATCTAGTTTGGACATCCCTTCTAAGGTAACTATAAATGTGAATAATCTGTGGACATATATCCATTCAGGGCTTTGGTCTATTCCCTACTCAATGAAAAACCATAAGCATCAAGAATGTCAACAACTTAGATATCAATGAATTATTGGATTCTTGGCTCAGAAGCCAGTTGCATGTGAACATTTAATAATTACCTAATCAATTTGACCTTAGACTTATCTAATTGGGTGACAACCCTATCAGATTTAATGGGGGTTAGACTAAGTTGTTTACAAATACCTAAAAACATGATATTTGTAGAGGCACTAGAATCTAATAGATAATTATGTAAGTTCTTACCAAACATTTTGACCATAAGCAGGAAGGGTGGGGAATTTTTATTAGTCTTGTACATATCACAATTTGCATTATCAGTCTTGGATGTCTTTCTAGGTTTCTTAGACAAGGACTCTATTAATAGATGTCTTTGCTTTTTTTATCTATGTCAATTCATGCAACATGATATTAGCCTTTATTTTCTTCATCTCCTCTACAATATTATAACCAGTCTTATTTGAAGAATTAGAATCATTAGTACTATGTTTAGAATTAATTCCCTTTGGAGGATATAGGTTATTATTTGATGTAGTGTCTGGAGGAGTGCCAAAGTTGTTTGGAGGAGTTGAAGTGGTCAAAGGCTATCTTTGATCTCTATTCCTTAGAGGATAGGTCTTCTTCAAAAACTATTGGAAAACATGAACTTCTTTAGGAACATCATCAAGTTCATTATATTCTTGGAATCAAATGTCTCCACTATGAAGGTTTGGTCAATAGATTTATATCTTGATGTACTTTCACCATTATCCTTGTTAGGCACTACCTCAAAAGTGTCCAACTCTTCCTAAAATGATTTAAAAGATTTATAGAACTCAATGTAGTTTATTACCCCATGCTTGGTAGTAAAATGAACTCTACAAAAATATGTTAATGAAACATCAATAAGATTAATGTCCATGTTCTTATCAAAAGATGATTCATTGTTTTTATTATTGTGGAAATTGTCATTATAGAATCTATTATTGGGTTTGTTAAATATTTAGAATAAGAATTTCCTACCATAACTTTCACTAATATGACTAACCTACTTTTACAACTAAAGAAAGTTAGTGCTAAGCTTTTAGACCATTTTTAAAATAGAGTCATTCTCACTCTTGGGAGTTTCATAATTATGAACCTAGTTAGTACCGAAGGTTAGTAATAATGTTTTTTTGATCATTTGGACTAAGTCTAGTGGTAGCATGGTTTAAGAATCCTAAGTTCTGATTTAGGGTAGCATGGATTAAAGCTAATTGGTTCAATGTTGGGATTTGATTTAGAGATGGTCTATTCTGATTATTTTTGGGAAATATATTCAAGGTAGGAATATGTGGATTAACATTTGGGATAGATTAAGCCATTTATTATTGAGGATGCATTTGATCATTAATGATCACTATTTTAGAATAGGCATGAGATAAGGTGGTTATGACTAGATGATATCTCTTCAAGAACACATAAGTCATATGATCTACTATATTCTTATAGATTTCTAAGGCCAAAATCTGATCATGTTTATAGGGATCCATGGTATGGATATACATCTTTTAAAATTTGGCATTAAATGATCTTATGGACTCACTAACATCTTTTTTGATGGTGGTAAATTATTGGTATAAGATACAAGGACTGATAACCTTGCCAAATCAATCAATAAAGACATTGCTAAAACCACCCCAACTAGTGATGTGTTTGTTAGGAAAATTAATAAACCATTTATATGTAGCATCCATAAATGTAAGAGGAAACAACCTACATGTTAAATCTTCATGGGTGACATTTAATAATCTTAATGTAACTTTAAATGATTTAATTTGTTATTCTATAGTTACAACACCATTTGGACTAAATGTTGGAAAATATTTCTTAGGATTATAGGGGAAATCATGTAATAAACTTGGTACATTGATGGAAGAGTCACCTAACCATGTTATACCTTGATGATAGTTGAATATAAGAGTAATTTAGAGTGGTGAAGTTGGCAAAGACTTTGAATGTCTATGCCTACCTTTGTCTAGCCTAGCTTTCCTATGGATCCCTAGTTTGAGTAGGGGTTACCTTGTTTCTAAATGTAATATTGTTCTAATTATAGGAAATTATAGCTTAATAACTTTGAATACTATTTGAAATATGATGTGTCAAGTTAATCTTTACAAAAAACCAAGGTTAAACTTGCACATTAAGTGAATTTTACAAAGATTCACATAAAGAAAAATGAAGGACCAATAAATTTAACTAAGCTAGCTTAAATATATGTCCAAACACATAAATATGATCAATATTTACACTTATAAGCTCAAATGAGTTCATATTTTCAAAGGATCTATGAATCTTTAACCAAAATAGCTATTACTAACCTCAAACCTAATAAATTGACAAAGTTAAAGCTATCTTTACCACAATCATGTGTATACTTTCAAAGAACATTGATATTTGTCTAAGGACGCACAAAGATGGGTCTGAAACCATGAAGATAACTAATATTTATAAAAATATTTCAAAAGGAACACAAATCTACAAAGAATAACATGATCTTTGATCAAAATACACCAAAAACAATAAAGATCCTATAAATTTATAGGATTTGGGGTCCTCCTTCTAGCGCCAATGGAGCTACACATGTTGATGCCTCTAAGTATATCACATGTTCTCTTAGTTTTTAAATAACACTACTCATTTTAGAATTCAAAGAATTTAGAGCATGAGTTGTAGGTTATGGTGATCTAGTCACCTATGATGAAATAATGATAAAGTAGATTGTTCTACAATATTTATATTGATTGGTAGTTTGGAGCCACCTTGGTATTTAATAATCCTTGGAAAGTATGAAGCATATATGCATTATTAGTGAATTATGATCAAAATCTGAACTAAATATTAATCTAAGTGAATATTTATAATGTGGTTTAAACTAGGGCTATCTGGTTAAAAAAAGAAGCAAAGGAAAGTTAGGGCAAAAAGAAAGTATGTGATTGTTGATCTTTGTCTCAAAAATAATGAAAAGGATTAAATTACAATTGGACATGCATTTAACCAATGTATAATTTAAAATAGCATATGCTTAAATCCCATTACACACTAGGCAAGTATTTAAGGATAATACAAAGAAATACAAGAAAGAATTGACTTTACTTTAAAGATTTACTACTACAAAAAAATAACATTTGCACATCTTTATGCAGAGCAAATAAAATGAATAAAATTCAATGTCATTCAACTAATCTAGTATTATCCCAAATTAGTAACCCTATATTGAAGATACATGTTTAGAATTCTAAAAAAACCCCTTTAAGTCTAAGACCTAGAATAAATAGTTGAGAGAGAAGCCATGATAACAAGTCACACAAATAATTGAGAAATTTTTTATAGTATTCCATACTTGTATTAAATTATTCCAAAGTTACAAAATAGTTTTAGCTATTAGAACTCCCTCCTTTTTTTACAAATGACAATGCTCCTTTTATAGGTTTCAAGGAAGCATGTTGGTCAGTCCTCGACTTACAAGTGTAAATAATATGAAGGATAGTTGTCCTTCCACAAGGTTCCTTAAAATACACTAAAATTTAAAAAATAAACTAACATTTAGGCAATGTAATAAAAAAATGCATGTTCCTTTACAAAGAATATTCCATTTTAAATATTACAAAATTTGTATAGAATAAAATATTTCTAGCTAGCTGGTGGGCCCTGTGGTGATGTTGCTACTTGCTTTTATTGAAGGATATTCATTATATAGTGTTATTAATTGATAAAATTAATATATATTATAGATTTAATGAAAATATCCTACCCACCATATTCTAAGTCCTTAAATTTCTTAGTAACTTTTTTATAGTATGTCTGATGCCCCTAACATCTCCTATTTTATCCTCAGAGGAGAGAAGTAGACCCATGACTTCTCTATTTCCTTTAGATATTTGGTTTTATCCTCATTTTCTCACCTCTTTCATGAATTTAAAGGTCCTTTTTTTGAATTATTCATCTCCAATGAGACCCAGTGGGCTGAGGGTTATGGCTTCCTTGATCAAGTTGTCTAGGATGTGAGACATTTTATCTTCCAGTTGTTTAAAGTTTTTAGTAAGGCTTTCCATATCCTTATAATATCTATCTAGGGAATAAATTTTGTCAAATAATATGGCCATGACCATATTCAAATGTACCTTATTTATATTTATAAAATCTAGGATTAGATTCTTAAATAAGGCTTTAATCAGTCCCCTCACCTGGAAGCTTGTAACCTGCCATTAGCCAACTTGGATTATTGATTTAGAGATTTGCATCCCTATTTCCTTTTGTATTACTTTGGATATATTTAAAGAGATAAATAGTCCTACCATGATGTCTTAAAAATTATTGAACCTCTCCTTATGTATGTACAACACAACCTCTTTCAAATTCTTGTTTTCTTGTAGTAGACCCTTGATCATTGTTTGTAAATGATCACTTTGAGCCTAGGCTACTTCAAGGATATTTTATTCAAATATATTATCCTATCCTAGATTTGATAAAACTATTGGAATTATATTGAAAAATAGTTTAACCTTTTGAAAGGTGAACTCTTCACCTCCTACCATAGCCTTCTTCTCAATTACTCATTCTATGCTAGTAGATTATGGATTAAAAGTAACTCCTACTGATGATTCCATCACTTTTAGAGTAGGGATATAAACTTATACCTCACTTGAAGTTTTGGGATCATATATTTGAGTGCCACATAACCCCTTAGGGGTAGTCATATTTATCTCTTTCTCTTGTTACTATAGCTACAAAATCCAAGGTTTGATTTCCTCATGAAAATAAATGTTTACTAACTTTATGATGGACCATCGATGTTGTAACATTGGGATATTCTATATATTTCCATATAAAAACCATTCAAGAATGGTTGGACCATGAATTGGATTCTCATCATTGAAAATATTGACTTCATTTAGAGGGTGAGTGAGGGATATCCAAGACTTCTTGATTCTAACAGGAACCAATGATAATTCAGCCTTTATCTTTTGAGGGGGAATAATTGGAACTAAGTCCAAAGCTATTTCCTCCCCCTTTTCTCTTCCTAATTCTTCAATTTGGGGTTGAGGCTCTCCTTCTTGAGATTCCTCTTTATTAGACCCATAGGCCCTAACCAATGCCTCCAAGGCATTTTACACTATCTCTCTAGAATGAAATTCAATCATATCAATATATTAAATTGGAGACTCTAGCTTCTTAGGCTAGGTAGAAGAGGTTGCTCCCTCACTAGGTATTTCATCCAGCTTCTCTTTTCTTACACCTTGGGCAATTGGTGCTTCTAGCCTTTATGTAATAGGTGCCTCTAGTTGTTCTAAAGGAGGCCTAGTGGATGGTCCTAGAAGTAAATGGTACTACAAAGGATTCATCTACCATATTTCATTAGCTAGCTTCTCATCTCTTGCTAACCTAGTCTCAAGCTAAATATTGTGCCTTTTCAATCTTGCCATCACCTTAGAAAATGAAGATGCTTAGAAATACATGATGTCATAGACACCAAGTTGATGTTCATACTTCATGTTTATATGCTTGGCCTTTAGATGATTCATAATATTACGTCTAGGGTCCCATTGCCTTAACTCATCAAGTTGCAATTTAAGTGAGTCTCTATGCCTAGAGATGGTGTCTACACTATCCCGATTATACAACACTATTCTATTGATGGTTAAAGGGAATGGATGGAGTATCCCCTTCCTCTTATGTTTTCATATACTATCAATTAAATGGAATGAATGGTACATAATCTCTTTCTTGGCCAGCTTGGTGGGAACATAAATTAATAATTTGAGAGGCTAGCATAGGGTTATTTCTATCTTGATTACAATGCAATTAGGATACATCCAAATATTTATAATGATTTCCACATATTTTTTGATTAAGGGACTTATCCTCATCATGGGTAGCCCTGTAATAGTCTTTGACAAGGCTGGATACACACAATCAAAAATGAAATGAATATGGTTCTTGTATTTGAATATGTGCAGTTTAGAATAATAATAGGAGATTGTGTGCCTTCCCTTAAGTGACCACCTTTTGATGTTAGGGATGGTTGTAGTGGCTCACTAGGGAATATAAAAGGTAGGACATCATAAATAAGTGGTTTCCAATCTTCTTCTTTATAGAATAATTTTTTTGTCTTAGGTAGACATTGATTAATTCTCCAATAGGAGGGGTGAGTCCTTTCTCGACCATGAATTATACATAAGGGACCCATAGTTTGTTGGCATAAGTGGCGGAAGGGGTCCCAAAAAATTTATTCAACAAAGTCATGATCATTATAATCCTTACCCTTAATTGGGTGATAGGGATTCTTTCAACAAGGTGAAAAAATACTTGGGTTCTTGAATATATCCATGGGACTAGGGTGGATTTTAGGTTATTTTGGCTTGACCATTAATTAATTATGGGAAAGTCCACCTGAGGAATGGGGAGTTTGTAATAACTCTAAAAGTCCATAGGGGAAATGTAAACAATTTTTTTAAAATTATGTTCATGAATGATCATATCTTGATCAAGTCTATAATCCTTAAAAATAGGAACAATAACATCGATATAATGAAGTACCTCTAATTTTGCTACTGCATGGTGGAGACTAACCATATAGATAAAGACTATGTCATAATACTTCTAGTGGATTATATAAATATTTTCATCATCTTTATTGATTTCCTATAACTCTTTAATGGTCCAAAAGAGCTTGGAATAGTTTTTATCCCCAGTATTCAATGCTACTACATCTAATATAATGTCCTTGAAGATTATTTCATCCACATCCAAAGTCAAGTATATCTTGGTGTCCTCTTTATTCTATCTCTAGTCTACCAAGACTGTGAATTTTTTAAATCATTCACTAGTGTTTACAAATTGTCTCTAGATTAGTTTGTACTTGCTCAAATGATAATTGGGTTCTTTCTAGCTTGACTGGTGTTAATTCAAGATCAAATTACAAATTTAAGTAGAGGTTACAGATTTTTTGTAGGTTTAATGGTGATGGTTTACTTAGACCTAGGTGAATTAATAGCTTGGATTTGATTTAGACCTTTGCATTTATACATATTCCTTTTTGATCCCACAACATCCTTTGTTTTGTCATCTTGTGCCCATGTGGTGCCTATGTGACATCTTATTGGTAGATTTCACAACACTTTTCATAATGTTTTTAGATAAATAGATATTAACTTTTAAAATATATATTTTTATTTTCATAATCTTATATTTATGCATAGATCATTGTGGACCATTGATCTTGACCCTAGGACTTGCACGCTATTGGTTCTTATCTGCATCATGCTTCATGTTTGTGCCACTTGGAAGTTCTATAGGATTTTAGAGATCTACACATCTCTAATCTATATGTTAATGTACTTCCACAATGTGGTGATATTTTGATTGCCCAGAGCTTTGTTAAAAATTTCATCCTAGTTTCACATGGTTTGATATATGTGCATAGATCAATACAAGTCATAGATCTTGCAAATGCAAATAAATTTTAAATAGTGTCAGGGCATAAGAAGGAACTTATGCTAAATACTTTAGGCTATAGTTAAATTTTGTTTTAATAAACATGAAAAAAACTTTAGATCAAATTATTTAACCTAAGTTTAAAGCACATTAAAAGGCCCCCCTGAATAACAAAAGGATCTAGTGCAAGGTTTTAACCTAGGGTTTTATCATGTTAATAAACATGATAAAACTTTATATGAAAATTTTTAAGCTAAGTTTTATGGTAATAAGAACTTTAGTTAAACTAAGTTCATTAGGCTCAAAAGACCATGGGGCATGTATATAAACTAAGGCTCGGGTCATGTTTAAAAAGATGACAATATTCTAGCATGATATCAAAGCTTAGCCTATGTAAATTTAAACTTAGTTATAAGGACCTTAAATCTAGCCATGGCTTTAAATAAACTAGATTAATCTATGGAAGACCAATTTTGACATTGAGATGAAAGTCTTAAGTGTATTTATCTTTTGAGTGAGATCACCTCTTGAGCTAAATTTTTATGGTATCATGGACATCAATGATGGCCTCATAGGCATCAATGATGTTCATATGAACATCAAAATTAAGCTCTAATCACTTTTCATATGTTTCTAAAATTTGATGACTTCGTGAACATCAATGATGACCTTATTATCATCATATGATGAGCATGAGAGTGTCAAATTTAAGTCCCAAATGTATTTGGTCCCATAAAATTTTGGTTTAAATATAATTCATTAGATTATCTCCTACAATTAGGCACAAACTATAGATCATGATCCAAATAGATGCACACTATTGGTTCTTACAATCATAAGGTGGATCAAGTTAGCTTAGGCCATATATAAAAAAATAGACTAAGTCATAAACTTAAGTCTTTGAAACATAATAAAATTATGACCCCTTAAATAATTAAAAAATCAAAATTCAATATCTAATCTCAAGGTCCTTTTGATATTGATCTCATATACGGGAGTACCACATGATGACTCTATGGGGCTCTTGAGTTTTGACTCCATTGACCCTATGAAGGGTTTATAGAGCATTGATTTTTATATGGGTTATTACGTGCCATAGATTGTGATCTGAGTGATCAAGCGAGATTGTCTTGATGGATCAAAGTTTTTCATTAGGTCTCTTTTGTTCTGTCCAATCAATGTTGCTTGATGAAGCACAAACCATCAATCCTATGAAGAAGAAAAATATTTAACTTAGAGCTCAAGATAATGTAAAAACTTAGGCTAAGGTATTAGGGATAAGGTCTCATTTATGTTAAAAAAACATGAACAGGGCCTTAGAAATAAGAAGTCAAGTTAAGTTTTGAGAGGGACCATGAAACATAAAGTGAGGCCGAGCTAAAAAAGTAAAGGATCCTGCAAACATGAAAGTTAGACCTAGTTTTTTAAAATAAAAGGAACAAAGGGGGTGAAATATAAAGGGACCAAACATAAATTTGAGGCTAGGGCTTGGTTGTATTAAAAAATAGGATTAAGCCTTAGTATAAAAATTAAACTTAGTTCATTACATTTTTTAGAGGGCCCCTACCAATTATGCTCTTGCAAAATTAGAATTTAAACTAAAGGATCTAAGCAAGGGGTTTTAAAGGAGTATTTTAAGGAAATTATAAAATGGATTTAATCTCAAGTTACCATAGACTAAAGGCTAGTAAAATCCTAAATGAGGACTAATATATAAAATTTAAGTGTAACCCACTCAATGAAGGTCCCATGAAAATTGTAAATGAAACACTAAGATCCATTTTTAGTAACTTAGGCAAAGTTAAAGCATGATCATGAAAAAATAGGCCACCCTTATTAGGCATGGATGATCTTAAAATGAAAATAATATACAAAACATGTCATGTTTTTAGTGTTAAGGTTCAGAGTTGCACAAGGGTCCTTATTTTTTTAGAAATGGGGGTATGTTGACCTCAACAAGATACTAAGGCGATATATTTATGATCATAAATGGAATAAGAGTAGGACATTTGAATTTGGAAATAATGTTGGAAATATATCACCTACCAAGATCACGTATGGGTGATTGGATGATAAAACTTGGATACAAGTGTGTAATGATTTGAATCACACTCATTATTTGGTTTCTTCTTATGTTTCAAGGATGACATATGTCAAGGAAGTAAGGAATGATATGCATATAGAGATATGATATATTAATGTATATTTGTTGATGGAGATGATGAAATATGGCACACATCCCCCTTAGTTATATGGGTCCAATATATTAAGATAATGGAGTAACTTGTGGAACTAGTGCGTTGGGTAATGGTTAGCCCACATTAGGATTAGGAGGTTACCCATCCATTGTTAGTTAGATAGAGGTATATATAAAGGAGATGAATATCATTGTAAAGTAATTTCACCTATTTCATGAATTACAAGGTCCTTTTTTTAAATTCTTCATATCCAAAGAGACCTAGTGGACTAAGGGTTGTGGCTTCCTTAATCAAGTTGTCTAGGATGTGAGACATTTTATCTTCCAACTATTTGAATTTCTTAGCAAGGATTTCTATATCCTTGGACCAACTATCTAGGGAATCAATTTTATCAACCAATATGGCCATGGCCATATTCAAATGTGCCTTGTTAATAGTTATAAAACCTAGGATTAGATTCTTAGATAAGTTTTTAATCAGTTCCCTCACCTGGAAGCTTATAACCTATCATTGGCCAACTTGGGTTACTTTTGTCTTACATTGGCTATATTCAAAGAGATAAATATTCCTACCATGATGTCTTCAAATTTATTAAGCCTATCCTCATGTATGGACAACACAATAACCTCTTTCAAATTCTTGTTTTCTTATAGTAGACCCTTGATCATTATTTATAAATGATCACTTTAAACCTAGGATACTTTGAGGATATTTTATTCAAATATATTATCCTATCGTAGATTCTATCTAGATAATGGATTTAAACCAACAAATGGTTCAACCTTTTGAAAGGTGAACTCTTCACTTCCTACCATAGCCTTCTTCTCAATTACTCATTCTATGCTGGTAGATTTTGGATTAAAACTAACTCCTACTGATGATTCTATCACTTTTGGAGTAGGGATCTCAATGTATGCCTCACTTGAAGTTTTGGGAGCATCCATTAGAGTGCCACTTGACCCCTTAGGGGTAGTCATATTTCTCTCTTTCTCTTGTTATTACAAATCTAGAATCCAAGGTTTTATTTCCTCATGAAAATGAATGTTTACTAACTTTTTGATGGACCATCGATGTTGTAACATTGGGATATTCTATATATTTCCATATAAAAACCATTCATGAATGGTTGGACCATGAATGGGATTATCATCATTGAACATATTTAATTCATTCAGAGGGTGAGTGAGGGTTATCCAAGGATTCTTGGTTCCAACAAGAACCAATGCTAATTTAGCCTTTCTCTTTTGAGGGGGAATAACTAGAACTAAGTCCAAAGCTATTTCCTTCCCCTTTTCTCTTTCTACTTCCTCAATTTGGGGTTGAGGCTATCCTTATTGAGATTACTCTTCATCATACCCATAGGTACTAATGAATGCCTCCAAGGCATCTTCCACTATCTCTCTAGGATGTAATGAAATCATATCAATAGATTCAATTGGAGACTCTAGCTTTTCATGCTAGGTAGAAGAGGTTGCTCCCTCACAAGGTATTTATTTTAACTTCTATTTTCCTACACCTTGATAAATTGGTACTTTTGTCCTTTATGTAATAGGTGCCTCTAGTTATTCTAAAGGATGCCTATTGGATGGTCCTATTAGTAAATTATACTACAAAGGATTCGTAACTACCATATTTCATTATCTAACTTCTCATCTCTTGTTAACCTAGCCTCAAGCTAAATGTTGTGCCTTTTCAATCCTACCATCACCTTATAAAATGAAGATGCTCAAATATATATGGTGTCATGGACACCAATTTGATGTTCATACTTCATGTTTATATGCTTGTCCTTTAGATGATTCATAACATTGCCTCTAGGGTCCCATTACCTTAACTCATCAAGTTATAAGTCAAATGACTCTCTATGCCTAGAGATGGTGTCCACACTGTCCCAATTCTACAACACTATTTTGCTAATGGTTAAATGGAATGAATGGAGTAGCCACTTCCTATTATGTTTGCATATACTATAAATTATATAGAAAAATTGGTATATAATCTCTTACTTGGCCAAATTGGTGGGCATATAAATTGGTAATTTGAGAGGCTAGCATAAGGTTCTTTCTATCTTGATTATGATGCAATCGAGATACATCCAAAAATTTCCAATGAGTTCCACATATTTTTTTATTAAGGGACTTACCCTTATCAAGGGTAACCCTATAATACCCTCTAACAATGTTGGATACAGACAGTCATAAATGAATTGATTGTGGTTCTTGTATTTGAATATGTGTAGTTTAGAATAATAAAGGGAGACTATGTGCCTTCCCTCAGGTGACCAGTTATTGATGTTACGGATGGTTGTGGTGGCCAAAAAAGCATCTAAAAGGTAGGACATCATAAATAAGTGGTTGTTAATCTTCTTATTTATAGTATAAAATTGTTGTTTTAGGCAGACACTGATTAATTCTCCAATAGGAGAAGTGAGTCCTTTCTCAACTATAAAGTATACATAAGGGACCCATAGTTTGTTGACTTAAGTGGTGAAAGGGTCCCTAGAAAATATATTAAATAAATTCATGATCATCATAATCCTTACCCTAAATTGGGTGATAGGGATTCTTCCAATAGGGTCAAAAAATACTTGGGTTCTTGAATATAGCCATGGGACTAGGGTGGCTTTCAGCTTATTTTGGCTTGACCATTACTTAATTGTAGGCAAGTCCACATGAGGAATAGGGAGTTTGTAATAAATATCAAAGGCCATAGGGTAAATGTAAGAAACTTTCTTAAAATTATGTTCATGAATGATCATATCCTGATCAAGTCTATAATCCTTAAAAAGCGGAGCAATGACATCGATATAATGAAGCACCTCTAGTTTTCCCATTGTGTGGTAGAGATTGACCATATGGATAGATACTACGTCGTAATACTTCTGGTGGATTGTAGAAATATTTTCATCCTCTTTAGTGATTTATTTTAACTCTTCAATGGCCTAAAAGATCTTGGAATAGTTGTTGTCCCCAGGGTTCAATGCTATTGCATCTAATATAGTGTCCTTGAAGATTCTTTCATCCACATCCAAAGTCAAGTATAGTTCAGTTTCCTCTCTATTCTATTTACAGTCTACCATGACTGAATTTTTAAAATCATTCACTAGTGTCTACAAATTATCTCAGATGAAAATTGGGTTCTTTTTAGCTTGACTGGTGTTAATTCGAGATCAAATTAGGGCTTTAATTAGAGTTTAGGGATTTTTTTTATAGCTTTAATGGTGACGGTTCACTTAGAATTAGGTGAATTCATGCCTTGGATTTAATTTAGATTTTTAGATTTTCCTTTTTGAGGCCATAAAATCCCTTATTTTATCATCTTGTACCTATGTGGTGCCTATGTGGCATCATGTTGGCAAATTTCACAACACTTTTCATAATGTTTTTAGAGAACTAATTGTTACCTTTTAAAATATATATTTTGCTTTGCATCATCTTATATTTGTGCATAGATCAATGTGGACCATTGATCTTGATCCTTGGACTTGCACACTATTGGTACTTATCTACATCGGGATTCATGGTTGTGTCACTTGGAACTTCTATGGGATTTTAGAGCTCTACACATCTCTAGTCTATGTGTTAATGTACTTTTGCCATGTGGTGATCTTGTGATTGCCCAAATATTTGTTAAAAATTTCATCCTATTTTCACACCATTTGATCTTTGTGCATGGATCAATATAAGCTATAAATCATGCAAATGATCCTAAACTTAAATAATGTCAGGACATAAGAAGGAACTTAGGCTAAATACTTTAGGCTATAGTTCAATTTTGTGTTAATAAACATGAAATGAACTTTAGATAAAAGTATTTTGGCTATGTTTAAAGCACATTAAACCCCCCCTCTCCCACCTAGAATAATAAAAGAATCTAATGTAAGGCTTTAACCTAGGGTTTTTATCATGTTAATAAACATGATAAAACTTTAGACTAAAAGTTTTAAGCTAAGTTTTATGGTAATGGGAACTTTAGTTAAACTAAGCTCATTAGGCTCAAAATACCATGGGGCATATATATAAACTAAGGCTCGAGTCAATGTTTAAAAACATAACTAGATTCTAGCATGATATCCAAGCTTAGCCTATGCAAATCTAAACTTAGTTATAAGGACCTTAAATCTAGCCATGGCTTTAAATAAAGTATATTAATCTATGGAAGACCAATTTTGATATTGAGATGCAAGTCTTAAGTGTATTTAAATTTTGAGTGAGATTGGCTCTTGAGATAAATTTTGATGGTCTCATGGATGTCAATGACTACCTCAAAGGCATCAATGATGTTCATATGAATGTCAAAATTAAGCTAGAATAAATTTTCATATGGGGCTAAAATTTGATGACCTCATGAACATCAATGACGACCTTGTGATCATCATATGATGAGCATGAGAGTGTCAAATTTAATTACCAAACATATTTGGTCCCATAGAAGTTTGGTTTAAATACACTCCATCAGATTATCTCCTACGAGTAGGCATAAACTATAGATCATGATCTAAATAGATGCACACTATTGGTTCTTGTAGTCATAAGGTGGATCGAGTTAGCTCGGGGCCATATATAAAAAAATAGACTAAGTCATAAACCTAAGTCTTTGAAATAAAATAAAAGTATGAACCCTTAAACAATTAAAAAATCAAAATGTAATATCTTATCCCAAGGTCCTTTTGATATTGATCTCAAATATAGGAGTGCCATGTGATGACTCTATGGGGATCCTTAGCTTTGACTCCATTGACCCTATGAAGGGTTTGTAGAGAATTGATTTCCATATGGGTTCTTTCAAGCCATAAATTGTGATCTAAGTGATCAAAGAAGATTGGCTCGATGGATCAATGCTTTTCATCAGGTCTCTTTTGCTCCATCTAATCAATTTTTCTTGATGAAACATAAGCCATCGATCTTATGAATAATAAAAATATTTAAGTTAGAGATCTGGATAACATAAAAACTTAGGCTAAGTTCTTAGGGATAAGGTCTCATTTATGTTAAAATATATATGAATGGGGCCTTATGAATAAGATGCCAAGTTAAGTTTGGAGAGGGACCATGAAACATAAAGTGAGGTTGAGCTAAGAAAGTAAAGGATCATGCAAACATGAAAGTTAGACCCAATTTTTTAAAACAAAAGGAATAAAGGGGGTGAAATATAAAGGGACCAAACATGAATTTTAGGTTAGGGCTTGGTTATATTAAAAATTAAGATTAAGCCTTAGTATAAAAATTATTAAACTTAGTTTATTGCATTTTTTAGAGTGCTCCTGCCAATTATGCTCCTGCAAAATTTAAATTTAAATTGAAGGATCTAAGCAAGGGTTTTTCAAATGAGGGTTTCAAAACACTTATAAAATAGATTTAATCTCAATTTACCATAGAAAAAAGGCTAGTAAAATCTTGAATGAGGACTAATCTAAAAAATTCAAGTGTAATCCACTTGATGAAGGTCCCATGAAACCTATAAATGAAACACAAAAATCCATTGTTAGAAACTTAGGCAAAGTTAAAGTAGGATCATGAATAATAGGCCACCCTTATTAGGTGTGTATGATCTTCAAATGATAATAATTTAAAAAATATGTCAATATTTTAGTTTTAAGGTTTAGAGTTGCACAAGGGTCCCTATTTTTCAAAAATGAGGGTATGTTGACCTCAACAGGATACCAAGGCGATATAGTTATGATTATGAATGGAATTAGGTAGCATATTGTAATTTTGAAATAAGGTTGGAAAGTTATCACCTACCAAGATCAAATATGGGTGGTTGTATGGTCAAGCTTGGAGACAAGTGTTTAATGATTTGAAGCACACTCATTATTTGGTTTCTTCTTATATTTCATGGATGAAACATGTCAAGGAGGTAAAGAATGCTATGTACCTAGAGATATGATATATTAATTTATATAGGTTTATGGAGATGCTAACATGTGGCACACATCCCCCTTACTTAGTTATATGGTTCCAATATATTAGGATAATGGAGTAACTTGTGCAAATAGTGCATTGGGTAATGGTTGGCCTACATTAGGATTAGGAGGTTACCCATCCATTTTTAGTTAGATAGAGGTTTATATAAAGTATATTATTATAATTTTAAATGAATTTTTGATATTTTTATCCAAAAAATATCAAAACATCAAGTACTATAAGAGAGAGCCCCTATTTTTTTGTGAAAATCTCTTGAATTGACCAAAATGACACTTTTCTTTTACATTGTAGAATCCATAACTCTAGATGCAATTTACAATTGCAAAATTTAAAATTGCTTCTCAAGCTCCAAATCCCATAATTCACCAACTAGAATAATCTAAAAACTTGACTGCAATTTACAATTTGCAAAATTTCAAATTGTAGCCCAAGTTCTAGATCCCATAATACACTAACTTACAAAATCCAAAAACCTCTTTATAATTTCCAATTTTGTAAAATTGAAAATTACAAGTAGAGTTATAGATACCACAAAACAAACACCCTATAGGATTCAAAACTCCAGCTATAATTTGAAAAATTGAAAATTAATTTTTAGTTCCACTTCTCATGAACACTTCAACCTAGAATCTAGAACTCAGAAAGCAATTTGCAATTTATAAAATTAAAAACCATGATCCAAGTTTTGGATCCCACCAAAAACCTAAGCAATAGAATCCATAACTCCAAATGCAATTTGAAATTTTGTAAAATTGCAAATTTCACATGGAGTTTTACCTTCCCATTTTAAAAAGAAATCAACCATCTATTTTCATAGAATCTGGAGGTCAACATGCAATTTTCAAAATTATAAAACTACATGTGGACTCTAGATTTTTGCTACCAACCACCTCCATGGTCACATTAATTACAAGGTTAATTTATATAAATAATGCAAATTTGGGGATTTTTTAATTCATTTTTTATGTTTTTAATCATGATTTTGAGCTCTAACAATGACCTATGCCATGCTATTGATCTCGAGACATGCATCAATCCATGCCTACAAACTTTGAGCCACATCTGCATGTAAAATTCCACCTTTGCAAATTGAATGGTATTATTTTGAATCCTTCATGTTTTCCTAAAATCCATTTTCCTATTATTTAAATCTTTTCAAGTTATTTTTAATTCTATGCAAAGTTTCTTTTTGAAAGCTTTAAGGTCTTCATTGCTTTATACAATCAATTATCTAGATTAGGGTTGTTTGAGAGTTTGTTGTTTTCCAAACATTTAAATTAGTTATGGATCTAGGGTTTTTCTAGGTTTCATCACTAAAATCTCAAGGTTTTCTCCCAAGAGTTAGATCTATGGTTTCACCATAGCTAGATGAATATACTATTGTATATTCCCCAAATAATCTAAGAATATTCCTTATGAGATCATCCAAGTCACCTATAGATGTTGGACCTATTTCAAACACCTCCCATTTCCATGAGATTTCAACCTAATCCAAATACCTAAAATACCTGCAAGAAGCTCCAAGTCCCTGTGAACATTGGACCTATTTTAAACACCTAGAATCTTAATGAGATCCCCACTTACAATTTACACTTCCCATTCTAGTGGGATATATACTTGCGAATAAAAAATCCCAACCTTATATACATTGGACTTGATCTAAGCACCTCAAAGTTCCATCGAGGTTCCCAAATACTTAGAAAACTTCTCAATTTTATCAAATATCCAACCTGCATAGAGCACCTCCAATATCTATAGGAGATTCTACCTACTGTAAGCACTTGTAAACCTCACCAACTCTTGTAGTTGGTTTTCACCAAGTATTATCTCAAAGTTCATGTCTCAAAAGGAGATGAATTTAAAATCGAAAGGCCTTAGGGTGACTCTCAGCTTAGAGTCCAACACTACAAAGATCACTAATATAGACCTAGGTCACATTGACCTAGGGGACTTCTAGACCCGTATAATGCAGAGTTCAAAAATGACTAGATCTAGGGTAACTATGACTTTAGATTTCCATACACAATAGCCTTTATACTAATGGTCTAAATCCCTAATTTTGTAATGAAATTATCCCAACATTATGATGTTGACAAAAAGAGGTCCTAAATAATAAAGGGGAAAATATTTTGAATCTAGACCTTAATTTCATTAATTCAGTGTTTATAATACCAAAATTCAAGATTTATCTTGACATAACTCTAAAGACATCTAAAAAATTCTTCAAAGATAATAGAGAGGGATGCCATATAATGATAAGCAAATAATTACTTAAGCCCCCCAAGGTTGGCTCCACCAGATTTCCAAAGACATTGGTAGAGTTGACTTCAAATATGAGGTAGGGGATATAATAATATTGTTACATAGGACTAATGGTAGTCCTGATACCAAGAGATTCCAAGAGTGGATGTAATAGTAGATTTGGGTCATCCCTTAGAACACACAATATATCCATTGGGCCCAACTCATTAGTGACTCCCTCTATAAGCAATTGATGGAGGTGTAAACCACTAGAATTTTTTTCATAACCTCTTACCTTGTGTACATATTTGTTAAAGGATGATCCTTCCCAAGAATCAATATAGTACCTAGTGAGATAAATAGAGTGTATAAATATTACCTTGACCTCATATTAGAGGCTAGTAAGCAACATTTTAGGAGAGTCAATGATGCATTCATCTATTTCATCATCATCATCATATTTGATAAAGAGCTTGGGAGAATAAGATTCTCAAATGTAGTAGTTGTATAAATAACCCAATGGGACTCTTAATTCATTTAGTTCCCCACCTATTCATATATTAGGGTAAGTGGATTTAGTGGCTGCCCCTACACACTCCCTAAATATGTTAGTGATAAGTGGGCACTAATGAAGTTGATAAGATAACTTGTTGAGACTTATAAGCTCCTTTCTAGATAGCACAAGTTGGGAATTCATTTCCCAATCAGTATTGGTAGATACACATGCCCGTCCTTCCTCAAATAAAAATGTGTTGATGGAGAAATGACATAGAAGAAACTAAGGGATTTGGAATCCAAGACATACTATGATGTTTATGGAAACATCACTATCACACTAGTAATTTCCACTTATTCCCATGTTTCATATTTTGGGGATTATTAGGAGGACTTAAAAGATGAAGAGAAGGTTCTATTGAAGGACCATTCTAGGATGACCTTGGAACATGTCAAAGCATTTGATTTGGCACCATTTCTTAAAGACTTGGTGGATGATGAGTCCTTAGTGGATCCAAACTACTACAATCAAATTATCTCTCAACCCCTTTTACCAGTAAGGTGGTTAGTCCTTGAACCCCTTTATTTGATAGATAAGATAACACATGTGATTAATAAAATGATCAATTAGCTGAGAAGTAAAGGGGTCCAAGTGACCAAAGATATAGTATCAGAGAGAAATTACTAAAGATCAAGGAAGAGATTCATCCATCAGTAGAGGGTCTCAACAGGATAGTAGAACAATCAAAGGGGCCAGTGATATCCTATAAGAAAAATAAGAAATCTAAGGCCAAGAAGGGGAAATCCAATAATGATGGGGCATTAGTAGACCAACCAATCATCATCTATTTTGAAAACATAGCTATAGTTGGAGCCTTTACAACTTCAACCCCAATATCTATCATAGTGATAACCCCCATCTTTATAATTCACCCTCCACATATGTATATTTTTTTTGTAGATCCAACACCTCCATATCCTATCTACACTCCCCTTGCATCTTAGGTTTCAATTCCACCCTTCATTCCTACCTCCTTAATAGCAACATAAGTATATTTTAACAAGTGCAATTAATTTAAGTGGACACTTAGGGTCCCCCATCAGTGGATACTCAAGTTTCCACTCTAATTTACCTTCCCAAAATTTCACTCCCTCCTTACATTCCATTTATAATTCTTTCCATTCCATTATCATTGAATTCCAACATAACTCAATAGTATATAGCTATGAACTCAGTCATCTTGAATTCAGTTCTGCTGGTCATCCCAACTCCTAGGATAAGTACTACTTCATCCTCATCTCCTTTCATCTTCCCTACCTTACCAACCCTAAGTGGCCCAACTCATTTAATTGATTCAATTAATGTTTTGGCTTCCACACTTCCACTAGTTCCCAAGTTCAGAGTCCCTGTGTCTAATTACTAATTGATATCACTTTCATCTCCTTCACCCCTAATATAAAAAAATAGTTCCATTATCCCCACCTATTTAAATTATATAGTTTCCCAATCACCTTCATTGGATATAGGATAGAAATAGGTTCTCAATTCAAATGTGGATTTGTAACCAACTGATGGAAATGAAATTCCATAGGCATCTACCAAGCAATCAATGGTAGCATCAACATAGGATTCAACACTTATCATAGTGCCCAGCAGTATAAAAATATTAATTGTAAATTCTTAGGTGATAGTGTCTATGCATCAAGATGTTACCCCCAGTTGGCTAGCAAAAAAAATGGGAAAGAAGAAAAAGCAAATGATTTCCCCAAGTACACTAGATTTTGGTCATTTAGATATGAAGAATAAATTCAAGTCTACTCCCTGAACCTTCTCTAGAATATTTTGTGATTTAATAGGGGAGAGATATGTGGAGATTACAGTCCCCCCACTAGATAAACCAAAAGAAGATCTAATGGTGGGGGACTATCAGATTTCAAATATTCACCTTAGACATCTGACAAGAGATGGGTTAAAGCATGATGTTTAATTTGGCATTAACTCCTTATTTGAGAGAATAGATAGTGACAAGGTCACTAAAGATGAATTGAAAAAAAAAATTGGTCAACTCACATCTGCACTAAATAAGTTCATAGATCCCAATGGTTCATCGGTACAACCTAAGTTAGTATAACTAGTCACCCAAATCCTAGATCAGGCAATAATTGATATGGTGACTAAAATTTCAAGCATGGGAAGGGCTAATAAAGAATGGTCAGAGGAACTCATTTAAAAGGGTGATAAAATTATTGATATGATAACAGATCATTATGAATTTATCAGAGAGAAAAGGATGACCCTAAAAGGATAGGTCAATAATTATGAGGGAGAAATACAAATCTTGAATTTATATTATCCCAAGTTGATAGCTATATATTCAATTGATATGGACATCCTCTTTGTTGAAAAGATATTGAGGAATGATATAGATCAAGAGGAATTACATATAGTAGCTCAATTTTGTATAAAGATACTTACATAGACTACCCATAAGGCCAAGGTTACACATGACAAGGCTATTTATATGATGTATGCCATTAAATAAATGTTGAATAAGTTGTCATGTAGGAAAATAGATGATGAAGATAACCTCCTTTTTGTAGAAGAGGTTTAGATCAAATACAAAAAAGTAGCAAAAAGGAATCTGCAAAAGATACAGTCTTTACCTTAAGCTCTATCTATCACTACATCAAGTATCATAATACATTGGATAAGATGGGTAAATAAATGAAGGAAATCAAGACTTTAAAGAGGGAACTTTTTGATATAGTAGTAGATTGTGAGGTCTCAAACCTTTAATCCTTTGGAATAGATGAAGATAGAATATAAGAGATATTCAAGGCTTTTGATGTATATGTTGAGAAAATATAGGCTAAAAAAGATAAGGAGTTAAAATAAATATTAGAAATTGATTAATTCTTTTTGTTGAAAGCATTCTCACGTATTGTACTTTCATTATTGTAAAAACATTATAAGATTGTATACTATAAAATTTCAATGATATTTTATAGCTTTTTTTAAGAAAGAGACAAGTGTATTTTACACTTTATATTTTGACAGGTTAGAAATTGTAAAAAACAATTTTGCAAATTACACTTTCATTTTTGACAAGTTATAAATGCTAAAAGTTGTAAAAGCATATATTGAAAATTGCAAATTCAGTTTTGACAAAGTGACATGACTTTCAACTTGTAAAAGTCTCACTTGTAATTTTCAATTTAGGGTTTTTCAAAAAGTAACTTGAGTCATTTTTAATCTAAATGTTGAGTTTCATTTTGGCACCACCCATTTAGATGAAGATTTTTACAACTACATGGAGAAGATCCAAGGTGTTTCATGAAGATTTATCAAGCCTATCCATGCCATACCAAGTTGAATATCATGCACAAATCTTGCATGAATTTTTACAAACTATTTTATATAGTCAAGGATGCCACAAACTAAAATCACACCTCTTCTTGCATGAAGTTCCATATTTGCATGATTTCTTCTACTGGGCATTGAAGTTTTGATAACTACATCTCATATAGGATATATTTTGTATAAATATGGGTAGATCCTATAGCCCAATCTATATTTTTAATTTTAGTAATATTATTCTACATTTTGAATGTATTTTCTACAAGATATAACCTAGAGAATGAAATAAATTGAAGATTTTACCTTTCTTGTCTAAGAAATCCATGTGTATGCAAGATATTTAAATATTTGTGGAATTTTAATTCTTATTTTAGTCACAAAAAATAATTTGTGGTATTTTATACCATTTTAAAAGATTGTTTGATTCCTTAATGGAATCTTTTCCCTTTTGTGAAAAACAACAAAATTATTGCCTATAATTTCCCATTTGCATGACTTTGTACTCAAACAAATTTCAATATATTTCCTATTATATTGTGTTCATTCAAGTAATAATTAAAATAAACTAAAAAATATTTGGTGCAATCACCATTTTTAGTTTTAAAATTTTATTTCTCAAACTCTTTTCCTAGTCAAACCCTAGTTTAAGATCAAGAACACTAAAGGACCAAAATTTATATAAAACTAGTATTTTATTAGTTACACCAAATTTAGTGAAAGGAATTTGGCCTTATCTATAGGTTAAAATTAATTTTCCAAGGTCTTACAACTTGGATGTTTTCCCATTGTATCATTAGTTTTTCACAACGAGCTACTACATCAAGGAACGAGTGTAAAATCTATGTGATAACAGGAATCAAGTAATCATTAAGTCTTATATTATAAGAATATATTTGAGGTTTTCCCCTAAAAGAGAATTAATAGATTTATTTATTCCTAAAGGATTATAATATGGTGTTATCCTACCTTAAGGGTGATTATTCTATTTCTCCATATATTGAATATTTGGGCATCTTGGCCCACTAATATCTATCATGTTATGTTGATCTACATTATATTCTAGATATTTCCAATTATTTTTAAATATGAAATATAATGTAGATCAACTCAACTTAAAAGATTTAGGTTGGTAAATATTCCCCAAATACTCAATATATGTAGAAATAGAATAATCACACTTAATGTAGGACAACACCATACAATTCTCCTTTAGGAAGGAATAACTCTACAATGTCTCTTCAAGGGGATAATTTACAATATCCTCTTACAATATAAGACTCAATTAATAATCCTTAACAATGATAATAATTTAATTTATATAGACCTCTATCTAACTAACAATTGATGGGTAACCTCCTAATCCCAATGTAGGATGACCATTACCCAATGCACTAGTTCCACAAGTTGCTCTATTACCCTAATATATTAGACCCATATAACTAACTAATGGGGATGTGTGCCACATGATGGCATATCCATAGACCCATATTCATTAATATATCATATCCCAAGGTACATAAACAAATTATTCAACTCAGATTACAAGCCTCTTTTCCTTATATAGATAGTGGTATAGGGAAGATCCACCAAATACCTTTCAAGGTACTATTGGTTGGCCATTAGACAACTATAATCATACATTAATAATTAGCTTGTAATTTCATGTATTGTTTGATCCCATTGTACTAAGCTATTAAAACACCTAATCTAAAATAAAACCTAAAATCCAAACAAGTCAAACTAAATCAAAATCAAGTAAAAAAAATCCAAATTTTAAACTAAGTTAAAAAACCAAGTCAACTAAGTTAAACATTTAAAACTCATTCTAAATAAAACTTTTGATACATATCCAAACAATCAATTTATCCAATCCAACCAAATTCAATTTATAAGTCAAAATAAATTAGGATACCAAACCAATCGAACTTACATATAATTTAAATCCAACATCTAAATCAAATCAATGCATCCAACCAATTAGTTAAACCTAGTTCAGTCACATCAATTATTATTACAAATCTAAATAAAATCCTAGAATCAATCAAATCTAAATCAAGATCATGGAACCTAAAATAAGATATCAACTCAAATGGAGTCAAAATCCATAAACTAAGGATAATTTTAGCTATAACCTATTTTAATTCCATCAATAATGTGTTCATTCTAATGATTATGATAGTTTAGTCAATCATATTATATACCATGAGGAAGTTAATGATTTATTCAAGACTAATTAAGGAAATGCCCAAATGGACCAATACTTATATGAAAACAAATTTTAATTTATCATATGTATTGTAGAGATAGGTTCATGGATTCCTTTTGATTGAAATCTGGAGAACATGTCCCATATCCTAATTAATAAAAACCAAAACATCTCTAAGAAAGAGAAAGTTACCCATACCATCATGTAGACCAAAAACAAAGCTAATGTTGAGTCTATGTCTCATTATCTAAAACCTAATGTTATCCATGACAAAGGAAAGCTATCTGTAATATATCAATATAACCAAGATCAAAATAGTTTTGTCCTCAATGAAATCCAAAAACTTGGTGAGAAGTTGGCTAGCCTAATCACCTATACCCATTAATAATAATTTAATCAGTGTCTAACCAATAATAATCAAACAATCAACCTTTGAATAATCAACACCAATCCAATAAAAACTAGGATTTTATTCTGCAATCCAATAAAAATCAGTATCAATCAACACCATCTCAATTCACACCATCCACTTATAAATAGAAAGTTATGAAAGACTATATTCAAGGACTGAAAGTACGAAGCCAAAGCAAGAAATATAAGTTTAAATAATTTTTTATTATCCATTTGACAAAAATATGATAAATGTCCATTTTATTACTCATTTCAAGGCACATAAATTTTAAAAATATAAATAAATTGGTGATCCATAGGAACATGTCAAATAATTATGTATAACATTTCAATCGGTCACATATAATGACATTTGTCTAATCTAAACGTTCACTAGGAATTTGGGTGGAAAAGGTCTAAAGTGGTTCTTACATGCACAAAACGGATCTATAACCACATTTACTAACTTATTATAATAATTTGTGAGGAATTTATATGACAATGTGGAACATGAATTGACCATGATGGAGCTTTGTAGCTCTAAATAACAAATTAGGGAAAGTTTTGCATATTTCTTATATATATGACATGGTCTAGCCAATAGATTCCCCTACACTATTCTCGAGAATAAATTATTCATAATCTTTGTGAAAAACCTAAATCAAGAAATGGCCTTCCACTTATAGGTACATTATAATACAAAGTTTGATGAAAAATTTGAGAAAGGGTCAAAATAGAGAAGGATCTTGTTGTAAATGGTTTGGTGAAATTATTTTCTAAGGACTCCAAAATTAAGAATCAAACACAAAATGAAAAGCCCAAGTTTTTTAGTAAAAATAAGAATATACTTGGAGATAGAGTGACCGAGTCTAAACATATTCAAAATTCAAAAGACTCCAAATTTTACCCTTTAGTAGGCCCCGTCCAAGCATGAATGTCAAATAATGATATGAAAGCCTCTTGGATAACCTTTGGTAGTTATTTTAAACAAATTTGTTTCTAAAAAAATGATTATATATCTGTAGATAAACCACTTTGAATAAAATTAACCTAAACCCAAATGGTAAAAAGAGGATGAGTACTATGATTTCCATAGGATCAAGGGTCATTCTAAAAATAGGTGCATGAAGCTTAAAAAATATGTTTATGCCTTACTAGACTATGATGAAATTAAATTAGACAATGATTATCTAGCCTAAAAGAATAAAAAAATGAGAATATCCAAGAATTCAATCCATAAAAATAATCATAATAATCCATTGAAAATTTAAGTTCAGAACCAAGGTCAAAAAACCCATACTAACAATGTCAATTACCATAGAACCCCATATAACTATGATTCTATCATGGGCTAGGTCATTAATCATCACATTACCACTATAAAATTCAAATCTTAAGATTATGATGTCACTACTTGACACTCCAAATTCACCATCCAATATCTATTTGTTAAAACACCTTCCAAAGTCACCATCCAAGGTCATCCAACATCCAACTCGAAAGGACAATATGACCTTATTAAATAGATTGAGAAGAATCCTGATCAAATATCCATATTATAACTCCTTACATCATATGTATCTCATAAATACATATTATATAAATCCCTCTAACAATCAAAATTTCATCCAAACATCGATCATTCACCATTCCAAACAACCATATGATATTTATCCTTGGTCCAAAAGCTCATGTTTGACCACAATGACCTTCATCCAACAAGACCATCCCATAATATACCCCTCCACATTAGGGAAATCATTTACAAAAACAAGGTTAAATGGGTACTTGTAGTCAATGGGTTAATATTGTATATCTACACATTAAAATTAATCAAGTACATATGGTTTTCTAAATTGGCAGTTAATTTTAAAACCATCAAAATCAAAACATATGTTAAGTGAGAATATATTTTTATCATTTACCTTCCCATCATGGTTGGTATTGCCACACACTAAACCATTATTTATATCATTGACCTTGAATTTCCATATAACATTCTCCTAAGACACCCATGTATTCAAGCCATATAGGTTGTTCCTTGTATTTTCATTAATGTATCAAGATCTCATAGTCTAGTATGGATATGACCATTCTTGTTGAATCATAACCATTCCAATATTATAAAATGTTGGAATGATAATACTATAAAATAAACCATTGTCCATTATGGGGCATGTCTCTAATAAGGTTAATCTTGTGGCTCTATAAGTGTCCAAATCCTTCTCCTTTATCCATATGGATGACCTACCATCCAAATATAATAATCCACCACCTTAATCCAAATCACACTTAAAAATCATAGATAAAGGTTGTTTAAAATATGATATTTATAATTCCTTCCATGTTTCAAAACTTCTCACTCCCCAAAGAATTTTGGTAGGCCCACCATTTATCTAATGAAGGAAACAAACTCCTATAAGGTTGGGCCCCTCTCCTTTTTAAAATAAGGCCTCCTTGATGATGAATAGGTTTAAAGTTATGGTGAATCATAGTTATACGATGATGGTTTGATATCTTGTTATCAAATTAAGGAATATCCTATCACCAACAAGATGTGTGAATAATATACTAAAAAGGAAAAGGCTTGGGTATTAATGAGCAAGGGAACTTGTTATGCCTATTTTTTGTACACCTAAAATTTTCTAAAATGTATACTCCCATCTACCATAGTGATGACCTAGTCATAAAATTTAAAATTGCAGTTGAGGACCTAAGTTAATTAGTAGTATTATGAATACACATGTTTTTAGTTAAATGATATGATAATGATTTATTTATGAATTTATATTTATAATATAGTGGTTTTGAAAATCATTAATGCTTAAATGAATAAAATTAGCGTGCACGCACGCACACACACACACACACACACACACACACACACACACACACACACACACACACACACACACACACACACACACACACACACACACATCATTATCAAATATTTGTTTTCATTCATGAGATTTTAATGGATAGAGTTGATCAGATTACATTCAATTGAAATGATTACTACAGTGTTTTTAGTTTGAAAATTATAATGATCATATTGTTTTATCAAAATTGAAGGCATTATATGAATTTGTTATGATGTTTTTTAATTAGTTTCATTTAAAAATTCAATTTAAAGTTTGAATATTGATATAAAATGAGTTGTTCCATAAATGGAATTTGGTTTAAATTGAAACCTAAGATCTTATGTTGAATGATTATCAAATAATCCTAGGTGTTTCTAGGTTCTAATATAAAATACTATCTTATGGTAAGTGTTCAACATAATGTTGTGGACATGAAGAATTTAAAATGGACATGGGGTGATTTTTATTTTGAGAAATGTTAGAAATTAAGCTATGTTTGATATTGGTAAATTAAAAGGCTCATATCATTAATTTTCAAATGGGGAAAGTTGACAAGTTATTAGATCAATTGGTAATTTGCTTTAATGGGAAGCATGATAAGGATGTTTTGAGATCCAAACAAAATCAAAATTTGAACTAATAAATAAAAGAATTTATACATGCCTTGATCTACACAAGTTAGCTAACATTTTAGTAATAATTTTGGTCATTACTAAATTTAAAATCTTGCTAAACAAATTAGCATTCAGCTAATGACATGCCTTAAGTTGAGAAACCAATTAGATGAAAACATGTAAATAGGAGTAGTTAATGCTTAGGTTATGGTATACAAAAAAGTTTGTTTTCATTTTTGATAGGCATTTTGAGTGAGCACACATCATAAGCCATACTCTACCTAGATAAGTTTTGGAGTTACATACACTGCATTAATATGTATTCCATTATTGAAGAGTAAATAATTATCAAAGAGATAATTATAGTTTATCACTACAAATAATTTGCATGGAAACAAAATTATGGTTTCAAATTTGCATGATATTTTTGATAAATTCTTGTAAGACAAATTGTTTGTTTTAATTATTTTGCATGCATAAATTTTAAAATTATTGGTAATAAGGTTAGTTGGAAATATTTCATAGTATCATTTTTTGAAAAATTAGTTATCATTTTGGGTTTTATCATATTATATTTTTTAGTATGAGATTTTGATGACTGAAAGTATTTTTGTTGTCATCTATAAATATTTTCATCTTTGATTTTGAATTCAATTTTGGTGAATAATGAGGATTATCATTTGAGATATGAAACATTGGATATATTCAAACTGTACCATGAAAGATGGTTATGGAGATTATCTTAGAAATATGTGATATTTTGGATTTTGGGTTTTTAATTTGTTGATAGTTTGTTCTAGTGATGATTTTGGTCATATCAGTTTAGATTTTGAGGTTATAGTTTTATAAATGCATGAAGTTTTGGTATAAGAATGATCTTGAAATGGTTATTTTCATGAAAATCTTGATGATTTAAAAGTGATTTTGTCATGAAATTCTAGGTATAATATTTTTAAAATATGTTAAGAAATTATTTTATTGAAGATTTTTGATACACAAAATTTGATGGCATGATTATATAATTCTCCAAAATTTAGAGGTTTGTTTCAAAGATATCAAAATGCATTTTTTGGGTTTTATTTTCAAAGTCATAAATTGAAGAGTAGTAAGAAAATGGTTAATAGTTTTGAAAATTTGTGATAAATTTATGCTATTCTAAGTTTTTGAAATGATGATTTGAATAAGATATGAGTATGTAAAAAGCTTAAAACATTGTGAATAGATTTTTTGCTGAAATTATTCTTTCAGTGGTTATGAATTTTTTATTAGTTTGATAAAAACTACATGTAGTTTGTAATTTGTGAATAATATATATATTGTATGTATTGAGACTAACTTTATGTGATGAGAATAGAATGTAATAAGGTATCGAAGAATATTTAAAATAAAATTATGAAGAATATAATTTTATGTAATTATTATGATTTCAAGTTTGATCATTATATCGATACATGACACAGTTGAAATTAAAATTCATATAAATAAAGTTCAATTTCAAATAATGACAGTTGAATCTTTGATATGTTCATTTTATTGATATAACTAGAAATTTTGATAAAGTGATTAGAAGCTGAAAATATAGAAATGAAGTTGTTATTATTGATTCAATAGTTGATATATTCATTTTTGAGTTCAGTCAAATGATGATGATAATATTTTTAATTATATTTAGAATGTCAGGTTGGGATGAACTAGATTCGAATATGAATAATGACAATAACAATTGGGAAAAGAATCATAACTCTAGAAACATAAATCAAAATGCACCTAATATGCAAATTGCTAGAGAAGGTTTTAAGGCTAGAAGGTTTGGTCCTAGATATGCAAGTAGAGGAGCCCAAATATTCATTTATTTTGATGCCACTGACCCAACATTTTGAAACATGTTGAGTAGTTTTCCATTTAATCTTATGAATCATAGGGATAGTAGGGATTTTTGTGGTCACAAATTTAGAGCTAAATCCCATTTTCATATTATCTCTTCTCATCATTTAAAAACTAATCCTAATCATTTACCTATTTAATCACCTAATTAGGAATGAGTTAATGTTGTTAATGAGCTAGCACAAGTCAATGAGCCAATCCATACAAATAATTTTGTAAATATTCCATTTTTATCCTAGTCTAGTGAGCCTATACCACCTCAAAATATGCCTATTATAGAATGCAGGAAAATTAGTTTGGAAAAACTTCTTACTGTCATGCATCCATCTAATTTAAGAAAATATGCAAATAATCAAGTTTAATATGAAACTCCAATAGAAACCAAAATAGTGAAGTAAATCAAATTGGAAATAGATGATGATGATAATGATTTGGGTATAAAACTGGTTCAGTTTTTTACAATTTAGATGGAATATCATGAATGCTTGAATGAAAAGGGAGAATCAATGATATAAGTTTTATTTGATTAAGATGGCTTTTGGTTATCAAAAAGATAAATTTCATCTCAGAGTTGAAATTTAATTTGATAAGACTTATCACATTTTAGAATTTTGATATTGTAATAATGATATTTTTGGATTGTAAATAGATTTTAACTTTGATATATATAAATAATAAGAATTTTAAATATTTAAGAGATCAATTATTTTAAATTAGACCAGGTATTTCTTAATAGGTGGGGACACTCTAGTCAACTAATAGTAATAAGAATAACATTATTTTAATAACTAATAATATAATCCATAGTTAAATGAAATTCTTATCTACATCAATTCTATTTCACATATAATCTAAATTACTTAGGCATATATATATATATATATATATATATATATATATATATATATATATATATATATATATATATGCCTAAGTAATTTAGATTATATGTGAAATAGAATTGATGTAGATAAGAATTTCATTTAACTATGGATTATATTATTAGTTATTAAAATAATGTTATTCTTATTACTATTAGTTGACTAGAGTGTCCCCACCTGTTAAGAAATACCTGGTCTAATTTAAAATAATTGATCTCTTAAAGCTTTAAATTTTTTAAATAAATCTTAACTTATAACTATCAATATTAATTGACTTTAAAAATTCAATTATTTAAAGTTAACAAGTAACTAAATAAAGCTAGTTACAACCTCTTTTTTCAACTAATTCAGAAGTATAAAAGGAGATCAAGGATTCATTTGATGAGGAGGAACAACACATGTATTGAATATTATTACATTTTAACGTCAATCACTTATCTCTCTCTTCTATACAATTTATTTGAGTAACATGAATTTTGCAAATAGACCAAAGGTATTTTCTCTGATGGTTGAGTATATTGCTTAAGCAACAAAGGTATATCCATTTTTATACTATAATTTATAAAAAAATATCTAAAGTTTTCAAGTGTAACATCTTTTGATGATTACTTCTTACAATTCTATGTGCAAAATCTGAGTATTCAACCTAAATAATGATGAAAACTTCATTATTTATGACATATTGTTGATCTGATTGATTGTAAAAGTTATCTTTTAAATATATTTTGTAAGAAGGATATTTGTTTCTTAAATAAATGATTTTTTTTGCTAAGATGAATCTCTTTTGTTAAGACTCGCATATTTTATTTAACTTTGACTTCTAATTTAGTTTAAATCTAATTTTAACTTAGTTTTTAATTGATCTAATTTCTTTTCTATTTAGTGTAGTTTTAATACAATTAGTTATATTATTTTTTACTATTTATTTCTTATTTATTTTATTAGATTATGTTTCTTAGGTTAATTTAGTGTTAAGTTTAGTTAGTATTTGATTTATTTTATTTTAGTTCTAGATTAGTTTAGATTAGATTCTTTTTAGTTTTTTTAATTAGTTTATTGTTTAATTACTTAGTTGATAGATGTTATTGTTTACATCTTTTACTTTGATTATTGAGTTATGTTTATGTTACTTGATTATTGAAATATTCTTAAAAAATGATTTATTTTCTTATCTTTATGATTCTTTGTTTATTGTCTTGATATTTAATCAAAATTGATAACAACAAAACAAGATATTATTCTTAGAACAAAATTATATTACTGAATCAGATTTTTTTCCTTCAAAAAATTGTCTTATTCATAGACTTTTATTTATCAAATAAGATTGGTTACATATTTATATCTAAACTTATTCATTGTTTGATATTAGATTTTTAAATTATAATAGAATATGTTATATCTAATAGTTTATTTATTATTTCTCATAACATTTAAAAAACCCCTCACATCTTTAAGATCATATTCAAACCTTTAGAACCTTACCATTAGACTAGTACAATTCTAACTTAACCTTCATAATAGATGAAAGGGTTGATTAGTTGAAAAAACATTTTTCATCATCAACAAATTTTGTGTCTCTGCTAAGGAGAACTTTTAGAAATATTATTTGTTTAAAAATTTATTCTTTTCTTGCCCATGGTACTTGAAAGGCAACCTCCTATTATCCAACCTAGAATTGATATTATTGATGATCAAGTTAATATTGCTTTTAATTTAACTCATTATGCATGGTATAATTATCATCTTAATCTTCAACATATCATATAAGTGATAAATGAAGAAGAAGAACTTATAGAATTTAAGGTAGATTGGTACGCTAATCTTACTCATAAAACTCAATAACATGTTTTAGATAGAAATAGTTTAATTTGGAAAGATAGAGATAGAATTTTAGCTGCTAATCCTAGACTTAAAAATCATTTTCTTTCTTATTATTATCCATTTGATGATTTAGTTATGCCCTCTAAACCTATTAATACAAAATTTCAATTGAATCAATCTCATCAAGTTCAATAAAATCAACTAATTCAAGTAGAAAAGACTACTAAAACTTTTAATAGAAAAACAAATAGATCTGAGAGTACAAGATATTATTAGAGATCTAAAAAATAATAGAGATTGGGATGATCTTATTGAACATGAAGTTGGTTTTGAAGCTAAATCAAAAAAATAAATAAAATTAAATCCATAGATTTCTTTAAATCCAAGTAACATTGGAAATCATCTAAGCAAGTTACCTTCTCTTAAAGGATTAAATATACCAAAATTTTTTGGATCTTTTGGGAAATCTTGGGAGGATCACTTAGATGCATTTAAATTAGTTTGTGCTACTCTTGGCATAAGAAGTGAAAATATTTGCTTAAGTGTTTTTTCTCAAACACTTGAAGGGAAAGATTATCAAGATTTTGTTAGTTTACCTATCAAAACTATCAACACTTTGAAGAATATTGAAGATTGGCTAGAATTATCTTTTGGAAAAGCTAAAGAAGATTTAGACCTAGTCAATGATCTTGTAAATTTTTTCTATTGATCTAGGTGAAACCATATATCATTTTATTACTAGATTTACTAAGTTGCATTAAAATATTCTTCATGATCTTAGACCTTTTAAGAAATTATCTAGACTTTATTTTTGTAATGATTTGCATTTGAATTATAAAATTGCCTTCAAGGATAAATACATTATAGAATATGATGAAACTATAACATTTTGCATTGAGTATGAAAATAAACTTAAACGTATTGGGTTTAAAGATAGGTCTTCTATAGGTATAAATTATAACAATTCAAAATTTTTAAAATCTATTCAAAGTCTAAGAAATGAACCGATCATTGTTAAAAGATAATTAAATGATAAACCTTCTTCATATAATAAAATCATTGTTTTAAATGAAAGTTAAAATAAAGAAGTTGATCATTACTATAATGTATGTGAATTGGATCATGATCTGAATTCATATACTATTGTTTATAAATTTAAAAAGTTTACCCAAGGGAACGATATTATATCTGTTGATCTAGCAGACAACATAAATATGTGTGTTCTTGATGATCCATTAGAAAATGAAGGTGCTTATGTTGTTAATACTAGAAATAAATATTACAATTATTCTTAAAATAATAATTATTTTTATAAATATAAAGGTAAAGGAATTTAGAATAATTCTTCAAATAATTCATCTAATAATTCTTCACAAAATATTCATTTATCAATTGGTTATAATACTACACAATATCAGTCTTATAATCCTAAGAATTATACTCAAATTTGATAATTTGATGCTAGAGTTTATAATATAATTGATGATTTATCTACAATTAAAATTAGATTTTCATTATTAAAAATAGATATCCTTCCAAGAAAATTTAATAAAATTAATGAAGTTATTAAGAATCCAAATTCTAGAAATGATGCAGGCTTAGAAGAAGATGATAGTAATGAATAAACATCTATTTTTGCTCAAAATTATGATTCTCCTATAGATTATAGACCTCTTTTTTATGTTTTAGTCAAAATTGTTAATAAAGTAATTCATAATTGTATCCTAAATATAAGTGATTCAAAGAATATAATTCCTAAATTGATTGCAAATTAATTAGATATTTTTTTATGAAATTGATAATAGGAAGCTTACTAGATTTGATTCAAGAAAAACTAAAAGTTGTGGTAAGTTTCAACATATAATCATTAAAATTGCTCAAGATAAAAGAATTTTATGTATGACTAAAGTCCAAATTTTAGACATTCCTAGTAATTATGTTATGTTATTAGAAAATATTGGTCAAAAGAAACATATAATTTTATTGGGAAAGATACTATATGGGTTCCCATAAGTAATGTGATTGATTTTATAAAAAGAGAATATTGGTTTCGTACACCTATAAAATCATATAATCTCATTATTGCCTATGTTGAAATAGGTATTGGAACTTATGAGATGATGAACTTAGATGACCCATAAAATAAGTAAGAATAATTCTTTGATAAAAACATTATATGGTCACTATATTATGATGGACCTTGTTCTCTACTAGGAAATGGTGTTGAAATTTATTTAATCTCTCTTGTTGGTAAGATATTTTGTTATGCTTAAAAATTATCATTTGAAAATACTAATAATACTACTAAGTTTGAAGCATTATGTTTAAGTTTGAAAAAATATATTGATCTTTATATCAAACATTTAGAAGTCTTTAAACATTATGAATTAATTATTAGGTAAGTTCGAAAAGTTTACAAAACTAACCAAACTCGTTTACATTATTATAATCAAAAGGTTTGGTTTTTACTTAAATATTTTGAATCTTTTAATGTCACTCACATACTTATAGAATATAATAATAGAGCTGATAAACTTGTTATTTTTGCTTCAAGCCCAACTTTAAGTGATAGTGAACCAATCACAAACTTCTTTTTTATGAAAATTTTGACCTAAAGTTCTAGATTTGAATTATAGTTGACCTATTTTTAACTGTGATGAACACATAGATTCATTTATTAAAGGAAATTATTTTAATCATAATGATTATGTAAATTATGGAGATTATCTGTATTTAAGTACCAATAAATTGCCTACTAGTTTAGTAAGTTTGAAATCTATGTTTACACCTAATGAATAGGCCAAAATTTTTACCTTCCAAGAGAATTATAGATGAAACTTTTCCTATAAATTTAGGTATGAAAGAGGATCCTAAATATGTGTATTTAATAATTCAATGTACTTCTAGTGAAAAAATAAAATTTATTAAATTATTAAAAGAGTTCATTGATGTGTTTGTTTGGTCATACAAAGATATTAAAGGTTATAATATTGATATTATTAAACATGATATATCTATAAAACTTGGTGTTAAACTTGTAAGATAGAAAATATGAAGAATTAGCCCTTTGTTAAAGGACACCATTAATAAAGAGCTAGATAAAATGATTGATGTTGGTGTCATTTTTCTAGTAAAGTATTATAAATGGGTAGCTAATTTAGTACCAATTAGAAATAAAAATGATGATATTAGATTATGTGTTGATTTTAGGGACTTAAACAAGGCTAGTGTTAAAGATAATTTTACCTTAATAAGTATAGATCAGATTTATTAATAATTTACAAGATCTAAAATGATGTCATTATTAGATGGATTTTATGGTTATAATCAAATTTTTGTAAATCCTGAAGATAGACATAAACAAACTTTTACTATCTTAGAGAAAATTTTGCTTATAATAAAATGTCATTTGGATTAGTGAATACAGGAGATACTTTTCAAATATCTATGCATGTTGCATTTGATGACTTAATTGGAATTATTATTTAGGTCTATCTTGATGATCTCATTGATCATTCAAAAAGATGTAAAAAATATTTAGATCATCTTCATAAAGTTTTCACAAGATGTATAAAGTCTGATATTTCTTTAAATCTAAAGAAATATATTTTTGGTGTTATTGAAGGTAAATTATTAGGACATATCATTTATAAATATAATATTTCTATAGATCCTAAACATATTAAAGACATTAAAGAGTTACCTTCTCCTAAAGATCAATCTAGTTTATGATATTTCTTTGGTAAAATTAATTTTGTTAAAAAATTCATATCATATTTTGATGATAAGTCTAATCCTCTACAACTATTACTTAAAAAATATAAATATTATACTTGGGATGAAGGTGTTGATTTAACATTTAATAACATTAAATATGCCATTGTAAGTGCTTCAATACTTTATTAAACCAGATTTAAAAAATTATTCATTCTTTATGTTAATGTCACTAAAAATGCAATTGGAGTTGTTATTATGCAATAATTTAAAAATAATGATGAAAAACTAATTGTTTATATGAGTCAAGTATTAAAATATGCTAAAATTGGGTATCTTCTTATTGAGAAATTTATTTTCTCATTAGTTTCCTCTTTAATCAAAATTCATTATTTATTGATGAGAAACAAAGTCATAGTGTGACCTAACATACCTATTTTATCTTATATTTTGAAACAACCAACCATTTAATGAAGGCTTTCAAAATGGATATTATAAATGCAAGAGTTTGATCTAAAATTCGAAACTTAAAAGACAATTAAAGGTAATGACTTGGTAAAACATTTAACTGAAAATATTTTTTCAAGTATTAATGTTTTGGTCTTATTAGTTGATGATAATTTGAATGTAAAGCCTCATTTGAAGACCATGAAAATATCTTATTTTTTTAAAAATTTCAAATTTGGTTTTGAAATAAATGAATGAGATTGAATACTTTTCAAAGATGATTGTTATCATGACTTAGTCCTTTATTATCAAAATCAAGCTTATCATGATAATTTTAATATGAAATAAAGATGTTCTTTATGCTTAAGATCTTTAAATTTTTGTTTATTAAAAAATTTCTATTTTATGAAAATAGAGATAGTGTTTTATTAAGGTGATTTACACATGACCAAACAAAAAAATTTCTTAGAGATTGTCATGAAGGAAACTATGGTGGACATTATGATTCAAAAACTACTACTTATAAGATTTTATGAGTAGGTTATTATTGGTCTAAATTATTTCAAAATACTTATAAGTTAGTTTATTCTTATATACCATACCAATTATTTGTTGGTAGAGATAAGTTACTAGCAATGCATTTAAATCGTGTGATACCTAAAAAACCATTCATGAAATGGGGTATTGATTTTATTTTAGATACACGCCCTTCTTCATCACTTGGTCATATATATTTCTTAACAATTACAAAATATTTCACTAAATGCCTAAGTTCAAAGCTCTTAAAAGCCTTGTAACAAATGAAGTAATTTAATTTTTAGAAAATCAAATTTTATCCAGATTTGGATTTATTTATGAAATCATATCTGATAATGATCCTCAGTTTATTTCAAATGAATTTATAGAATTTTTGAGAAAATGTTATATTATATATAATCATTCATTTAAATATTACCCTCAAGGTAATGGTCAGTTGAGTAAACAAATAAAAATATGATGTCAATCATGAAAAATTTAATTTGTGAAAATAGATGAGATTATCATCTTAAATTTTTTGAATCCTTATGGACTAATAGAACTATTGTTAAGGTGGAAACTGGTTATTCACCTTTCATGTTGGCATATAGATTTAAAGCCATTTTACTAAAAAAACTTCAGATTTATTCAATAATAAGTACTTTACAATATATTTTTGAAGATACTAGTTTGATTAAGTAAATATTACATGATTTAATATCTCTTAATGAGTAAAAATCAATAACATTATAAAAATTAGAAAGGGCTAAACAAAAACTAAAAAAAAAAATTGATAAAAAAATTTATAATAAAAATTCAAAGTTGGTGATTTAGTTTTATACTAGGATAAAGCTCATGAAGATCCTAGTAAGCATCATAAATTTGATTCATTATGTCTTGGTCCTTATCGTATTGTAACTATACCTAGAAATAATGCTTTTCAATTGAAAGATATTGATGGGAATTGGTTACGTTATTCAATTAAATACCATCATTTAAAGTTGTTTCACAATTAATTTTCTTTCACATTTATTGCTTTCTTTTTGGTTTTATTGTTTCTTTTCTATTCTTGTTATGTTGTTTTTTGTGATTTATTTGTTTGTTTGCTTCTTGTTTTTATTTACCTTTTACATGTAAAAGATCAATAAATGTCTCAAGTGGATGAAGTATTCATGTTATGAAGGAAGAATACAAAGATGCTATAACACAACTATAAGTTTTATTTATTTTAAGATATTATTATTTATAAGTTTAGTTTTATTTATACATGAACAATATATACTGAGTTATAACTATTTGTTGAAGTAATACTTTTTTTTCAAAAATTGTATTAGAGGCTTTTGAATTTTTTTATGTATCCAACCCAAACTTATTTGTTATATTATTCCCTTTATTCATACTAGACCAATCAAACATCCCATATCTTATTAAAAATAATTATAAAAGGAGTTTGTGCATAGCTACTTGAGAAATGATTTACCTGGATCACACTTTCAAGATTATTTTTCTTAAAATAGGTAATTTGATTACTACTCAATTTCATAATCAAAATTGACTAGCAAGGTCACTAGTGTTATGCCTATTTTTCATACCCTTATAATTTTTTAAAATTTAAACTCATATCTACCATAGTGATGACCTAGTCATAAAATATAAAACTATAGTCGAGGACCTAAGTCAATTAATAATATTATGAATACACATATTTTCAATTAAATGGTCTGATAATGATTTATTAATGAATTCATATTTATATTACAATGGTTTCAAAAAGCATTAATGGTTAAATAAATAAAATTATATATATATATATATATATATATACCAAATATTTATTTTCAATCATGAGATTTTAATGGATAGAGTTGATAAGGTTGCTTTCAATTGAAATGATTATTACAGTGTTTTTAATTTGAAAATGATAATGCTAACTATTGTTTTAGAAGAATTGAAGGCATTATATGAATTTGTCATGATAGTTTTTAGTTAGTTTCATTTTAAAATTCAATTTTAAGTATGAATATTGATACAAAATGGGTTGTACCATAAATGGAATCTATTTTAACTTGAAACCTAAGCTATTACATTGAAGGATTATCAAATAATCCTAAGTGGTTATAGGTTCTCATCTAAAATATTATCTTATGGTAAGTGTTCAATATAATGTTGTAGACCTAATATGAAGACTTTAAAATGGACATGAGGTGATTTTTATTTTGAGAACTATTGGAAATTAAGCTATGTTTGATATTGGTAAATTACAAGTCTCATATCATTAATGTTCGAATGGGGAAGTTGAAAATTTAATAGCTTAATTGGTAAGTTGATTTAATGTGAAGCATGATAGGGATGTTTTGAGATCTAAACAAAATAAAAAGGCCGCCTAAGAATTAAATGTAGTTTTACATACCTTGATCTACATAAATTAGTTGACATTTTAGTAACAATTTTGGTCATTACTAAATTTAAAATCTTGCTAAACAAGTTAGCATTTGGCTAATGACATGCCTCGAGTTGAGAAACCAATCAGATGAAAAATTGTAAATAGGAGTAGTTAATGCTTAGGTTATGGTATACAAAAAGGTTTATTTTCATTTTTTATAGTCATTTTGAGTAAGCATGCAGTAGAATCCATACTCTACCTAGATAATTTTGGGAGTTGCATATATTGCATTAATAGGTATGCCATTGTTGAAGAGTGAATAATTATCAAAGAGATAATTATAGTTTATCATTGCAAATAGTTCACATGAAAAGAAAATTATGGTTTTGAATTTGCATGATAATTTTTATAAATTATTGTAAGACAAATTATTATTTTTAATTATTTTGCATTTATGAATTTTGGAATTGTTGGTAATAAGGTCAGTTGGAAAGATTTCATAGTATAAATCTTTGGAAAATTAGTTATCATTCTGGGTTTTATCATATTATATTATTTAGTATGAAATTTAGATGACTGAAAGTATTTTTTTTATTTATAAATATTTTCATCCCTAGTTTTAAAGTAAATTTTGGTGAATAATGAGGATTATCATTTGAGATATGGAACACTAGGTATATTCAAACTATACTCTGAGAGACGATTATAGAGATTATCTAAGAAATATGTGATATTTTAGCTTATAAGTTTTTAGTTTGTTGATAGTTTGTTCTAGTGATGATTTTGACCATATCACTTTGGATTTTGAAGTTATGGTTTCATAAATGCGTGGAGTTTTGGTATAAGAATGAGCTCAAAATAGTTAATTTCATGGAAATCTTGATGATTTAAAAGTGATTTTGTCATGAAATGCTGGGTATAATATTTTGAAAATATGTTAAGAAATTATTTTGTTGAAGATTTTTGATACATAGAATTTGATGGCACGTAATATATGATTCTCAAAAATTTAGAGGTTTGTTACAAAGATATAAAAATGTATTTTTTGGGTTTTATTTTCAAAGTCATAAATTGAATAGTAAGAAAATGGTTAACATTTTTGGAAAGTTGTGATAAAGTTATGTTATTCTGAGTTTTTGAAATTGTGATTTGAAAAATATATGACCATGTAAAAAGCTTACAATATTTTGAATATAAATTCTATTGAAATTATTCTTTCAGTAGTTATGAATTTATTAGTTTGATAAAAAATACGTATTGTTTATAATTTTTGAATAATATATATACTATATATATTGAGACTAAATTTGTGTAGTGAGAATAAAATGCAATAAGGTATGACATAATGTTTAAAATAAAATTATGAAGAATATAATTTTATGTAATTATTATGATTTCATGTTTGATCATTATATTGATACATGACATGATCAGAATTGAAAATCATATAAATAAAGTTTAGTTTCAAATAATAATAGTTGAGTCTTTAATTTGTTCATTTTATTGATATAAATGAAAGTTTTCATATTAGTTAGAAGCCAAAAATATAGAAATGTCTTTGTTATTCTTGATTCTATAGTTGATATATTCATTTTTGAGGTCAATCAAATGATGATGATAAGATTTTGAATATTTTTTGAATTTTATTTAGAATATCAAGTTAGGATCAACTAAATTCAAATAGGAATAATGACAATAATAGTTGTGAAAGTAATCATAACTCTAGAAACATGAATCAGAATGCACTTAATAGGTAAATTTCTAAATGAGGTTTTTGGGCTAAAAGGTTTGGTCCTAGATATGCAAGTAGAGGAGCCTGAATATCCATTTATTTTGATGCCACTAACCTAAAATTTTGAAATGTGTTTAATATTTTTCCATTTAATCCTACTAATCATAGGGGTAGTAAGGGTTTTTGTGGTCACAGATTCAGATCTAGATCCCATTTTCATAGTAGCTCTTCCTATCAATTACAAACTAATCCTAATCATTTACCTATTCAGTCACCCAATTAAGAAGGATTTAATGTTGTTAATGATCCACCAAAATAAGTTAATGAGCCAATCCATAAAAATAATTTTCTAAATCTTTCATTGATATCATGTTCTAGTGAACCTACACCACCTCAAAAATTGCCTATTATAGAATGCAATAAAATCAATTTGAAAAAACCTCTTGCTATCATGCATCCATCCACTTCAAATAAACATGTAAATAGTCAATTTTAATCTAAAACTCCAATAAAAACCAAAATAGTGAAGCAAATCAAATTGGAGATAGATGATGATGAAAATGATTCAGGGAAAAATTGGTTTGATTTCCTATAATTTATATGGAATAGAATGATTTCTTGAATGAAAAGGGAGAACCAATGATAAAATTTTTATCTGATTTTGATGACTTTTTTTTATAAGAAAGATAAATTTCATGTCAAAGTTGAAATTTAATTTGATAAGACTTAGCACATTTCAAAATTTTGATACTATAGTAATGATATTTTTAGAGTGAAAATAGACTTATGAATTATCTTATTATTTATTAAAATAATAATAAATAATAATTTTATTAATTATGAATTATCTTATTATTTATTAAAATATTATTATTCTTATTATTATTATTTTATTAGAGGATCCCCACTCATTAAAAAATACTTGTTCTAATTTCAAATAATTGATCTCTTAATACTTTAAAAGTCTTAAATAAATCTCAACTTATAACTGCCAATATTAATTGATTTTTAAAAATTAATTATTTAAAGTTAACAAGTAACTAACTAAATTTAGTTACAACTTCATTTTTCAACCAACTTGAAAGTATAAAAGGAGATCAAAGATTCATTTCAAGAGGAGGAACAACATAGATATTGAAGACTATTACATTTTAAAGTCAATCACTTATCCCTCTCTTCTATGCAATTTCTCTGAAAGAGCATGACTTTTATAGATGGACTAATGGTACTTTCTCTGATGGTTGAGTATATTACTTAGGCAACACAAGTATATCTAGTTTTATATTATCATTTATAGTAGATTATCTAAAGTCATCAAGTTTAACATCTTTTGATGATTGCTTCTTTTAGTCCTATGTGTAGAATCCAAGTATTCAACTCGAATAATGATGAAAAATTTGTTGTTTTTAATATATTGTTGATTTGATTGATTTTAAAATTTATCTTTTAAAGATATTTTTTAAGGAGGATGTTTGTTTCTCAAATAAAATGATTTATTTTACTAAGATGGCTCTCTTTTGTTGAGACTCTCATATTTTTTTATATTGTATTTTATTTAACTTTGACTTCTAATTTAATTTAAATCTAATTTTAACTTAGTTTCTAATTGATCTAATTTATTTTATATATAGTGTAGTCTTAATATAATTAGTTTTATTAATTTTTACTATTTATTTCTAATTTATTTTATTAGATTAAGTTCCTTAAGTTAGTTTAGTGTTAAGTTTAGTTAGTATTAGATTAGTTTTGTTTTAATTATATATTATTTTAGATTAGATTTTTTTTTATTTTCTTAATTAGTTTGTTGTTTAATTACTTAGTTGATAGATGTTATTGTTTACATCTTTTCCTTTGATTGTTGAGTTATGTTTATGTTACTTGATTATTGAAGATATGCCTATAAACTAATTAATTTTCTTGTCTTCATTTTATATTTATGCTTCTTTGTTTATTGTCATGATATTTACTTAGAAGTTATAATAGTAAAGTAAGCTATTATTTTTAGAACAAAATTATATTATTGAATCATATTTTTTTTTGAGAGATTGTCTTGTTTATAGGCTCTTCTCTATCATATAAGATTGATTACATATTTATATCTAAATTTATTCATTGTTTGATAGTAGATTTATCAATTATAATAGAATAATTTATATCCAATAGCCTATTTATTACTCCCATAATATTTAAAAAACCCTTCATGTCATTAGGATAGTATTCAAACTTTTATAATGTTACCATTAGATTGGTATGATTCAAACTTAACCTTTGTAATAGGCGAAAGGGTTGATTAGTTGACAAAGCATTTTTCATCATCAATAGATCCTTAAACCCATTCTCAATTTTGAGAATCAATAATATTATGGTATTAGATACAAACCACTTCAGGGTGACCCATATGATCTGATTAGTGGTAATAATACAACTTATGATAATTACCCTTCTAAAAATGATAAATAATCCTTTTATAGTTTCTAAGATGAGCTCAATAATGCAAATATGTTTGTTGACTAAAGAAAATTATAGTTGATAATAAATATAAAATGTAATATAAATCCATATTTGTATGTTAAAACAAGTGTAGAATCAAATAAATTAAGATACATAGTCTAATACAACATAAAGTAGGATAAACAACTCAAATGGGATCTCCATTTATCATAAGCTTCTTCAATTCTGTCCCATGATAGAGAGGTCATGAAATTCATAGTTTTGACCATAAAAGTTTTATCTTCTAATGATTTTCTTCTGTATCTAAATAACCAATAATTATTATTATTCAAGATTCCAACTGACTCTTAAACTTCCATTTCTCTCCATATCGCATACACACACACACATTATCCCCTTTATTTATAATGTTAATTTATAGTAAATTCACTTTATTTTACCTATGATGACACTCACTTAAATTAATACATGTCTCATCCTAAGACACTTAGATAAAAGACCCTATTTAATCAAGTGTCTATAATTTTAATCCATTATAATGAATTTGATGTAAGTTACATAATCCAAACTAATATACTCAACTTCTCATGTTGTAACTTCATTCTCTTATACTTTAATTATCTATATAGCCTTCAAATGCATTTCTAATTTTAAAAAAAAACATAAACAATTCAATTTTATTCAAACCTATTCTAATTTAAAGCACCTATTACATCAAAATACACCACTTTTATTATATCAACCTAATTTAAATTTTAGTTCTCATGTTTAAATATTAATGTCATGTATCAAAATAAGGAGTTTTGGCCTCTGCCTTATCTATTGACTTATTTATTTCCTTCGAGATTGGAATCACTAAAATGTTGTGCAATATTGAATTATCATACTTGATAATAACTAAATCACTTACTTCACTTACATTTGACTATTTATTAATGACAACTTGAAATACCATCCTAACTTATAATGCCTTCTATATGGACAATGATACATATCTCTAACTAGTAGAATCTCCTCCACATAGACCTTGTTTTCCACCTCTTTCAAAAATTATACTCAAAATATAACAAGATACTCCTAAACACATGGATGTGTGTAGATGGATAATCTAAGGTGGTATAAAAAATGATGGCCTTGGATTATGTAAACTATATTTTTCTTGATGAATCTGACAACCAGGGTTCGATCTCAAAGTCTTCCATTTTTATTGAAACTCTATTTTAAATACAAAATGTATCATATTCTAATATCAAATCCTGCATCCTTTAAGAAAGAAAGTTCATATAAAGTGTATTTGTTGAAGACTCTATCAAATAAAATTGATGGTAAATGAATATGGATATTTTAAAACCTATTATATAAAATAGAATCTCCCATCTATCACTCTTTGTAAACTTCCCTCATAAAACAACTCTAAGTTCTGGGTTAGAAAACTCTAGCACCATTAAAATTTATTTCTTGTTTGATGCATGGTCAAATCTACTATTAAATGAAAGAGGCCATATATAAGGTTATGGTTTTATAAGGGATTATGAAAGAGGCCATGTAAAATGGATAGACACCTATAACACCCAAGGAAATAACAAAAACCCATATGTTTTCTATCAAGAAAATAAAAATTACCTGACACAAGATAGAGCTTCAATCCCAATAAAACTATTAAAATATTACAAAAAATAATCTAGGTATTGGATCTCATTTAGTGAATTTTATAAAGACATGAAAATTCCAAGTTGATAACTACATCTCCATACATAACTTTCACGACACATTTATATTTATTCCTCAAGTAGAAAGATGCCACAAACTCTTGATCCTTGAAAAACATAGTAGACCCAAATTTTTGCATCTATGGGATAGAATGAAGATATCCATATCTTCAGATGAATCATGTCCTCCATAAACCTTGATGATTGGTTAGACTTGAAAAATTGAAGAGGTTGGATCTAATAGTAACCACACCATTATTGGTAGTAAAATATTAACATGGCCAATATAATAAATATTTAAACCAGACACCTAGATTCACATGCTAATAAAAAATGTAAGAATAGATAAATGAAGTAAAAATTCAAAAAAATTAACATAAGATGAACAATAACAAAAAAAATTAGGAAATATCCATTTCTTAATAGCTTCTTCAAATTAGTCCCATGGTCAAGAGGCCATGGATTGCATAGTTTCAATCATATTAGCTTTTTTCTTATAATGATTTATTTTCTTCTCTAAATAACCAACAAGAATGATTCTTCAAGATTCAAAGTGACTCTTAAACTTACATTTCTATCCACATGAGACACATATATTTATTTTATCTCCTTTATTTATAATTCTAATTTATAGTAAATTCGCTTTCTTATTCCTATGTTAACACTTTTCAATGATACCCTCATTCTCACTATCCATCTATACCTCCAGTACCCTGACCTCATATATTAGAAATAATAGGATGATATACCCTTGGATTTCCTCTAGAATGATGAATACATTAAATAATTTTTGGGACTTCAAGATGGTTTTTGATCAGGTGATAAAAAACAAGGGTTTGAAATCAATCTCAATGTGTCAACCTAATTTTTGGAGAAGGGAGAGTTCCTCATTAAAAAAAATTCAAAAATTCAAAAACCAATATCCCTTAGTGAAAATATCTTTGATTCATAGGTGGATAATCAAAAATAAATATGTGTTCATTAATGGAATGATTTATAAGGTGCTAATGGATGGGGAACTTGACTCTACCTAGTAATTAGCATGGTATATAATGATTCCTTGATCATTGAGATTTGGGTTGATCATAGTCCACATGAATAATAAATATACGGTAAATTGTTAAAGGTAATTTTAAACATATTTACATGGTTGTTACCTAATATGTTTGATTCAGACTCATCCTTTATGGGAGAAAAAATATGATCCTACATATTACCAAAAATATAAATAACCTCACCTTCTTCCTATGCTAGCACAACTATAAGATAGTTCCACATTACTTATTTAGGACACCATTTATGTTAATAATATAAAAAAGGAAAATCCTAAGATAATCAATCTTAGATATTCACTCACTCTAGAAGAACGTGAAGTTTTAATTTCTCTTCTAAATGAATTCATCAACATATTATGCTAGTCATATGATTATGTTCCTAGGTTGGATCCATCTTAAGTTGTCCATCATGTCATTGTGTACCTTGATTTCAAGACCATTAAAAAAAGTTCAAAAAAATTCATCCCAAGATAACACTTATTATCACAAATTAACTATAAAAAATCTTGGGGGCTAGATTTATCAAACCATTTAATTAGTCCAAGTGGATGTCAAACTTCATGTTGGATATAAAGAAGCTAGTAGGGACTATTATTTGCATATATTTCCATGATGTCAATAAGTATTGCCTTAAATATTACTTTTCATTTCCTAATATTGACATGATAATTGATGATGAGCCCCATAAATTCCCTCATCTAATGTCTAAAACTTTCCTAATTTATTTCTTTTTGTTATTATTTCCATTCCAAAATACTCAAAAGTCTACACCTGTACACTCATGATATATATATATATATATATATATATATATATGCAAATTAGATATTATGTTTCATATTTTTTTTGTGTTTTCATGTCTAATTGGAATGGGAGAAAATATTTGTTTGTTATGTTCAAGTAGCCCATATCCATTCTAACAGACACACCTGTAGCTATTAGTTGGATAGATTTTGGAAACATAGAGTGCATGTAAAAACTAGGAATAAACCACAAATTTTTTTAAGTTTACCTACAAAAAATGAGTACACCCACATCAATGACTATAAGAAAGCATTTCCTAGATCACAAAAAAGCTTTCATCTTTCAATTCTCACTATTTTATAACTCACTCAACAGTCTATAAAATATGTGAAATGTGATAAGACTTTTTTGTAACTGTATGAGTATGCCATTAGACCATTATTTCATTTATGTATCATATGACCATATGGTTTTAACTATCTCAATACCTTCTTATAATTTTCTAATTTTTATCATCGAACAAAATTTAGAGTTACAAATATTATGTCTCTGCTTAGATAATAAAAAACTCCCTTATCTATATTAAGATAAGAGTTTTATGTGATTAGGGGTTTAAAGTAGATAAAAATCTAAGCATATTGAGTGAAGGAGTTATTATAATATTTTTTATTTTACTATAGAAATCATTATGTTAATATATATTTTGATCAAGTCAAGTAAAGTGATTTGAGATAAAGCATTTATAATCAAGCAAGGGATTTGAAGCTCAAGTCCAAATGAGCAAAAACCACTTGTGAGGAGTTTATTTGAAATTCACATCTATTAAGTAGATGCCTTATATTCAGGTTGTGTGTTTACATTCTAGATGTGTGTGCTTATTTATATTTATTACCATAGTTGATTTATTTATAATTAATTTATCTTATGTGTGGCTAATTGATTATCTTTAGTTTAAGTACAAGAAGCTTCTAAAATAAATATTTATTTCCTTTATGCCCCTTTCCTTTTATGCAAGCATGTTTCCATTTTTTTATTTAAATTTTTTTAAAGGGTGTTTTATAAATTTAACCACTAGTATCTAAACCTCCCAAAGATATTACACATATAGTGTTGATACATTACCAAATTTTTGGATATCGAGTTGATAATTTAATGAATGAGCATTCTCAATAAACTAAGTGGCTAACCTTTTGGAACACATTCGTTGGGTTATATAAAGTGATTGGAATGTTTCAAATTTAATTGGGGAATTCATTTTTATATTCACTTGACTCTACAATGGGAAATGAAATGTTATCACTTGTGGATGGATTTTTTTGGATAAAATAAAATCCATATCACACCTAAATACCAGTATAATACAATTTTCACCACCCCATGGGGGAGGATTTTCTATCAATTCATGCCATTTGGATTTAAAAATGTAGGTGATATATCAAAGAGAGGTGATCTTCATTTAAGATGATATGATACATCATATTATCAAGGACTACATGGATGAAATACTAGGCAAGTTAAAAAATATTGCATAGCATCTAGTAGTCCTACATAGAATATTTGAGTGGATGAAATAATATAAGTGGGGCTTAGTCCAAAGAAGTGTACATTTGGTGTGACATCAATAAATAAATTAGGCTTCATCATTTATAGATGAGGTATTGAAATCAACCTTGATAAAGTAAAATTTATAACATAAATTCCCCCACCATCTAATCTCACATAGTTGTGCAATTTAAAAGGGAAAATCTAAGCTATAAAAAGGTTTATTTTATAGTTGGATAACATTTTCAATATTTTATCCATATACTCAAGAAAGAAATCAAATTTCACTAGAATAGGGAACATTAAGAAGCATTTGAGTAGCTAAAAAAATATCTCTCCAATCCACTAGTGTTAGTTCCACTAACCCTAGGAAAAACTTTTTTAATTTTTATTTTTGTAACTCAACATGCCCTGGGAGAACTCTTGGATCAACATGATTATAAGGGAACAAAATGTGTCATATAATATTCAAGTAGGATATTGGTGAGCTAAAAAAATAACTATTCATCTATTGATAAGGCATGCTTGGTAGTAGTCTTCATTTCACTAAAATTATGGCATTATATGCTCAACAACAAGACTATTCTCATTTCCAAGGTCTACCCACTCAAATACCTTATATCTAAAATGTTAGTCATAGGTCAGATGGATAAATGGTTAATGATAATTATTTAATTCAATATTAAATATCACTAAGAATGCAATAAATAGAAAGGTACTTGAAAATATTTTTGCATAAGCTCTATTATTAGATAAGAAACCATTGACCATAATATTTCTTGATGAATCCATTCTATCTCTTGATGAGTTCTAAAAATTGAAGATGTATTTTTATGGATCCTTTATAGAACATGGCTTAGGGTTAGTAATTTTATTCTTAACACCACATGGATACCTCATTCCCTAAGAATATCTCATATCTTTTCCCTACACTAACAACATTGTAGAGTATGAGGCCCTATTATAAGTCTTAAATTAGACATCCAATAGAATATAAAACATGTATTTGTCTTTGGTCACTCTTAATTAATCATCAATAAATTAATTAATCAATACCAGACCAAAGATGATAAACTTATACCATACAAGAACATACTGGATAAAGTATAAACATATTTTGTATACATCCATTTTGAGAAGGTATCAAGTGTAAATAATAGATATATAGATATGATAGCTACAATTGGTTAAATTTTCAAAATTCCACTAGATATTCAATAATCCTAGTTCCTTGTATAACAACTCATCATTTTGGTCTATGATCATTTGGAATATGAGATGGTATGTGAGATTATTGGTTCCATTTCTACATGGTATCATGACATTTACACATATCACCATGATCATACCCTACCTATTAATGTATCACATGCCCAATGAAAATCCTTTGTCCAAAACACTTCATGATATACCTTCCTTAACAACTAACTTTATCATAGAGCCTATGACATAACTATACTTCAGGCCTATTTGTATATAAAATATGTTCTAAAAATAATTTGTGGCATAAACACTACTATAATGATTGTTTCTAAGAAAATTGTCCACATAGGGTATTATTTACTAACCATGTAATTTAACACATGATAATATGTTAGGAAATGTTTTTCTTGTCAAGAACATGTAGATATCATCCTTGCACTATCTCAATTTATATAGATGATAATTAAAACTTGGCCCTTATCCATATGGGGGATAGATATCATTGTGAATATTAATCCCAACTCATATAATGGACAAACATATCTTTATTACAATGGAATAATTCACTAAGTGGTTGGAAGCAATCCCTCTCACTTATGTAATTAGTAAGTAGATATAAAGCTTGGTCCTCAACCATCTCATCTGCCATTATGTAATCACATATTTAATCATTACAAATAATGGTAAGTCTTTTAATAAAAAATATGTTAAGGCCCTATTTACTCAATTTCATATCTGTCATAGATGGTCCAAGACTTAACATCCATGAGGTAATGGCCAAGCTGAGGCATATAATAAAACCATTATCAATATCCTCAAAAATATTGTCAATGACACTAACCATGATTAGAATTTATAGCTTTATCCTACTTTATGGGTTACCACACACCTGTAGGATCCACTCCATATTCTATAGTCTTTGGATCCAAAGATATCCTAGTCATTGAGATCAAGGTACCCTCCTTATGTATCTCATTTTTGGATCCCATTAATGATGAGGAATATCAATTTGAATAGTTATAAGAGATATAACTTATTGATGGGAAATGAATAACTACAATAAATTATGTCAAAGCTTATCAAAATATGTTATGCTATAGCTATGAAAAATGTTTCAAATATTGTGAGTTTAAAGTTGAAGACCTTATTCTAGAGGAAAAACAAATATATACCAATACAAATATCAAGAATAAAGGTAAATTTTAACCTAATTGGTTGGATCTATACATTATCAATGTTAAATATGGCTTAAGAGCTTATAGATTTTATATATAATATGGGCATAAGCTTGATGAGCCCATTAATATCATGCATCTCAAGTGTTTATACACTTTAAAATAAATCATTATCTATGAGTACCCCTAGGACTTAGGGTAGATCCACTTCCATCCATCCATCCATCCATATGGATCCTACTCCATCCCATTGTCCACTACTATTTTTCTTATTTTGGCCTTAGTAATGAACTACAGGGAAAAAATTGTTGATATGCTCAGAATCATTGCAATATGAAATTAGACCAACATATGGGTAAACATTTCTACATGCCATGCATTCCTTAAATAACTATCTTTACCTCAATTCATCCATCTATCTTCCCATCTTATTCACATCCATATTTATTGCTAGAGTTAGTTTTCCCTTTGCTCATAGCCCATATAAATATTTATGTTAAAAAAATCCTAAAAATAAAAAAATCAAGAATACTAAAAATAATAGAAAAGCTAATAATCCAAAAAAACTTAGTTGTCTTATCCTTCATCCTGTTAAATGTCCTTCATCAATATTATAAACAATCATAGATATTTCATCATGACATATCACCCCCAATCATAATCCCTTGAATATATCATTATTTAGGGAATGTAATAAAGATATTTAAATCATCATTATTGACACGTTGGATCATTAACTTTATTTGGGACAAGGCATTTTTTATTTGTACATTATTTTTGAAATTTTGTGTGTGTTTGGTTTGCATTAATTATTTTCTTGTTTGTTGTGTATGAGTCAGTCCTATGACATCCTACATGAAATCCATCATGGTTTTTATATATCATGGTGAATACTATGGTGTTACATATCAAAATTAAGGTTTCCCAAACATTAAATTTTTTTCACAAATTTAATAGCATGTACCCTATTTTACATCATCATCTATCTCATCCAGTCAAAAACCTATTCTTATATACATATATCCACATCAAATGACAATATACCAATATGAATATCAAAAATTAAAAGTGTATGTCACAATATCACACCATATCTTAAATAATTTCATAATCATCTATCATCTATTCTCTAGTATCTACATCCATCAATAACATATGATCAAAAAATGACATACATAACATCAATAAACATTCACAATAAAATATTCATATAAATTAAATCATAATAAATAAGGAGATAATAAGTTAGATAAAATAAAAATAATAATCATATACTAATCAAAATTTTAAAATGTAAAATATAAAAAAATAAATTATTATCAATCAAATTGTGCACCTGTTAATTTGGAAGAATTGGTTCTGTGAGATAATGGGATCGTCTGTTGCATTTGATTTAGGATTAAAATGAAAGACTAAAAGAGATGAAAGGAAATTTATTACTAATTATAAATATAAAATATGTTATGGGAATAAAGATAAGGGATGTTAAAAATAAAATGGTGATGTACCAAGATTAGATAAAGTGAATATACAATATTTAAAAAACACACTGCAAATTTTAGGGGATAGGAAAATATCACATAGGATGTGATATAAGCACTTCGATCACATAAGTGATTCACATGGAGGTAAAAGACATAATAAAACACTAAAAGGGATGACAAAAAATCTAAATATAGTGTTTGTATAGACCTATGTGCACATAAAATATGACCTGCAAGAAGAGAGCCAAGTTATGCACAAGGTTTTGGGATGGACAACAATGAGAGAGAGAAAAATTATCCATAGACAGAGATTGAAAAACCATGGGATGCACATAAGATGTATAAAAATAGAGAGAGGTGAACTTAATTCTAATTAAAATGGAAGTTCAGGTGGTAAAGGGCTCATGGAGGGAAAATTTTGGTTGCATTACTATGCCTAGAAATGTCCACCCTCTTACAATGAAAGCCCATGGGTCATTGATTACAATCATAAATATGCTAAGAAAATTAAAATGAAAATCATATTTTTAGACACATAATCTCTTTGAAAATTATATAGGGATGGTCAAAGTTGATCAAAATTTTGATTGCATCTTTGAGGCATGGTGACAATTACCTTGGGCTTAAATTTATCATATCAACACACTCTCTCATTGGTTATGAAACAACCAATTTTTAATCGCTTAATGAATAATACTTGATTTTTAAGATTCCATGTGTATGAAAATGGATATAAGTCTTTTATAATTACTATCTTGGAATATTTTAGCCTAATTTCACTGCTTCTACTTTCAATGTTTCTCCCTAGAGAATTTCATGCCATGCTTGTCATTAAGACACTTTTTTATCCTATGTGTTATGGTTATGAATTCATCATGATAGTATCACTCATGTGTTAATGATATTATCTATATTAGCATTAATTTTTTTAGATTAAATCTTAACTTAATCTATTATGCTAACTACAATGTCCTCTTGTGTTATTCATCTCAAAATCTTACGATCCTTGAGCCACTACATTTTGATTCTACAAATCTTACTTATGGTGATCTTGATAGCTAGATGGGATGCCAATTTTAGGTTTTATGATTTATTATGTGGTTTTATTTCATTAAATGCCTCATTCATTAATTAATCATGGCTTATGCACTAAGTGCCTACCACCTTTATGTCGTGGGCCATCATTGGTGCTAAGGTCCCCCAGGGCTTAATAGGAGGTGAGATCCTAGGGACCTTTTGACTAGTTAGTGCCAATGGTGTTAACCTATGTATATTAGTATGGGGGGAGATTAGGATGATTCTTAACACATGGCACTATATGGTTAGTTCTCATTCCTACAAGATTTGATAGCTTGATGTCCTAGGAAACTAAGTTTAGGGATTGATAGGTTTTAATGGTGCTTGTTCATTGGTTCTTGGATTTTGAAAATTTGACAACTTTGACACCCTATAATATTGAGTTCAAATACTTTCCAAAAAATAAGTATAAACCCTTTTATATGTGTTGAGACTCTCCAAGAAGCTATCAAGTGTCACTATTTGATTAGATCTAGCCTAGGAAAGCCCTGACCACCCAATAAGGTTTTAGAAAGGTCAAGAAGGCTAAAATATATTATATTTATCAAACTTCCCTTTGGGCCTCCTTCAAAAATTAGTAAATTATTTTTATTTTTTTCCTTATCCATGAACCTTGAGATTGAAATACAGGTCCATACCACATGGCTTTTCTTCACACTTTCACTGCTAGGCTGAGGCTTTGAGTGGAATGCTGACTACTATTATTATGGTGAAGTGAGATTTTTCCACATGGATTCATCTTTATTAACCATTGCTTTGACAAACTATTGGGATTTTATTAAACACCTTAGGGATATGTAGCAACAATTTTATGATATATGGCATCATCCTAATAACTTAATAGCCTAGAGGGATTTGAAACTATATAGATGGTTCTACATTGTTGGTTCACCAAGATTGTGATAAATGGAACCATCTTGCTAACCTTACACTTTATTGACATTTAGATTTTCCAAGAAAATTTTAATAAATTTGACTAAGTGTCAAAAATTATTTTTTAAAGGGCTCAATATTGTTGGCATATCAACACATGACACTAGGCAATTTTTATAAAATTGGCTAAGTGCTAAAAGATATTTAAAAGAGGCACATGCCACAGGGAAATGTGAATGATTATCACATGGATCCATTTATTTGGAATAGAGTCACTCTAAAACTAATAGACTAGGAAGCCATTATGACATCATCAAGGGATTTTTAGATTAAAGCTCATTTCTTCTAAATTTATCACCAAAAGAACCTTGAAATGGTTGTATTTTTGTCATTCAACTCCTAAAATCTTTGAAAGTGATTTTTTTCACCATGAAGGTTGAAAGGGAGGTTTGAAATACTACTACATGATCGAGAAGCTCAACAAACTGTCTAAGTGTTAAAACTCATTTAGGCCTAACCTCATACTTATTTGATTTCCCTAAAATGATTGAACTTTGAGAACCTATGGGTGATCTAAAGCCTTGAATTGAATTAGATGTGGCCTCCATATGGTGACCAAATTTTTTCAACATTATGGAGACCTATATAGGATATTTTCCTACTAAGCCTAAATCCATTATCATTCTAAAGAAATCCATTGGGCATGGATTCATAGAAGATTTTATAACTCATGACTCTAAGAATACAACCCTATGGTAACCTACTTAGCCTAATACTAAATAATTGAACTAAGATTCACCTTTTAACAAAAAGAGAAAGCAAGTAACAAAAAAAACATACAAAATCATTTGTGAAAACTAAATTACTAATATACTATGTCACAACACTTAGAGGAAATAAAATATAGCCAAATAACTATATACAAGTTGAAAAACACTTTAATAATAGTGTTTTAGATGGATCCTATTAACTAGGATTAGTAACTCTTCTCCATTTGACCTCGAGAGATAAAAATAATTGGATTTTTTACAACCTATGATGACATATGGACCACTCCATATTGCATCGACTTTTTGTGATTCCCACCTTTTTCTCTATCCATGTTTCATTTGAGTACTAAGTATTCTTCCTAAAAACTTCTATTAACATCTTTCTTATCAAATGTTTTATTAATTTGAGATTTTTGAAGCTTTAAGGTATGCATCACTTGCCCTCTAGTCTTTTATAACTCCATTAGTTCAACTAGGCTTACTATCATAGGATCATTTTCAATTAGCTCTAGTTAATGGGAAAGCTCTAGTGAAGGTAATTAAAGTGACATAGGTAGCTTGAGATCTCTTTTATATACCAAAATGAAGGGATAATTCCATATTACCCTCTTTGATGTTATTCTATCTACCCAAAAAGATGCACATGATAAGTCCTTTGATTCTCCTCCATGGTTTGTTTGATGATGTAGATCAAGTTTTTATTTATCAACTCATCCAAAACATTACCTTGAAGGTAATAATTTGAAGAGGTGATAAAATATATGTTATGTATGACTACCCACTCACTACTTTTAGTCTAAATAAAATACATAGTGTTGTCTAAGATAATGGTGGCTGAAACACTAGATCTAGTCATAATTCCCTCATGGAAATCCAAGATGGATGTTTCATTTTACTCTTTGATCACTACTTCTTCTATCCATCTTGTAAAGTATTTTATGGTGGTTAAAATACACTTGTTTATAACACATAAAGGAGGGTTTATCATTCCAATGAAATCTAAATTCCACTAAGAGAATGGTTGATCAGTTTGGATTGGATGAAGTAGAAGAGTTGCTAGCCTTTATTTGTCTATGAATAAGGTACATTTCTTGTATCTTCTCACCCATATATGATCATATTTAAATATACTTAGCTAATAATAATTAACCCTCATGATCTTGACAATATTGGTTTTGGTCAAATAATGTCCTCCTAACAATCCATCATGGAACTCTAAAAGGATTTTGTTAGTCTGATCATTTTATTTACATCTTTGAAGAACTCTATTGATTTATTTTATAAGAAACACATTATTTAAAAGAACATATGAAATATATTGTAACCTAAAATTTCTTATTTTTTATTTTTCAAGCCCTTTTGAATACTCACATAAGTAGTTAAAGGCCATCATGCTCTGTATCTAGTGATTAGGAGATTCTTGAATAGCTAGTTATTACTCTTGAATTTTAAGGATTGTTTTACCTTCATCTTTTAGGTCAGAACTAAATGTTCACACAATCCTTTTCCACTTAATATCTTGGAAATTTTTATGTTAATATCATATTCCACCATCTTAGTTATCCAACCAGCTCTATTTTTATTGATATCTCTACTTGATATAAATTGTTTCACACCTAGATGTGATACAGTTAGTTGAATGTGTTTATTATAGATCATGTGTTTCAATTTATTCAATGATATAATGATAAAAAACACTCATTTTTCCATAAATTTATATCTTAATTCATAATATTTAAGTATTTGATTGAAGAAAGCAATAGGTTGCTCCATTTTTTCACTACTTTATTGTACTAAGATTGTTGAGATGCTTTCATCTCTTCTAAAAGCATAGAAGACAAAATCCTTATCATAGTGTGGATTCATAAGCATGGGGATTGGGATATTTATCTTTTGATTACATCAAAGTTGTCCTTACCTTCTATTATCTAGTTTAAATTAGTACTGTTCTTGAGCATAAAGGTACTTAAGTGGCTTGACTAGTGAAGCAAAGTTTGGTATAAACCTTCTCACAAAGTTTATCTTTCCCAAAAAACTTTGGAGGATTTTTTTGTGGCTTGGTAGAGAAAGGGATCCGATGGATTATACTCTTTCTAGGTTAATGGACAATCCATCCTTAAAAAAAATGTGCCCCAATAACTGACCTTTATGGACAATAAATACACACTTTTTAAGGTTTAAATATACCTAAACTATCTACATCTATTAAATACTTACTTCAAATGATCCAAGTGATCAACTGTACATTAGGATAAAATAGTGATATCATCAAGGTAAACTAGGATCATATCATTTATTAGGCTGATAAATTTCATGTCATGCCTCTTTAGAAGTTTACACTAGTGTTGGTTAATTTGAAAATCATCTTTATATAATCATATGTGCCCTATTTGGTGGTAAAGGTTATCTTTAACTAATTAGACTCTTGCATCAATATTTGATTGTAGTGTTGTCACTTGAACTTCCACCTAATGAAGAGATGGGACAAGCTTATCATAATTCAAGTGAGACAATGAAACCACCCTAGGGATGTGGGTATTCATATTGTGGGGTGGATCTCTAGATTAGGGGCTAGCTCCCCTTGATGCATAACTAAAACACATATCCTAAAACTATCACTTTGGGGTTGAAAAGGGTTAAGAATATCATGAAAAGTAAGCCTAATATATGGGGGTGATATAAAAAATGTTTTTTCTACTCACACTCTTTGAAATTCACTTGAAACGAAGAATATGTTATATATACACTTCACTCAATATCAAATCTCTTTCTCTCTCTCTCTCTCTCTCTCTCACACACACACACACACACACACACACACACACTCTCTCTCTCTCTCTCTCTCTCTCTCTCTCTCTCTCTCTCTCTCTCTCTCTCTCACACACACACACACACACACACACACACACACACATCAATGTTTCAACATGGGGTCTAAGAGATAACATAGATCAGGAAGACTTAAGAAATAGGAATGATAGGAAACTATATTTAATGAGATATTCACTATACCTAAAACCTCACTTGAGACTTCTTATTGACCTACAAGAAAGAGAACATAACACACTAGGTATTAGTAGGAATAATATGTGAAGGTAAATAGACATCACTCTTGTACAAGACTAAACACTATCATTTACACTTAGTGACTTATTTGAATGAGGTAAAATTAATTATATTTATTTTTTCAAGGAAAAAATTTTGTAGGGATTTTCCATACCCAAGTGGATAGTTCCATATAATGGCCAAGAAGGCCCAATTTATAGAACTTGGAAGAAGAGAGAGAGAGGAGAAGTTGAAGAGTCACAAGGACATGTGTCAAAATTGTGAATACCAATTATAAATGTATGATAGACAAGGATTTTATGATACATATCATTTTATGAGTTAAAAATTTCATATTTAATCATCCAAAACCTAAAAATAGTCTAAAAACTACTTTTCTATACATAAAAAACTGCCCCTTATGATTGGCCTTACAAAACTACCCAAAATATACACTTGATCAATTTTGATGATTAATATGAGTAGGATGGGTTTCTAATAATACCTAAAATGAATTGGGGAGGCTCTTGACCCTTCCTATAATCTTGGCCAAGCATGATCACACTTGGCAGTCTCAAAATAGCCCTTTTCCCTTCACCTCTCACACTTAACACCTTCAAGATCTTAAAAACTAAAATATGATCCATAAAAGAGGATAAATGAAATTTTTGAGTTATAATACCATAATTTAAGACAAATTATCCTTAAAATGCTCTTCAAATGAATATTTATCATTTCTTCTAAGTCCTCACTAGTTGGCTCATTGGACTTGCTAAAAAGAATGAGTTGGTAGGCACACTTAAGAGATTATTCACTTGATATAATGACCATAGGTACTTATAAAAAGTCCTAATATTCCATATGAAAGTGATTTCATCTCTTGGAATTTCATCATGCCTACACAACATAAAAAATGGTGAAAATAATCCTGATTTTCCTCTATTTTATATAGTTATGTATAGTCCAAGGCCATGGTTGTGATCCTCATGGAGTTTTAAATATATTATATTCATCACTTAGGGTCAAATTCCTCCCTCTAGGTGCAATTTTAGGCTCATTTTCACCTCTAGGTCTCAAAATAGGGGTTTGGAAGGTTTTGAAGGGTCTGTACTCTTAACCTTTATTCATAAAGGTTTAAATTTGAAATTTTCTCCAAATGGAACTTGTGGAATTTTAATTACCCCCTAAAACTTCCTTTAATATTTCCAAGTCCCATGCAAAGTCTCATGAATTATATGAGCATTCTAAGAAGACCATTTGAGTCAATTTTGCACAAATAATAGGGTTTGAGTATGTTATAGGAAAAATGGTGGATTCCTTGTGAATATATTGAAAACAAAAGGTTTTAAAACCTCTAAATATTTCCTATAAACATCCTAAAATCACTATAAAATCTCCCTTGAAGATAGAAATGAAATTGAACCCTGCTTTGAAAACATGTCTAGCCTTGTCAATAGGTTTGTTTGTACCTTGGATTTAAAATGGATTTCTATAACTCTTGCTATCTCCAACACTTCATTTTAAATTCCATGAATTTTAATTGAGACATTTGGATTCTTTAATATTTTCCAAAATGAAAGTGACTCTCCATTTGAAACTAAACCTATTTCTTACCCCCTAGGTATACATGTAAACCTCCTTGGTTGGAGCACCCTATTTTTCCTCAAACCCTCCAAGTTGGCTTATATTATCTCCCTTGGTGTTTTAAATCTTCAAAAATATTAAATTAAACCCTCATTACCTTATTGTTCATGATTTGACCTATTTGCATGAAATGGTAGGGTCTCTGCAAAGGGAAAAGTGCCCCATATCTGAGATAAAATAGGGGAAATTACCTTATTATTCCTTGCAATTTGATTATTTGGGAATATTTATAAACAAACAATGGTAATATATACCAAATTTCACCTCTTTATTCCTAGTTTTGATCCTCAACAACTCCAAATTCCAAGACTGGTCATTAGGCAGGCAAAATATTTATGGTAGGCAAGGTACAAGTTTGTTTTGCCTTTAGAAAAATGGTTTCAAATTTGTTTTGACTCCTAATTTTGATGTTTAAATATAATTTTTATTTATATATATATATATATATACATTTTTTCAACCACTTTTATATGTTACTCTCACTATAACCTACATCCAAAAATCTCATCCTTGCTTATTTGTCCTCATGTTTTAACTAGGATAGAGTCCTTTGACTATGTTTGTAAGTTTTTTAGGACTAAAAAATAGGTTTTAAAGTGTTTAAGCATGTTTATATTTTATTTATATCACTCATTACTTTTTACAAGCTTCATTTCACTTACAAGGTCCCTGTTGTGCAAAGGAGAACCTATTTTTAACTTCCTGCCTGTAGGACTATATTTCATGCATTTTGGGCTTTTCCTGGAGGTGATCTTGAACTTTGGATGATGGTGTATGGACTTATTATTCATTTTTATTAGTCATAGGATGTATTAATTAATTTTTTTCACTTATGAAACCTTCAAACCACAGACCAATTAATGCTTAATTTTCTAACTAGTAACCTTGTCTACCTTGACTATGTTTTTGTGAGTTTAGGGGCCTCTACATCATGACCTAAGCTTAATTTCATGTTAATGGTTCTCATTTACATGTTTATTTAGGTCATAGGACTACTTAATTCATTTTAATTACCTATCATCCTTCAAAACTAGCATCAACTCATGCTTAAGCCTTTAATTAGATCATCCTCTACCTTATTTGGACTAAGACAGTCCTGTAGGTGATTTTAGGCAAGATTTAGGGCTAGTTCATGATGTGTTTAGGTTGTCAAAGGTTTATTAAAGGTAATTATTAATTAATCTAGTCCCATCACACTTTCATACATATTTAAGGAACTCCAAACCAAATTCAAACTCCAAATTGTTCCCTCACTATCCCATGACTATGTTTACATGGAGTTTGAGGCCTATAGGTGATTGGCTGAGTCCAATCAGGCTATGTTATTGAAAATAAATAATTTTACCTTATGAATAGTACTTATTCAAACATATATTTCATTTCATTCCTTCAAATTAATCATTATAATCCTTATTGAGGTTAAAAACATGTTAAGGTTGTTGACTATTGGTGTTATCAGGCCTGTACGGATAGGGGAGGGTGTGTTAGGGGTCAAAAACATTGGAAATGAGCTTGTATTTGTCATATTATCATATGAATTAAATTTTTAATATTTTTAAATTGTTTAAACTTTAATCATGGTCTATAACTTCTCAAATTAAACACAATATCACTTCTTACACCTTGTAGATATCACTGCTACAAATCAATGATTTTTGACAGCTTGTAAGTTTGTTTAAAAACCATCTTCCACTCCTCCTTTTGACCTAAAAATTGGAATAATTAGTTATTGTGCATATGGATACAAGGTAAAACAATCAATGTCATTCAAAACCACAATGATATTATAATATGAAAACATCAAAAACACCTAGGATCTCTATTTTGATCCTTTTGGGACTGAGAACCCAAAATGGCCTTGTTACTATTTGAAGTGAAAACATTGACTTGAATAGCATTTAAACCTTCATATTATGGAATAAAATTACCTTTTTATATGTGATATTACTTCAATCATGAACTCCACCATACATTTATTATTAAAATCTCTGTATAAATCTCCTGGAGAACCTGACTGTAAGCACATTTTGGAAACAAGGTAGTGAGCAAAGAGACAGGCAAATTAGCTTAGAAGGAGTACTTGATTTTATATCCCACAAGATTATTCATGAAATAAAACTTTCAAACATGATTTTAAATAAATTTAAACCTCTATGGATCTCCTCCCACATTACAAATATTAGATTCCATATACATGATTGCCAACTTGGAAAAACAAACATAATTTGGAATCCTCCTTCAAGTGGCATTTAAATAGAAGTATTTGGAAGTTTAAAACACAAAAATAAGCATAATAATGTATTTAAAAACATTTGTAATCACCTACAATAAACCACTCCATCAATCCATTGCAGGAAAAATTGAAACATATTCAAAAAGAGACTCCCTCATGGTTGAATAGGCATAAAAATATACTTGGAGTGTTAAACATTTTTAATGAATGAGGATACATAATTATAAGTGTTATTAATATGGATTTGAAGTTTACTAAGAGTGATATCCATCTGTAGAAGCATTTTCATTAACTCCACTTTTAGCTTCCATAATGAGTGCTTGAACTTGCCCTTCCTTGGCTTACCAATGGAGAATGAAGAGAAATGAGTTGAAGATGATTTTTTTTGTGCCATATATGAAAAAAACATTTATATGATGTGTGGCAAGGTTAAGAGTCATTCCACCACGTTTTTTTTTGTAAGGGATCTTGAGAAGTCTGTACAAGTGTTGAAAAAGGTCATTTTTTGGGGAAAACTACTTCTTACCTAATGAACGTAACTTATAACTATCACCTGACCTGATCCTAACATTACCCACATTGAAACTCACCTTGGTGTCAAATTTTATTGCATAAAAGTAATTACAAGTCATTTAATAAGCTAAAAGGTGGCCAAAAGACCTCTTTTTGCACATGAAACCTAACAAATGACTAGTTTATGACATGTAATCACATTAAAACATGATAAATGACATATTATGATAATTTGACACAAAATGGACCTTTGAATAAGTTTGACCATAGTTGACTAGGCCAATTCAAGGGGAATTAACTTAGACAAAGACTAGGACAAGACCAAGTAAGACATATAAGACAATATGAGACCCTATAGGATGTTTATAAACCTTCTTGAAAAGTTTAAAATGATAGGGGTTGAACTCATTTGAATAGAAGTCAAATTTGGTCAATAATTTGGAAACTCCTAGGGGTAACATGCTTACTTATGTTAAGGACTAGTAGCCTTATCCTATCCATTGGGAAAGGGAGTCAGAATACACTTGGAAAACATTAGGAGCAGGCCCTGAAGAGCCAATAAGACAATAATCCTACCTCAAACACACAAAGGGAAAGAATAACACACAACAAAGACCCAACAACAAATAATACAAGGACAACTTATGCTACTGAGCACTTAAGGAAAGAAAAACACAACACAACTGAAAGCAAACTAATATGTACATTTGACTTGATACATTTTTCCCCCTCTTAGATCAAAGGGGAAGCTTCTTATGTCTCCTTCATGGAAAAAAACCTCATGGTGGTAACCAAGTAGTTTGTAGGAGTGAAAACTTGGTGACCCACCCTTCTTGTTTGCCATCTTGATTGGCATGTATTCGAATGCATTAGGTTCAAACATGTCTTCTACCTCCATTTATTCATATTAATCTTTGAGACATGTTTCATGTTGGTCTTTCATGTAGATGTAGTCCATCAATGTATCAATGGCTACAATCTCATCATTATAGGGCTCATTTGTCTCATGTCCCTCTTGGTATGCATCATGGACCAACTCATTTTTTTCTATCTCTTTTATAATCTTATCAAACTAATCTCTTGCTTCATCATGGCTCTCTTGAGGAAGGGTAGTTGGTGTGATGTTTGAGCCGAGACAAAAAATTTCTAGTTCATCCCAAAAACCATCATTTTCTTGCTTAAGGTCTCTCTATTCAATACTTATATCCAACCAATCTGATTCTTCTCTTTTTTTTTCAAAAACAAGAGTCTCTATCTACTCAACAACATTATCTTGAATCTCATTCAACTTAGGTCCCATGATTTGATCACTATCTTCATCAAAGCAAAAAGAAGGCTCATCAAACAAAGGGAAAGATAACACACCATGCTTACATTCCTCATCATCCAACATTGGCATGTGAAGTTTGTCAATATCATCTTCATATTCTTGGAACATTTTCATGTAGGTGTGACCCATATATTCTCCTTGAACCATGATAGCTTCAAGAGTTACTTATTAAACCTTATCATCATGAGATTTTAGTAGAACAACCACCTCTTGAGATATGATTTGACTATGTTGTTCATCTTTGGTAATGCCTTCGACCTTGTGTTTATGATGATGATCACCATGATGATTATCGGTTCCTCTTTAGGAGGGAATGAAGTGAAGGGTGAATGGATAGGTTCATGAATTTGAGGTGAAGGAGCTATAATATGGAAGGTAGTGTAGGGTTAAGGGAATTAAAATGGAGTGTGGGATGGAGGAGATTATTTAGGAATGGAATTTGAAAAGAGGAAAGCACTAGTGAGCTTGAATGGAAGTCCACTCTTAGTTGGTTGGAAGGAAGATCACTTACATGAGTAGGAATCTCACTTTGCCAATGATCTCCTTGCATATAGTTCATGGGAACTTCCTATTTTACATAAAAAGGCTAATATTAATATTCTTGAGGATGATAGGCATCAACATATGAGGGGTAGGGATCAAATTGTGGCTCATAATAAGGCATTTTTTGGTAACCATTCCCATAGGACTGCCAAACATCTTGATGATGACTATGAAGGGATGAAAAAGAAGGATAATAGGGATGACAAGGGCCATATTGGAGTTGATGAAGGTCATATTAGGCCTAATAAGGATAAAAAAAGGGTTGATAAAGATCATGATCAAGTTGACCAAGTACTTGCTCACTTTGAAGAGGAAGAGGCAAAGTTTGTAATGTCTCACCCACTTGTAGAGGGCAAAATTCAACATCAATACCAACATTAAAAGCTTCATTTAGAAACCAAGACATATAAAAGGATATGAACAACCTTAAAATTGAATACTTAGTTCCTAAACCATCTGATTTAACTTTGGAGTTAACATTGGTGCTTGGAAAATTGCCTCCCAAGGCTGATGTATTGAAGGACAACACCAACAAATCCTCCAACTCTTAGAACTCATGTCCCACTAGGCATTCCAAAAACTATTGTCACTTGAAATTACACAAAATGAGGATATGGGACAAACTTTTACTCATTAAAATGAGACAATGGAACCACCCTAGGGTTGTGGGTATCCCTATTGGGGGTTGTATCTCTAGATTAGGGGCTAGTTCCCCTTGATGCATCACTAAAGCAATATCCTAAAACTATCACTTTGGGGTTGAAAAGGGTCAATAATAGAATTAAAATTAATAATAATATATGGGGGTGATAAACCAAATGTTTTTTCTACTCAAACTCTTTGAAATTCACTTAAAACTAAGAACAAATTACATATACACTTAACTCAATATCAACTCTCTCTCTCTCACACATCAATGTTTCAACATAAGGTATAAGAGATAGAATAGATTAGGAAGACTTAGGAAATAAGAATGATAGGAAAATATATTTAATTAGATATTAACTATACCTAAATCCTCAATTGACACTTCTTTTTGACCTGCAAGAAAGAGAACATAACACACTAGGTACTAGTAGGAATAGTATGTGAAGGCAAATAGACATCACTCTTGCACAAGACTAAAAACTATCATTTACACTTATTAAACTATTTGAATGAGTTAAAATTAATTTTATTTATTTATTAAAGGAAAAAATTTCGTAGGGATTCACCATACCCAAGTGGAGAGATCCATACAGTGGCCAAGAAGGCCCAATTTGTAGAACTTGGAAGAAGAGAGAGAGAGGAGAAGTTGAAGAGGCACAAGGACATGTGTAACCAATGTTAATACTAGTTAAAAATGAATGAGAGAGAAGTATATGGTGATAAATATCATTTTAGGAGTTAAAAATTTCATCTTAAATCATCCAAAACCTATAAATAGTCAAGAAACTCCTTTTCTATGCATAGAAAATTGCCCCTTATGATTCACCTTACAAAACTACCCAAAATCTCCACCTGATAAATTTTTATGACTAATATGAGTAGGAGGGGTTAATAGGAATCCCTAAAATTAATTTAATAGGCTATTGAACCTTCCTATCATCTTGGCCATGTATGATCACACTTGGTAGTCGCAAAATAGCCCTTTCCCCTTCACCTCTCACACTTGGCACCTTCAAGCTCTTAAAATTTTTAATATGATACATAAAATATTATAAATGACATGTTTAAGGAGTGATAATACCATTAATTAAAATAAATTTTCCTTAAAAGGCTCTTTAAATGAATATTTGTCATTTCTTCTAAGTCCTCACTAAATGGCTCACTAGACTGACTGAAAAGAATGAGTTGGTAGGCACACTTAGGAGTTTATTAAATTGATATAATTACCATATAGACTTAAAAAAATTCATAATATTCCCTCAAAAAGTGATTTCATCTCTTGGAAGTTCACCATGCCTGCACAACACAAAAAAGGTCAAAATAATCCTTATTTTTCTCTTTTTTGTATAGTTACGTACAATCCAAGGCCATTTATATTATCCTAATGTAGTTTTAAATAACTTATCTTCATCACTTAGGGTCAAATTCCTCAATTTGGGTGCACTTTTAGGCTCATTTTCACCTCTAGGTCTTAAAATAGGGTTTTGGAGGGTTTATAATCTTAACCTTTATTCATAAAGGTTTGACATTGAAATTATCTCCAAATGTAACTTGTGGATTCTTGAGGATTCATTCGAACTTACTTAAACAACTCTATGTCCCATGCAAAGTCTCATGAAAGATATGAGCATTCTAAGATGACCATTCGAGTCAATTTTGCACAAATAATAGGGTCTGAGTTCATTCTAGGCCAAATGGTGGCTTCTTGGTAAATATATTTTAAATTAGAGGTTGGAAAACATTTTAATATGTCCTATAAACATCTTTAAATCACTAGAAAAGTTCCCTTGAAGATAGAAATGAAATTAACCCTTGCTTTGGAAACATGTCTAGCCTTGCTAGTAGGTCTATCTATACCCTGGATTTAGAATGACACTCAAAATGGATTTATCTACCTCCTGATAGCTCTAAAACTTTATTTATACTTCCATGAAGGTGACTCAAGAAATTTTTATGCTTTACTAAGGCCCAAAATGAAAGTGACTCTCCATTTGAGACTAGACCTTTCACTTGCCCACTAGGTATACATGAAAACCTCCTTGGTTGGAGCACCTTGTTTGTGCTCAAACCCTTCAAGTTGTATTATCATGTCTCCATTGGAGTGTTAAATATTCAAAAATCTTAACTTGAATCCTCCTTACCTTTTGGTCCATTATTTGACCTATTTTCATGAAATGGTAGGGTCTATGCAAAAGGAAAAGTCCCCCCTACTTGAGAAAAAAAGAGGGGGAACTTCCCATATTATTATTTCCAATTTTATTGTTTGGGAATATTAATAAACCACAAAGGTTACTTTTTACCAAATTTCACCTCTTTATTCCTAGTTTTGACCCTCAATACCTCCAAATTCCAAGACCGGTCATTAGGCACGCATAATATGCATAGTAGGTAGGGTACACGTTTATTTTGCCTTTGTAAAAATGGTTTATTTTGATTTTAATCCTACTTTTAATGTTTAAATTTATTTTTTATCCATATATATACCTTATTTAAACAACTTTTCAATGTGACTTTCACTAGAACCTGCATCCAAACATCTCATCCCTGCTTACCTGTCCTCATGTTTTGACTAAGATAGAGTCCTTTGACTGTGTTTAAAAGATTTTTAGGCCTCAAAACCAGGTTTTAAAGTTTTTAAATAATTTTTATATTCTATTTATATCACTCATTAATTTTTACAATCTTCATTTCACTTACAAGTTCCCTGTTGTGCAAAGGAGAACCTATTTTCAACTTCCTGCCTGTAGGGCTATATTTCATGCATTTTGGGCTTGCCTGAAGGTGCTCTTGAACTTTGGATGATTGTGTATGGAATTAATATTCATGTTTTTTTTTCATATTACATACTCATGCATTTTTTTCACTTATAAAACCTTCAAACCATACACCAATTCATGCTTAAATTTACAACTAGCAACCTTGTCTGCCTTGACTGTGTTTTTATGATTTTAGGGGCTTGTAGGTCATGACCTAAGCTTAATTTTATGTTCATGGTTATCCTTTCCATTTTTATTTAGGTAATATAAATCCTTCATTCATTTTAATTAACTATCAGCCTTTAAAACTATCATCAACTCATGCATAAGCCTTTAATTGGATCATCCTCTACCCTGTTTGGATATAAACAATCCTATAGGTGATTTTAGGCAAGATTTAGGGCTAGTTCATGATGTGTTTAGGTTTTAAAATGTTTCTTAAAGGTAACTCATCATTAATATATGACCACCACACTTTCATACATCTTTAAGTAACTCCAAACCAAGTTCAAACTTCAAATTGTTCCCTCATTACTCATGACTATGTTTACATGGAGTTTGAGGCCTATAAGTGACTAGATGAGTCCAATTAGGTCATGTTATTGACAAGAAATACTGTTACCTTAGGCCTATTATTTATTAAAACATATATTTAATTTCACACCTTAAAATTTATCACTATAATCTATATTGAGGTTTAAAATGTGTTAAGGTTGTTGATTGTTGGTGTTCTCAGGCCTGTACAGATAGGGGAGGGTGTGTTAGGGATCCAAAACATTGGAAATGACCTTGTCTTTGTCATCTTGGCCTATGAATTCCCTTTGGAATAGTTTTAAATGGTTTAAACTTAAATCATGGTATATGACTTATCAAATGAAACACAAGATCAATTTTTACACCTTGTAGATATCACTGCTATATATTAGTGATTTTTAGCAGCTTTTAAGTTTGTTCAAAAACCATCTTCCACTCCTCCTTTTGACCTAAAAGTTTGCATAAGTAGTGCTTGTGGATAGGAATAAAAGTTAAACCAATAAATTTAATTAAAAACCACTATGATCTCATAATATGAAAACATCAAAAGCTCTTAGGATCTATGTTTTGATCCTTTAGGGACTGAGAACCCAAAATGGCCTACTCACCATTTGAAGTGAAAATCTTTCCTTACATAGCCTTTAAACCTTCATAGTATGGAATAAAATGACCCTTGTATATGTGATATTAATTAAATCATGAAATACATCATACATTCATCATTAAAATCTATGTACAAATCTATTGGAGAAGTTGACTATAAGCACATTTTGGAAACAAGGCAGTTAGCAAAGAGACTAAGGCAAAATAGCTTTGAAGGAGTACTTGATTTGATACCACACAAGATTATTCATGAAATAAAACTTTTAGACATGATTTAAAATACATTTAAACCTCCATGGAGCTCCCCCATGTTTCAAAACTCAGATTCCACATACATGGCTGCCAACTTGGCAAAACAAGCATAATTTAGAATCCTCCTTCAAGTGGCATTGAAAGAGAAGGAGTTGGAAGTTTTAAACACAAAAATAAGCATAAAAATGTCTTTAAAAACATGTGAAATTACATGAAATAAACCATTACATCAATCTAAAGAAATAAAATTTGAAACGGATTCAAAAAGAGATCCCCTCATGGTTGAATAGACATAAAAAGCTGCCTAGAGTTTTAGCCATTTTTCATGAAGGAGGAGCCACCAATATAATATTTATTGATATGGATATGAATTTAACTCAAATTTATATCCACTTGTAGAATAATTTCCCTTAAATCCACCTGTAGCTTCCATAGTGAGTGCTTGAACTTGCCCTTCCTTGGTTTGCCAATGGAGAATGAAGAGAAATGAGTTGCAAATGAAATTTTTTGTGCCATAAATGAAAAAAAAAAAGTGGATATAACCTTTTTGGAGGTGAATATTCACTCCATGTTTTTTCTACAAGGGAGCTTGTGAAGTCCGTATAAGTGTTAAAAAATGTCTATTTTTTAGGGAAAACTACTTCTTACCTGATGAACCTAACTTATACCTATCACCTGACCTAATATTAACATGACCCACATTAAAACTCACCTTTGTGTCAAATTTTATTGCATAAAAGTAAGTACAAGTCATTTAATAGGCTAAAAGGTGGCCAAAAGAACTATTTTTGCACATGAAACCTAACAAATGACTAGTTTATGACTTGTAATCACATTAAAACATGATAAATAACATATTATGACAATTTGACAACAAAATTGACCTTTGAATAAGTTTGACCATAGTTAACCAAGGTTGACTAGGATAATTCAAGGAGAATGAACTTAGACAAGGATAAGGACAAGACCAAGTAAGATATATAGGACAATATGAGACTCCATAGGATGTTTATAAACCATCTTGAAAAGTTTAAAATGATAAGGGTTGACCTCATTTGACTATAAGTCCAATTTGGTCAACATGTATCTCAAGTATTCATCAAGAAGTGAAAACCTTTCTACCCCTACTATTATTTGGAGGATCTATTCCATGGGTGGAAGTAGATAGTTATCCTTAAGGGATTCTCTATTTAGGTCCTAAAATCCATGCACAGCGTAAAATATCCATTTTTATTTATCATCAAAACTAAATTGGCTACTGAAGAGGAGGGTTTAATTGGGAAAATGATGTTAGCTTCAATGAGTTTGGTCAATTCTTTCCTCATTAGTGGTTTCAATTTGGGGTTTATAAATTGAAGGCACATGGAATTTGTTCTTCGATAACTCTAGAAGTAGAAATGGTGTAGGTGTAGGCATTGTGATGATCTCTCCTCAAAAGAAGAAATACTTTCATGTTTTAGGTTGTAATTTAGTTACACCAACACTGTGGTTAAATATGAGGTGTTGATCCAAGGCCTCCAATTGGCCCAAAATAAAGGACATTGTAAGTGTTTGGGGATAGAGAACTAGTTATAAATTGGGTAAGAACCAAAATGCATCCAAAAATAGCATAGTAAAGGTATCTAAATGTAGAGTCTAGGATCTCATTAAAATATTCAATGCCTTCAACATACAAGATGTGTTGAATAAGTAAAATACTAATGTAGATAGACTTGCCATTGTAGGATCTCAATATGACCTCCCTTTTTATGTTGTGAGAGATTCAGGATAACTTGTCAAGCTTATAGTTTGAATTTTAATGCCTAATAATGAAGTTAATTGGCAAGTGATCAAGAATTATGAGTAGATAATCAATTTTTTATAATAAAAGATAGATATTTATACCAAAAACTAGTTAGGGTTATAGACACATTATGAGGATCAAATCACCCAATTAAAAGGAAACAAGTTGCCTAAAATATTGGTCATGCTAGAGAACATCTTCAACTCTGATGATTAATTCAAAGGTGAGAAGAGGAACATGATGGTAAAGAAAGATAATTGGGAGCAAGTGGTCATTTATAATGACAAAGTCTTGATAGATGGAAAGGTATGCACTCAACCTAAAAAGGAAGGGTTTATTCACCTTTATAAAAACTAAGATGATATATTTGCATGTAGTTACCAAGATATCAAAGGTTTTGACCCAACCTTGGCCAAACATACAATTTAGTTAGACCCTAATGCTAAGTTAGTTAGGTAGAAGTAAATTCCTATTCTTGAGTTTTCATGATGTTTTCGATTAAGGTAAAAACAGGTTTTGAAGGGACCCCAAAACCCAAATACAAGGAAAGAAAGATAAAGCTTCAACGACCACAGGTAGAACCTAAAAACTACTACAGAGAAGTAGCAAGAACATGTCTTATATGGACCTAGGTCAATACCTAGATTTAACATAGATCTGGCTACACCATAGACAGAAGATTACAAAAAACTAGTGAATAGGACCAGATACCATAACCAACAAGAAGAACCAGACTATTCTTCCAGTTCCAAAATCATTTTCACTATTTCTTTACCTTTCAAAATAGTATCCTGAGTGGCAGTAGCCGCCAACTTGGCTCCCTCTTGTATAGCCTTCTTTCTTGAGCTTTGTCTCATCCTTTTGCTAGGCCTCTCCAATGATTTGATCTCCTCATTAGCTCTTTTTCCAATATTAACAGCTGTAGTACATATGTTGGACGTTACTTCCTCCATTTTCTTTCTATTCTCCTTGATGAGTTCCCTAAGGTTATTCATGTAATCTTTGAGCTTGATGGGGATGTATCTTATCTATTTTTCCATATTGTTAATTTTGTTCCATACAGCTTTCTAGTTGTCTTCCATAATTTCCACTTTCCTTTTGAGATCCATAATCTCCTTAAACATCCAAGAATCAAGTTGGAGAGAAGCCTCTGATTTACAATTAACCCATCTCATAGGTGTGTGCATTCCATCGTTCTGCCTTTTCTCACTCCAATCCTTAGTATTCTTATTGGGAATTTTCCCACCTTCTTCAAAGCAATCCTATCGGCCCCTTTGATACTGTTCTTTTGTTCCAGTTTGAATTTCCATGTCCATTTCTTGATTGTCATCCTAAACTATATTTTCCCTTTCATTTCTTGAAACAGGGTCCTCAACAGGGCCATCCTGGACAATATCTTCCTCCGACATTTTCTGATTTTCCTCAGCTTTTACTTTACTATTTTTAGATTCCTCCTCTATGTTGACTCCTTCTTTCTCGTTCTTCTCTTGAACTTCTTCTTCCTCACTTGAATTTGTATTCCAGCTTTCAGTTCCATCCTCTTCCTCCAAATTTTCCTCCCTAGGTTTATCAATTCTCTCCTGCTCTGTGTCTTCATCTACATTCTGGTTCTTGGTGCTAGGGAAATTGATTTTATCTTTCCCTTTTACAAATTCACTCTTTTTGCTCCCAAACTCCTTATTTTTCCCCTAATTAGGGTTCTTAACCATAGCCTTATTCTTGCAATAGCCTTTGATTAACAGAATTAGGCCTTCATGTGGGATAGGATGCGTTTCCTTCTTCCTGTGAGCAAATAAGCTTTAGACCAAGGAGAAGCACAAATAAAAGGGAAAAGACAATCTTACCTTGTGTCTAAAGTGATTAAGGAAAACAAAGTGGAATTTGTGCACTCTCTTGCTTCTTCCATCCAGGATGAAATACTCCCTTATACAGCATAAGACATCCCTCCATATCCCCTTAATCTATTCCAATTCATAGAAATCCCCATTCTTGACTAGCTTCTACTCTTCCACTTCCATCTTGGGGAATTTCCAAAAGGCCTCGTTCGAAATGCTTGTCTGCTTGGAGAATTTAAGTCCATCCGTAGGCAGCCCTATAACCTCTGCTATAAAATCCTCTGTTAGGTTCACTATGATACCATGCAAAGTGACCCTATCATCATTCCAATTTTTGAAAAAAGCTGTTGTGATATGCGGTTTTGACCCATGGAGCCTTTCCATATAGTTCACGACCTTTCCTTTCTGCAAAATTCTCTAGACATCTTATTTCTCTCTCCATTCGTCACATTTTTTGGGTTCCTGCTTCCTTGGTTCTCCCTTCCTTTCGTGGGCCATACTCATTTCCTTTGAAACCCAGTCGTTGTGAGCTTTACAATGATCCCGCCTACTGCCAATTTGATTTGAATGTCGGCTTTTTTTTTTAGCACGTTCAGGATCCACTTCTCTCTCTCAAGAGCCTTCCTCTTTAATGATTATAGACCTTCCCCCATGAAACCACTCCTCCAACTCATTATATTTCTATTACAATCTAATCTTTCCCTCCTTTTCATGAGTTTTATCATGATGAATGAGCGCCCTCAGTTCCACATTCTTTTCTAATGTTTCCTGCCACCTCTCTTTGTGTCCTGTCTGAACTGCACAATTTGCTAACCAATCTGCAACTCCATTAGCTTCATGATAGGTGTGGGTTATTGTCACTTTATCAAATTTATTTATTAAGGTTTTCATCTCCATCACCATAGCCTCTATAGTCTAAGACACAGTATTTTTATTGTTAAGAATATTTATGATATTCAATGAGTCCCCTTCTAGCCACAATTTGGAATATCCCAAATCCATAGCTATTTTGATGGTTTGAAGGGCAACAAAAGCTTCGTCAATGTGACAATTCAATTTACCAATGGGGATTGCAATAACATCAATTACCTTTCCTGTATGGTTTCTCAAAACTCCTCCACAACCTGCATTCCCCAGATTCCCTTTAGCAGCTCCATCAAAGTTTCCTTTTATCCAACCTTGAGGGGGAGCATTCCATGTAACTCCTAATCTGGGATTATCAGATTTTCATTTAGAATTTTCCATACTTAAGGAATAATCCACTTGGAGAGTTGAGCTTGGATTCTTTTGTGATAAAAAATTCTCCTTAATAGCTCTAATGATGTTCTGTCCTACCACCCATCCAGGTAGTTCTTTATTTCTAAAAATTCGGTTATTTCTTTCCTTCCATATTCCCCACCAAATATGGGGAAGAGTAAGTTTCCATAAAAAATTACTTCGAGATTATTGGAGGGATAGTACTAGCTTTTAAGAGATAATTCCACATTTTTATGATGGATCCATGTAATGCCCCACAGATTGAGGATCTCTTTCCAGACTAGCTATGCAAAAGAACAGTTCACAAACAAATGATCTCTATCTTCAAGGCCCTTCTTACAAAGAATACACCTATTCACAATATATATTCCTCTTTTCTGTAAATTGTCCACAGTCAAGATTTTGTTTTGGAGGAGGGTCCAGAAAAATATTTTGATTTTAGGGGTGAGCCCCTTAATCCAGGCCTTCATCCACAATGGTTTGTTTTAGATTGAGGTAAAAACAGGTTTTGAAGGGGCCCTAAAACCCTGTAACAAGAGCAAAATAAAGAACATCTAAGCCCATAGGCAACACCTTAATCTAGGCCTTCATCCATAATGGTTTGTTGCCATTTCCCTTTGAAGTGAAAATGGAAGAAACTTTAAACTGTCTGCTTGGCTCATTGTACCAAACAATCTTATCTTCAAGATTAGGGTAGAGAGATATAGCATTTAGGGATAGTTGAATATCCTTGAAATCTTGATCATAATCTATGAGGTTTACCCAAGAGTTGTTCTACCAGTATTGGTTAACCATTATTCCCACTCTTTGCTTGCATCAATCTATAACTTCTTTATCTTGGATTTCATCTTGCAAAGGTTTGCCTTTTAACCAAACATCTTCCCAAAATTTCACCTTTTTACCATTTCCAACTTTCCAAGAACTTCCTTCTTCTAAAACATGTTTAGCGCCCTGAACTGCGCCCCATATGGTAGATGGATGGGAAATGTCCAGATTAGGAAAGAATTCAGGGAGTGACTTTGCCTTGTATAAGTACTTGTGCTTCCATATTTTGCTCCATTCTTTATTTTCCTGATAAACCCTCCAACCCTGCTTAGCTTTTCATGATGTTTAATATAATATAGTTATCCTAAAAGATGAAATCATTTATCAACCTTATTACCCCCATACAATCATATAGATCAAATCCATAATGCTCAACTAGCCCAGTTATCTAGTGATACATTTTGGACTTCTTCTAAATGTGTGATAGTCTAATTTAGGATTGAACTATATTCAAAGTCATGAATTTTATAGTTCATGTCAATGAGAATGGGTGGGTATGACTCTATATGATTCCTAAAAAATGGGCTCAACCTTGATAGTCACCTTGGTTCCATATCTAGTCCTTAGTAGTATGTGTGACCAGTTAGAAGATAAGTAACTATCCATTTTTATATTGAAGTCTCTTGAAATACAAATGGAAAAAAAGGAATGTAGGTATATAAAATATATGTCTTGGGTGATGGAGAGGATAAGACATGCATACAAGGTCATGTTTAATCCTTTAATAACCCCTATGATTTTGACAATTATTCCATCTAGCTGAATAAATACTTTTGTAATTGGGGTATACTCTATACCTATAATATCAACTATCTTCTAGGGAATGACTAAGCTATTTGCACCTAAAAAAATCATAAAATTATGTATGAGGTTCTTACCTATGATCAAGGAGATATATAATGGTATTGGCTTATTTATTTTGCTAAGATATCCTTCCCTTGGTTGACACAAGATTGTGTAAATGGTTGGAAAGGCCTTTGTTGGTTCATGAGGATGAAATCTCTTCAATGCTTCGTGCAATGAATTCCTTTGAGAAGGAATGGATAGATCCTCCCATATAGTCATGTTTAAGCTTGTTTTATTCATTTTTTCCAGTATGTTGATGGGAATTTTAATCCTTTTATCCAAAACTTTGGGATAACAACCTCCTCCTTAGTGTGTTGACTAGATTTTGGTTGATCTCCTTCTAAATAGGCTACATTATTTGCACTTGGATGGAAATAGGATTCAATTTTTATTTTTAAAGTTCATGTGGAACTTGTGAAGTATACGTTTGGCTTACTGAAGGAGATTTATTAATCCCCATCACCCTTATTTTAAACCTTATATTATAAGCCACTAGATTATTAACTACATCTTGTACTTGCATATTACCAAACTAGATTCATTTTCCTATGTTTGGGTCTCTTCATGTACTTCTTCCCTCTATAAAGTTGATTTTTTTGGCTACTCTTGAGGGTATGATATTTTTTTCATCATCAAAGCTTGATTTAACACTTAATTTGTGTAGGTAGCTTGATTATGTGGCTAATTCTAAGGAAACCACCACTCATAATCTTGGTCTAGATTATTTTGAATGGGAACAAGATCTATAGAGGTGCTAGTAATATTAGCATTTTGCATATTAGGTGGTCTAGAGTAAATGACTTGGCCTTGGGATTGTGCATTATTTTGATAATGTGGTCTGACATGTTAGTAAAATTAATTGAATGGATGGTGAGGTCTAGAATGTTGGTATTATTTCCTTTTTAATGTTACTTTCTCATTCTTAAAACTTTTTAGAAACAACTTAACTTCATGTAGTTCACTGGGAGACACAGTAGATGTAGTTGGTAGGTTGATTGCAATAGGGATAGGTGCCAATGAAGGTTGAGTAGTAGGTTGATTGGATGGTGGTTTTTGAAAGAGAGGCATGGGAGGCATAGGAGTAATCTTTCTAGACTAAATTAGATAATTATTAGACCTAACATAAATGTCATATGAATTAGGGAGTACTAATCCTCCTATAAATTATACCATTACAACTATATCACTATTTAGATCCCTTAGACAATATAAAAATGCAATATTTTGAGATGGATTGAGCAAGGGTGGTATTCGATCCCAAACTCTTTGGGATCTAAAATTAAAATCAACCATTAGTTTATGTGAGGAATCTTAATGGTGGTAAGTTATTCCATCAAAGATAAGTGGTCACTCTTGTCTTCAAATTGCTTTCATAATTTTTCTCCTTGTTCATCCCAGTAATGAATGGAGTTAGGTGACATAATCCTATACCATTGAAGGGATTTTCCTTTTAATGAAGAGGCAAGTATCATGACTAATACATTATCTTTGGTGACATTATGGACTGAGTAGATATTAACAATAATTTGTATGTGTTCTATAGGGGTGGTTTCATTCTCACTAATAAAAGATTACAAGATCTTAAGTGATGAAATTGGAATGTCATCATATTGAGCTAGAGACAAAGGACTGACTCCATTAAAGGGCACAAAAAACTAGTTTCTTTGGGTAGCCATGAAGGGAATATGAAATAACCTTCCTTTAGGTAGGGGAAATCTACCAAAATTAGGGGTATATTGATTTATTGGTGAATATTTCCTTGAATTTATATCGCTTATAATAAGAGATGAGGATGATCTAAATATTCTTATTATATAAGGTAAAATTAATTCAATAGAATGAAAAACAATATCTCTTGAAGATGATCTAGTTTATCTTGGCATATATATGAAGTGTTGATCTTTGTAAACTATAAATAATTGGAGTTTCCAAGTTCTATATAAAGTGTCTTTATCACTATGGATTAAGAATAACTCTAAATTCCTAGTCAAATCTTTGATGTGGACCCATTGGTCATGCCATAAACTATTATCACTCAAATTGTGCACCCATTGAATTGGAATAATTGGTTATGTGAGACAATGGGATCATCCCCCAAGGTGTGAGACTCTCGCAATCCTTAGGATGAACCTCTGAAGAAGGATGGATTTCTTCTAATCTAAATGTATTTGATTTAGGATCAACATGCAGACCTAAAATAGTTGAAAGAAATTCTATAGCTAATTCTAAATCTAAAATTTGTTGTGGGAAAAAGGAGAAGGGATGTTAAAAAAATGGTGATGCATGAAGATTAGATAGAGTGAGTCTAAAAGCTTTAAATAACAAACTATAGATTATAAAGGATAAGAAAATATCACATAAGATCTTATATAAACACTTCAATTACATAAATGATTCACATGGAGGTGCAAGACATAATACAACACTAAGAGGGATGACAAATGATCCTTAGATAGTGTCTACATAGAAATATGTGCACACATAATATGACCTACATTAAAAGAGACAAGTTTATCACAAGGTGTTGGGATGATAACAATGAGAGAGACAAAAATTATCCATAGAAAAAGATAAACACACCATGATATATGCACAAGATGCAGAATAATAGAGAGAGGTGAGCTTGATTCTCATTGAAATGCAATGTTCATGTGATAAGGGGATTATGAAGGGAAAACTTAAGAAACATTATTGTGCCCAGAAATTTCCACCTATTAAAATGAAATACAAAGGATTTTATAGGCAATGAGAATCCCATGGGTCATTGATTATAATAAAAAATATAGATGAGAAAATTAAATTGAAAATAAAAATTAAGACACTATCTTTGTAAATTAGATAGGGATGGTCAAAGTTTATTAAGATTTCGATTGCATCTTCAAGGCATGGTGATGATTGTCTTAGTATTGAACTTGTTATCTCAACACACTCTCTCATTGGTTATGTAGTAACTAATATTTAATCACTTAATGACCATTGATATATTTTCAAGAACATAATTGATCTTTTGAAGTTACTACCTTGGGAAGATTTTGGCATAATTCCATCACTTCTACTTTTAATACTACTCTTAAGAGAATTTCACACCATGCTTGTCATTAAGACACTTTTTTGTATTGTGTGCTCTAGTTATGATCTTGTCATGATATTCTCACTTAAACCTTAATGATATTAATTATATTATCATTAAATTCTATATATTTTGGCTTAACTTAATCTACTTTGCCAATTACAATGTCCTCCTGAGTCATTCATCTCATAATCCTGAGATCCTTAAGCCACCACATTTAAATTATATAAATATTTCTTATGATAGTCTTGACAACCTAATGGGACATCAATTTTAGGCTTGTGACTAATGATGTGGAACTATTTGATTCATCATCTCCTTCGTTACTTGGCCATGAATTGTGCACTCAAGACCTATCACATCCATGTGGTAGGCCATCATTAGTGTTGAGTTTCCCTGAGGTCTAAAAAGAGGTCTAATCTTAGGGGATTTTCATTCATCAAGAACCAATGGTATTAGCCTATTCATGATAGTCTAGGGGGATCCTAGGATGATGCTTGCCACATAACACTTTCTAGTTAGTTATTATTCCTGTAAGCTTTGATAAATTGATGCCCTAGGAGATAAAGTCTAAGGATTGACATGTATAAATGGCACTCACTGATTGGTACCAAACTTTTGAAAATTCTAATAACTCTGACAACTCTAACATCTCAAGATATTGAGTTTGGGGACTTTCCAAAAACCTAAGTATAAACCATTTTATATGCATTGAAAATTTTTGAGAAGCTTTTTCATGTCACTATTTGATTACATCAGCCCTAGGAAAGCTATGAAAACCTCAAGAAGGTTTTGGAAAAACTATGAAGGACCAAATATATTATAAGTATCAAAATCCCTTTGGGCCTCATTCAACACTTAGTTATTTGATTTTTTCACCTTATCCATGGAACCTAAGATTGAAAGATAGGTCCCTACCACATGGATTTTCCTCACACTTTTCCTATTAGGTTGAGGCTTCAAATGCAACATTGACTAATATTTCTATGGTGAAACATGATTTCACCACATGGTGTCATCCCACTCACCCACTACTTTGACACACTATTGGGCTTACACAGACCACCCCAGGTTTATAAAGCATCAAGATTGAGATATGTGGCATCATCTTGCTAACCCACTAGCCTAGAAGTATTTAAACTTGTAAAAATGGTTTTGGGTCACTAATTCATTAGGATTGTGATATATGAAATCATCCATCTAACCCACCACTTTAATGATGTGGAGATCTATTAGGAAAATTTGGAGAAATTTGACTAAGTGTCAAAAATCATTTTTGAAAGGGCTTAGGATGATTGGGAGATTAACATGTGGCACTAGATAATTTTTAAAAATAAACTAAGTGTCAAAATTCATTTGAAAGAGGCAAAAACCATTGAGATATCTGAATGATTATCACATGGAGTCATTCAATTAGACTAGATACCCATTATAACTAACAAACTAGGAAGTTGTCAAGATGTCATCAGCGGCTTGCTAAATTAAAGATCATTTATTTATGAAGTTGTCATTGGGAAAACCCCTAAAATGGTTAAGTATTTTTTCTATTTGACTCATATAGGATTTATGTGTGATCTATGTTCACTAAAAAGGATTAAAGGGAGACCACTAACACTAGTGCATACTTGACAACCACCTCAAAACATCTAAGTGTTGAAACTCATCTAGACTTGACTTCATACTCATTTGATTTCCCCCAAATTGACTAAACTTTGAAAACCTATAGGTGATTTGAATCCTTAAATTGAATTAGATGCATCCTCCCCATGGTTACCAAAAATAGTCAACATAACTATAAATATATCCATATACATATCTAAGAAATTGTATGCATCCATTTTACATATATACATAAAAATCGTTATCCCAAATCTAGAGTCAACTATTTCTATGAATATTTACATGTGTAATCATTAGAGAAGATCATTGTGGTGAACTCCTCTAAGGTGATATTTATGTAGTGTTCTTAGGATGTGTTATGTATGATGGACTCATGGTTCTTAGTAAAAACTATGACAACTTATCCACTAACCTCTAAGATGTTTCTATCATCACTTTATTGGTTTATGACTCCCATAATCAATAGATACAATGCTCAACATGATAAGGTGACCTTTGATCTATTAAAATAGAACTATCATATAAAATACTGTAATAGATATCCTTATACATAAAACTCTTCACAATAAGTTATTTTCTAGGACTTGTGTTGTCATAATCTAATGATTTGTATCCCACTCATCAAAGATTCTTTAAGCCTCTCCCTACATAGTGTACCAATGTGTGTATTCTTTGGATATCAATCACCAAATGTGTCACTAAATCTATAAGTATGGACACCTATGCAATGAGTGTGTATATAAATCCATCTTTGATATTCAATTGTTTTTTTAACCATAATATATATGTGTCCTAAAAAAAAATTATACTCATGAGACCAACTATCTCAGTATCTCTAGTGATCATATCCTATCTTAGTTTAGATATCAAGGCCTCATCCTCTACTAAACTTGTCAGTCATGATGACCCATATCTATCTCCACCTCTTATGATAAATGGCCCTACCACTACTACCATCACACCTATATCCACACATATCTGTCCATGTCCTAATACTTAGGTAATTATGGGATCATTGCTTGAACAATTAGAGAAATAAGTAGTAACCTAAAAAACCAAACATGAGAATATGTAATCACTATAGGGGATCCACATCCCTATCCTCCATATACACCTACTTTTCTTGGTGATTTTTCACCATGTCCATATCTTCCATGATATAAGGATCCCCCTCCATGCATTAGTGTGACAAACCTCCTCCTCCTTACTTTCCTTTAACATAGTTTTGTAAATATTTCCACTACCTCTTGTAGCATCTCCTACCATGATCTTGGCCTCTTTATAGGAATATTAAGTCTTTTATCCTCAACTATGCCCACCACACATCATATTCTTCCACCACTCTAGCATAGACAACACCTCTTTCCTCATCTCATAGGATATTATCAAGAATTGGCCAAAAAAAAACTCATTTGGTGTTGTTAGAATGCCCTACTAGACCCTAAATTATCATAGCTCCCGATTTGGACTAAATCTCTATATAATAAACTCTTTATAGCCTATGATATAATATATAGTCTTTATGAATCTCAAATAGTATGCATCATCTAACCATCTAAATTAAATCCCTCTATATATATTCTAGGTAATATATGATCCATATAGTTCATATAAATCCCATATATAGAATGCTAGGTCTGTTATATGATCATGATGCACACTAGTAACTATATCCCATCCATATGCTATAAGATCCTTTAGGGCTCCTTTTCACCATCTCCCCAAGGGCCACTCTATCATTATATGTTCCCAGATCCAAACCTTTAGTAATATAGATGATCTAATATTCTTCCTACCTTGGTATGCTACTAGGTAAAGATAAAGATCCTTATATATTTGATCTAACACATAAAGCCCCAATGTGAAAATTATCTCAAGGTCAATAATATCTACAATCATGTCAACCAAACCCATATAAAAGTATTGAATATTCTTATTAGGAATTAGAATTGAACTAAAATGGCCAGAGGATTACAAAAAACCAATGCATCCACTTCCTTAATAGGCATGCATATAACTCTAGACCCTGCCCATAAAATCGTATGGATGTCCCACTAAATATGATCTCCATAAATATCATTGGATCCACCTTATTATTATACAAGGGTGTTAAAAATAATGGTATTTTTATGATTTTACACACATATTAGATCTTCACTATAATATCACTCATTGATACATGAAATGAACTAGTCTCAGAATGTCACCTCTCTTCTAGTGTTATCAACATCACCTTGTTCACCCTAATGAGTTGCTTCATTAAAACATGATATAGACCTACTACCTCTACAATATATAACTCTAACTTGTTCAACTATGTCACTAGTCTCATCACCCTTTATTAAAACAATTGAGAAATAATAATTAGAAAATGCTCTTGACGACATATAAAAATGGTCATACTTAGTCAAATTTTCATCATTTTAGTTTAAAATTCATCATTTTTGGCATAAATTTCATTCATAATGTAAACACTATTACATATATTAAAATTCAATTCTCACATAGATTAAATAACATATTATGTAGATGACACAACATGTTACATAAGCAACATGATGTTCACATAAATGATGTTCCTATGGAAACACTAACATTAACATGGAGACATTGAAATCAGATACATAAATGATATTTTTGACTATACAAATGCCATAAGGAATATTTTACTCATCATGTCTACATCTCTCACATGTTTTAAACTCTATTTATGACAAAATATTATATTTAAAAAAAAACCCAAAGTAACTTAGTAGTGATTCATGATCATTTGGATGCCAATACTACCTCACCACTCACTCTAGTGGTTGTCTAAAGATACATAGTCATTTTTTACTTATAAATATTATGTGAAAGTAAAGTAAGATAAATCCAATAATATATTTCAAAAGAATAGTTTTTCACTCCCCTCAACCCTTATTTATGCCCACTTATCCACAAAAAATTCAAACCTCCCCCTATTTTCACCATTTGCACCCATTTTTCACCCTATGAGCTCTTTTGACAACTATTTCACCTATTTTATTCCTATTATCACCAATATTCATCATTTTCACTCTTTTCTCTTTGATTTCAATACACTTATTCCTTTTAAGGTACTATCTATCTCATTTCTTCTTTGTATGGCCCATTGAGAGGGCATCATACCTTTATACTAAGATAACAATTATATTATATTCAGCTAACCCAAGAGTGATTACAAAGTCATATTTATACAAGAACTAAAATCTCATATTATGAAAACTAATAAACCATAATCTTATAGAATAAGATCATAAAAATATGCATAACAACACAAATATAATGTAAATCAAACTATAGTATTCATAGTTATAAGATATTTTAACCTATGGTGAAATAATCACTAATTAATCTAATAACATAACCCCTCCACCCCTTAGTTTATCATAGCTTGAAGTGAACATGAGATAAATTATCCATATTCCTCATATTTATCACATGAAAGTGACTTGGTGAAGACATATGCATGTTACTTCTGAGGTAATATTAGAGTTGGATGTTATGTTGTTGAACATGTTCACATATGAAATGCACTTATAACTCAATGTGCTTTATGTGTTCATGAAATACTAGATTATAAACAAGTTTATGAACAGCCTCATTATCATAAGTTAAGATGGTATATTTATTATTTAGAACTTCCAATCCTTTTAGAATGTGATGTAACCATATCACTTCACAAATAACCCTTATTGCAACATGATATTCTAATTTAGTGGAAGATCAAGAAACAAAGTTTTTTTGCTTGCTCCTCTAGGATATAAGACCAGATCCCAAAATGAATACATAACCTAAATTGGATTTATATCATCAATATTTCATACATGATCTAATTCTGAATATCTTGTCAAGAAAAAATTATCATTCTTATTATATTTTAGGCCTATGTCTATTATACCCTTGATATATCTTAGTATCAACTTATTATTTTATAGTGAGACATTTTTAGATCCTACATTAACCATGAGATATAATTGATAACATATATGATGTCTAGACTAATATATGTCTAGTAAATAAGACTCCAAATCAATTTCCAATAGAGAGTTGTATTCACTTGTAGTGATAGGTCTATACAAGACAATTGAAGCCTTATCTTCATAGGTGTAGCAATTATATTACCATCCACATCTAAAATTTATTGAGTGTTGTCATGGCATATTCCATTTAGGACATAAATATGTAGTGTTCCATTTTACATACCTATAGTCTATAACAATAGTTTATAAGCCCAAATATATCATGTCAAATGCTCAATTAAGATCTATCTTGGTTACATCGATTAGCTTCACTGAACTACCAATGATAAATAGATCATCAACATATACAACAACAATTACAATCTCCCCCCTTGCTATTTGAGGTAGAGATTTGAATCATATGGATTCCTATAGAATCCATGTTGAATGATATGTCCATCAATTTTTATGTACCAAGATTAGCGAGTCTATTTGATACCATACAAAGATTTAATGAGTTTACATACTTTTCCTTCATTATTAGGTGTGAAAAAATGTTCTGGTTGTGTCATGTAAACTTCATATTATATATATCTATTGAGAAAGGCACTTTTAACATACATTTGTTGAATCCTCCATCCAAACTAAGAAGAAAGAGCAAATATCATTTTGATAGAATTGATCTTGGCCATATGAGCAAATGTCTCTTCATAATCTATGCCTTCCTTTTGTGCATAACTCTTTGCTATAAGTCATGCCTTTTGCTTTTCAATATTTCCATCTATTTTGTATTTAGTTTTGAAGACACATTTACAACCAATTGGATTCTTCCTTGGTGAAATATATTCAAGATTATAAGTTTTATGTTTCATAAATTATTGAAAATTAGAATTCATGACATCCTTCCAAGGTTTAGGCTCTAAGACTTCCTTAACTATAAAGAGCTATACCGGTTCTATAACTATGCTCATTAAGGCCAAATTGACTTTGTCTTGAGTCATGTAGCGAGTCCTTGGTCTAAGATTAAATGTGTTTAGAATCATATCTAATTTAACATATTTTAAACTACTTGTATACCATTTAGGCATATGTTAAACTATTCTTGTGGGTGGATATACATTATCTAACTAATCATCCCCTTCATCATTATCAAATTTTATGATGTCATGACCTTTTAAACTATCTAGAGGTTTAATTATAGAATCAATTAAGTTTTTAGAAGGAAAAATAATTTTACCTTTCTCATAAAACTTTACATCTCTTCTTATGGATATTTTCCTTGTTTTAGGATCCATAAATATGTAGTATAATGCCTCTTCATTGTACCCTAATAAGATGTAAGTCATGGATTTATTATCTAGTTTATTTATCTATTTTAGGAACATGAAAATATACTTACATCCCAAAAATTGAAGATGAAAAATGGAAGGTTTATTCCTTATCTAGGCTTCATGTGGAATCATATTTTCAAGAGATATAGTGGGTGACATGTTTAAAAAATAAATTGTTGTCTTTACTGCCTCTCCTAATATGTGCATGCCAAACCTAAATCTTCAAAAAATTAATGTACCATTTTGATGATAATATTATTCCACCATTATATGGCACCATTATACTAAAGAGTGTATGATGGATTCATCTATCAGTGAATTTTATGTTCTTTCAAATAATTAGAAAATGATTTACTAGTATATTCTCTCCCTCGATCTAAGTGGAGATCCTTTATTTTATGACTAGTTACAATTTTGACTATATCTTTAAACTCTTTGAAAGTATTGAAGGCTTGGTCTTTGGTATTGAGATAATACACCCACATTTTTCATGAATATTCATCAACAAAGAGCATCATATATTGAAACCCATAGTGACTAGATCTTATTAGTCTGCATAGATTGATATGCACTAGATCGAGCTTTTAGGTTGTTCTTGAGGAACTTTGACTAAATGATGTCTAATGTTATTTTCCTACAAGAAAATCAAGGTATATATATATATATATATTTCTTCAATTGAGGTAGTCCATGGACCATGTTATGATGACATAGTGAATTTATCTATATAAAAATGATATGACCATATCTATGATGCCATAAATTAGTTGAGTCTAAATCTTTAGCTATAAGTGCCTGATTATTTAATTAGATAAAGACTAGTTAGAACATTATCCCAAATCCTAAGGATTTTATAATAAATTTAAAGCATTTTGAATTATCTTTGATCATACACACATTGTTTCCACCTTTGTAATCATATTCAACCTTTAGGTTATTCTCAAGTAACTAAATAATTGAGATAATATTATTTGTGAGTTTTAGGACATACAAGATATCATAAATTTATAAGAATGTTGTCCAAGTGGTAAGGATACATTTTCAATTCTTTGAACATAATAAGATAGATCATCACCTAAAGAGACATTATTTTTTGGAGAGGTATCATTCATACTATATAACCAATATTATCTTCCAATAATGTGTCACATTAGACCTCAGTTGACAAACTAGATATAACTTTGTGAAGTTGATTTTACATGAAACTATGTGGCATATGGTAATTCCTCATTATATTGGGTGTCCTGATCAATAATGTTACCTTGTTGATTTGTTTTCTTCTTCAAAATACCTTTCTTATGACCTTGTATTTTATGTGGATGTGTTGATTACTAGTCAGTGGGATTGTTTTTGTTTGAGGATCCATAAGAAAATGAGTTATGCCAATAATCCTTTAGGTCATGGCCTTTCTATACACAAATTAGAAAAATTTATATTATTTATTCCCCTTTTTAGTGTGCTAGTGACCTTGATTTTGTTTAAAAGACTTGATCTACATCTTCCCTTTTTATTGATGAGAGGAAAGAACACATTCTTCTAATTCTTATTATATATCCATAAACTCTTCTTGTTCTAACATGTTTACCAACTTCTTAAAACATGGTTTCTATTATGTGACAATCAAATTAGTCATGAATATTATGTAGGAAGGTGGAAGTGATTTCAATACAATGGGTACAAGAGAGGCATATATCACTTAATTTCCTAATGTTTGGACTTAAGATATTAGGGTTGAAACATGTCAAATAAAATATTACACTTTTTCATATACTTTAATTTGATTGAATGAAGTTGACTCTAAAAATGGAGAATGGTACCTTCATTTTTGGCCTCATAGATTACTTGAAACTTATCACAAGTGTGTTTATCTATTATTGCCTCACAAATATGAGGTTGTACCTCATCTAATACCCCAAACATTATTATCAATTTTTAATTATGTTTTACTTTATAAAACTTATGTTGTTGATGAGCATCCATGGTATTTTGGGTGAACATTCCATTTACAATAGGCCAAATGTCCTCAACTTCTAGATGTGTCCTATTTTCTTTTTCCAAGTGGAATAATTATCACCATGTAAAATCTGAGTCTAGAAAAAAGAATTTTGAGCCATTTCTAATCATTGTAGAATCTTATAAAATGTGATGGATTGGTTCCTTATTATATGCAATCATAAATTCATCATGTCTATAAATCAATCCTAACTCAAAGAAGATAGATCATACTTACACTTCTAATTGGGGATATATTAGATAATTAGGAACATGACCAATATGGGGATATGCTAAAATCAATTAGGGGATCTCTTACCATAGTAAACAATGCTAGAGAGGATTCTAAAGCCTCTAATCAAGCACAATCACATAATAACCCTAATTAAGCCCTATGTTTTTATTTTCACTAAACTAATAACAAGTAAATTAAATAAATATAGTCTAGTGCTCACCAAATCTTGTGGCAAAAAGTTAAGGTAATAAACAACAAAATTAAACATGCATAAGAGACATATACTCACATTAATGTATATAAAATCCTAATTCATGGAAGAGAAGTACAAATGCATATCTATCTACTCTTACAAAAGATTAATTTTTTTAGGAATACTTACCTTTGAAGATGAACCTATCAGGGCTCAATCTCTCCCTTAGCCAAGGTGATTTGAAAGAGGTTGTTATGGTATGTAAGGGTGACAAAGATAAATCAGATATAGGATACAAAACTTATAAATGCATCCAAAAGACTTCTCTATAAGTCAAGATATGTATCTCCAAAGAAAGTATGAAACCCTAAGCTTGATCCTCAAGTATAATGGTGGATAAGTAGATGAAAAATAGCTCTTACTTCTTCTTTTTTCTAAATAATGGCATAATGATCTTGTATAAATAGGAAGATTTAACCCTAATCCTTCCAAAAGTTTTTGCTAATAGGTTTGACCTAGTCGACCTAGTATAATTATGAATAAAAAATTCATTAGGTTATAAGCTAGGTTGGCCAAGAGTCGACCTAGACCATAAATGAGTTTTACCCAAAATAGTACAAGGTCAACCTAGTTGACCTAGTATAATGAATATTCAAAAGGGGCTTAAGGTTAGGAAAAGGGGGCAAAAAGTAGGAAATGACTAAGGAGTGAAAAATAGAGAAGAAAAAATTTAAGAGAATGGTTTTCATGAGGCAAGTGTGTAGATAACAAGTGGCAAAAGGGATAACAATCTTGAGAAGTACCAATGGTCTACCTACCCCTTTCTTGACACACCCATTAAGGCATGCACTTAGAGAGATTGAGACTTGATGGGTTACTATAAGATAAAGAGCATCAGTAAGTGATAAAAGTTTTAAAATATTATGTATATAATAAGCCCTACTCAAAGCTCATCACATGTCACATAAGTGCAATAGAGATGGTGCTTCAGGAATAAAACATGACAACATATAATGTTGATGCTAAGTATAGTGTAGTAAGGAACAAATAAGATAAATGAAAGGACATAATTTAAAAACACGTAACTTTACTTACCGTAGTATTGTAAATAAAGAATGATACTATAAGAGAATTGAAGGCATCTAATGTGAAGAACATTAGGTGAACCTATAGAGATTAGTACAAAAAGGTGAAAAATTAATTTTTTTGGAATATAGGCATATAGTAGTGGAAAATATTCTCTATGATGTCATGATTCCATAACTTTTTATGGTTTGAAAAATAAGTGAGTAAAAACAAATATATGAGCAAAATAAGGAATCTAATGGTAAATATTTGAAAGGTAAAGAAATGTGAAAATTAAGTTTAAATAAGGTGAAAAGGAAGTCATTTACTTATTTTTTACTTATTTTGAAATAAAAATAGAGTTTGGAGAGAAAAAATGAAAGGAAATAGAGCTAAAATGGTGAGGAGATGAAAATCAAGACAAGAGGGATGCCTAATGGTCATATCAGGTGCAACACAGGTAGGCAACTAAAAATTTCAAACTTGTTTTTGAATATTTTATTGGAAAGTAAGTGTTTTATAGAAATATGTAAATTGAACTAATTCTAAAAACTAAAATGAATCCAAGATACTAGAGGCTAAAAGGGGAAATGGGTTGGAAGGAATCAAAGTAATAAATGCCAAAGGCATTTATTACAAGTAATGAAAGGAGTCGGTAGTTTGAGCCAACTACATCAACCCAATCAACCTAGTAGGATTAGGCTAAAAATTTGAATTCCATACTACCAACTTAGTATGTGTAGGATGACTAAATTGATTTTGGAAGCTACCAACTTAGTATATCACTATCGACTTAGTAGATTAATCCACTCTACCGACTTAGTAGTAAGAGGGGGAAAATGAAAGGGTCAATTTAGTTTGTTAAGTCAACATGGTTTAAATGAGGACAATTTGGTCAATTTAGTGTTTGACTACGTGGTTAGAATAGTATGGAAATGTGTGAAATAGGCTAAACTAGTAACAGAAAGGCCCAAAATGCCCAATTGAGTATTGAAATGGCCAAGTAGGAAAAAAATAGGTCAAATTGGTCAAAAATAGATAGAATAAGGCAAATTAAGTTTGTTTTTGTTAAAATTTGAAAAACATTATCTAATTATAAGTGACATGGAGGTCTAATACATATTTTGTTATTTGATGGTTATAGGGGAATCCAAGATTTTGGCAATTGGTGGACATAGCATGGCTCCTAAACCTTTTGGAGTGATAGATAGAGGTTTAAGAGGTATTATGAATATGTATCGAGTACCATTGAGTGTTGATCTTATAATCATGTTCTTGGGAGCTTGGGAATAATTGACTAGCAATTTTGAATGGGTGGTGGATGGGGATACCATAAAGATGGGTATCACCTTAGAGGATTCCATATTATTCTTGGAATCATGATAAGAGGTACATTGGTTATTATAGGGGTAATATATGGAGAAGAGGAGAGGTAAGCCTTAGCCATATGGGTGATCGGCTCAGATAGGATATATCTTGGGCTGAGAGTTAACCTCTTTGATGCGTATAAAGCTCATATTTTGGATATTTGAAAGGTAGTGATAATACTTGTGATAACATGAGTATTGTGTCATAAGTCATATGGAAAATTATTGGTATATGTGATAGCCGTATGCTAGTTCATTTTAGAGTAGGGGCACTATATGGTCTAAGTTCTATCATCTAGGTCTAGCTCATGCATGATATGTTTGGGATGTTATCCAAAGGGTAGAAGACCATGGTGATAATTATTTTGTTGAGTTCTTAGATATATTTTAGGTTCTTAATGTATTGACTAAGTAGTTTACCCCATGTGGTTGATATTGAGTTTCCTTGAGTGTAGACATGGTGATAAGATCAAGTAACATGGGTCATGCCACACATGCTAGTGTTATATATAGTCATGCAAGTAGATATAATGTGACATATATATGATCACATGATAATGGTATGGATAAGTTGGAGGATAGTGGCACTAACATTGGCATGAGCACAAATTATAGGCCACTATACCTAGTGGATAGATTTGCATATAGTGATACATGTATCTAGACAATTGAGACTCCCTCACCTAACATCTCCAATAATGGTGTCCAAATTTTAGGCTAGACATGTAAGAGAGCTGAGGGGTAGAGGAGAAGTGGGACCACTAGTTTCTAGGCCACAGATCAGACCACAGTGTGAGAGACCATGGACAGGTTGAGCATGATGGCTAGAAGATAGGGAGGAGATGGATGTGGATATAAGAGTGCCATAGGTACCAAATGAAACACCATATTTGGAGGAGTAGTGACCACTATGGTTTTAATATTGATAGAGATGATAATAATGAGAGAGAAGAGAGGGTGGTCATCTTAGGTTAACCATCAGGTTGCCCAAGATAGAGTTGGTCGATAGACATACCACTTAGATAGAGCTTGAGATGCGCATGAGTGGTGACCCCAAAATTTGAATTAGTTAGGTGATGTCCTATAAATGAGGTACTTGGAGGAAAATTCAATGGAGATGCCATTCTCAATGATCACATAGATGTGGAGATGATAATAAGCGACACTCAAATAGGTAATAATAGATGGTTGAAGTTTACTTATGTTTTTTGAGATAGATAGATTTTGAGATATATTTATGATCTAATATCTATTTGGTTTTAATTTCTCATATCCTGTGGAGGAGGAGACCAAATGGGAATCCCTAGTGAGGGGGGTACTCTATGAGATATTTGATGAGGCATTGATGCCATACGATCTTGTTACACTAGATTATCTTATGATACTATCTACCCCGGCTTAGGTGAGCTAGTTAAGACTACTAAAAGAGGATGTGAGGTGAGTACAAGAATTTAGGGATGAGTGATAGCCACCATTAGAGGTGACAGTGAGAGAGGCATAGGCATGGTAGGCCCTAGATTAGGAGAGAGCTGCACATATGGCTACTATGACCTAGCTATCATAGGTACAGGACTAGGTGGCCAACCTCTAGGGACATGTGATAGGTTTGAGATCTTAGACAACCTCTTTATAGTGCACCATTCATAAGGGACTATTTGAGGCATATACGGGTAGCATGGCTAGGCCATAAGATAGATAGGATAGATCCCATCCTTAGAGATGGAGCGATGTATTTTTGTACTTTATATAAAAAACACATGATATATATATATATATATATATATATATATATATATATATATATATATATATCATTTTGAAAGTTGGATATTGATTTTATGTGTTTGTATTATGGTTGTTGTTGTTGTGGATGCATGGATATATTTTTTTATAGCACATGTTTTTAGCTATTGTTGTATATGCTATAGGGAATATATGAGTTGTGGTTTATTTTCTAGCATTATGGAGGACACATGCATGGTTAAAAAGAAACAGGTGAAAAGGACTTGGCTAAGTATAATCAAATAAAAAAAATGTACTATACACTATTTCATGTTGGTAAATGTGTAATAATAAAGAAAATGACTAAGTATAAGAAACCAAGAGTGGTAAACAAGAGGATAAAAAGTTTATTTTTAAACCATGAAAAATATTGGAACCAAATTAAAAAAAAGTAAATCACACTAAGTCACGTTGGGAAGTATGAAAATAATGTAATAAAATGAAAAACACTTTAAAAGAAAAAATGGTAGAAAAAAAAATTAATTAAGTTAGTCCATTATACTAAATCATGTTGGGAAGTATAAAATAGAAACAAAATTGGAAAAACTGGTCTCAAATTTGTCATACTACTTCAAGCTAGGAAGTATGAAAAAAATTCAATAAATGGTTGGATTACATGCAATTAAAAAGTAAGAAGATAAATGTGAAAGAGTAATGAAGTAAGAATAAAACATACTAAATCAAGATTGAAAGCATGCTAATGACATCTAACTTCATAATCAATCAAATCTTATCTCATATTTGACACATGTAATTTTTATGTGACTTGGATTATTGGAATTGTTTTTTAGGAGGGCCAGGTCTTATTTATGGTCTTACACTGTAACTCATAAATAGAACAAAAATGAGGTGGAATTAATGTGAAAATATGGTAAAAAGGGATGTTGGTAATAATAATATGAAATGTTTTTAATTTGTGAGGAAGGCTAGGTCTTATCCATTGTCTTATAATGCAACTCACAAATGGAATCCCTATGGGAGTGATCAATGAACAAAGAAATATTTCTCAAGAGAAAATATTAGGATTATATGGAGTGAAAAATGGAATGTAAAAATAATAAATTAGGAATCTTATGAGAATACCTTAGGAGACATGAGGAATACTAAGGACATGAGAAGACACTAAGTGACTAGTGACCATCAATGTACAAAGGAGACCTATTCGCTATAGACACAAAGCTATGCAGGAAAATAAGTGTGATACTAAGATAAATTCATGAAGGTAGATTGGTACAAGAAAATTAAAATGGACCTAATTTACCATGATGTGTTCCCCATTTCTTAGGATCCCTTATAGAGTTATCGATCTATTGTGAAGATTAGGTACTTTCATGATAAAGTAGGTAGCATTGAAATATTTTTTTATTCTCTTTTTAATAATCTACTGGCCTACCATACCCTAATGGACCTTTAATCTATTGTGAGGCCAACTATGGAGTTTGAAATTAAACTAGAAGAAAGATATGTTCTTAGAATCACATCTTTTAGTGTGATTTAACTTTTGGGAATTTTAATGTTTTGCCTTTTGGATCATTGCCTTTTGTTAAATGATTTGGATTTTGAATATTTTTATGGATATTTAGATTCCTTCTCTATACTAAATTGGAATGACCAATCATGAGAGATAGAGAGATACACAAAAATGATATTTAGGCTTAGACTAAAGGAAGCTAAGTAACCAAAGATAAGACTGATTAGGACACTTAGGCTTAACAATAAACCAACATGTTATCTCAAGTCTCAACCATGTATATGATTAGTTTGAGAAAAGGTGAAAAAGGGAAAAAGGAGATCTAAATTGGATTTATAAAATGAAATTATAATGAGATGAATTTTTTGCTAACTAATCACATGGTATAGAATAAATGACTAAAGGGAACAAGGTTTGTATAACCAAGTCACAATGATAATTATCCATGTTTGTAGAGATAAAATAGAAAATAATTATGAAAAGAAGACAAGGGAGTTTTTTAAGAAATAAAATCAAGAATAAAATTAAGGCAATGATAAATAATAAATCCATTAGTAAACATACATGACATTATAAGAAATATAAAGCGAAAAATTAAAGTCACCATGTAAGATAAATAACAATTTGATACAATGTCAAATGATATAACAAATAGATAAAGATAAAGTTGGAGCACACATCAAATCCAAATGAAAATTTAAGAACACCATGCATGTGCTCATAAGTACTGATAGATTTGAACACACACATTACCTAGAACATCTGATAAGTCTTTGTAAAGTTTAATGTGAACTAAAACTAATGTCGCATCTATCTTTAGTAAAAATTGGGAAAATACTTCATGTCTAATCTCTTTAATATAAAATGTAGGAATGATTGATGGATTATGCTAAGGAGGGATATTATGCAAGGGATGCTTAGGATAATGCATGGGATTGGTTTCTATAGGAGATGAAGGGGTCACCAGTGGGGAAGGAGCCATGGGTGAGGGACTCACTAGTAGAGAAGGATCCATAGGTGAGGGAAGGTTCATGGGTGAAGGATTCACAGGTGGAGGAATAAGAGGTGAATAATGGAACATAAGAGGATATGGAACCATGGGGAGCCTTCTTGTAGGAACAACCTATGGGAGGAATGGTAAAAGGTGTGGGAATAGTTAAAATATGATCTTTAAGATGTTCTTGAAGGATTCGACAATTATCAGTGTGATGGGTGCCATATTGGTACCATAAATAATATACCTCTCCATACTTAATAATATACTAAATAATTACCTTTGAAAGAGGTATAGCATTATCTAAGGATTGAGGGGTAGTAAGACATAAAGTGTCAATATATTTTCATAGCTTGTGACAATGTATGGATAAATGATTATCTATGTTATGAAAGCAATAGATACACCTATGAATAGTCTTAGTAGGGGTACTCATAGGAGGAGGTGTTACATAAATGGGAGGAGCTTGGAAAGGCTCATTAGCCCATTTAGTGGTCAAAGGAGTTAGCTGTGGTAAAGGAAGAAAACCATCATCAAGAATAGGTGGTGCTAGTAGAGAGATATGGCAAGGCTCGATAGTAAGAGTGATAAGATCAAAAGCATGAATAAACTCAACTAAAGCAGGTGTAGGAATGATATCTAAATTAGGATCTACTAAGGAAGGGGTGGGGTCAAAAAAAGGTTGAAGGAGAGTTGAACACATCTCAAGGATAAGCATGCTATAGGGGTCTTGATACCTAGAAAAGTGATAGGGACTAGTCATAGCACAATCCATAAGGATACTCCTATGAGGTTCTTCAAAAATTGGAGGTGTTCACACCATCTCTACCCTATGATAAAGATAAAAATGCTAAAATTAGGAATGATATATCTTGTAACATGGGAAGATATACTAAAATACTGAAGCAAAGAGGAATGCTAATGGATAATCTCAGCATCACAATCTTAAACAAGACCTCCTAAATATTGATCATATAAGGCATAACCATCATCATAATCAAGTGTATGATATCAATGATGTAGGTAGGGATGATATTCTCATTCGATGAGGTTTAATAAATGGAATGTTGAGTCTTAGTTAAGACAACAAGTTTACCATCACAAGGAAGTTGATGAGAATGAGGATATAAAGAAGTGGGAAGTTGAGAGATGAGATGAGGTGAGAGATCAAAAGTCTTAGTCTTGAGATTGATCTTATCATGATCATCATTATCATAATCTAAAAGGTTAGGGGGAATATTCCCAATAAGTTTAGGATGACCATTGTAACCTTGAGTGTAATTGATGGTAAATTTGAATAATTGAGACTCACAAAATGGAACACTTGGCAAGGGTTTAAGGGTAGGAATCTTGAATACACCCCAATATTAGAATTATTTAAAATTCTAAGGGTTAATATCACCTTAAATCCTATAGATGGCTCTATTATGAGGGAATTTAATGCATTGGTAAGTAGAAGAAGCAATTTATCTCATATGATGAGTCCATGGCTTACCAAGAAGAATGTTTTAAGATAGAGGAAAGCTAAATATCACCACCTTCAAGTGAATGGTGATAGGTGGGATGGTAATGGGGAGCCACACACAACCTAAGGGAGGCATTTGCCTTCGATCATAGCCTTAACATGTGCTACATGTGGATTTGATATTGCATTTGGAATATCCAAGGGTTTTGATAAAATTAAGAGAAGCAACATAAGTACTAGAACCCTCATCAATCAAGGCACACTTGACTTGGATATCACCAATTTGGACACTAACGAACAGAGGAGGATCATCTACATGATGTAAAATCTCATCAAGAATAATGTAAGTGATGGGGAATTTAAGGGAAAGATGAGTGTCCATTGTTTCATCAACATGTATGTACATCTCTTCATATTATTAAAATATGCTATCTTTATATTCAGATAAGGTTGATTCATATCTTGCTAGGGGAGGATGAGGGATGTTCATTTTGAACAATAGTTTTATAAGATAGCTATGATGATGTGGAAAGGTCCTCATAATATCAAGAAATGGGATTTGGGATGGGAAATTAATGAGTTCTATGATAGGATCCCACTCATTATAAACCATAAGAAGATTGTTGGAAATAGGTGCATATTGTTGAAGGAGTTCCTTAGAAGGAGGAGCTAAAGTATACTATAATTTATATTTATAAGAGGAAGAAGGTTTGGTGAGATGACAAGTTTTTAGATTATGTTGACAAGATGAAATAGTTGATGCAAGGTGGTTTTGAGAAGTGCTAGAACAAGTGTTAATAAAAACTTGAGTGTCATTAGTGTTAGGTGAAGAAGATGGAGGGATGGTATAAATAAAATGGGAAGTGTTATCCATGGGAGGAACTAGATTTGGTTCATCAAAAGTTATAAGGTCATCTTACCCCAACTCATTTAAGTGAGTTGGAGAAAAATCTTGGATAACATGAAATGTGTAAGATATTGGAGGTGTGTAGATAGGTTGAGGATTAATGAAATAAACCACCCTTCACATATTAATCATATTAAACACATTCTCTTTAAGATTTAGAGTAATAAGACTTTCTACATTATTGGTAGTGTTGACCAATTTTGACTTTTAGGTCAAAATAGGGCACCCATAGTAAAAAAGTTTAATTTTTAGGAATTAATAGGGTATAATATATTATCATAATGTGTTTAATAGGTTAATTAATTTTAATTAATTTTATAATATCTTTGGTCGTTAGTTCTCTAGGTCTATTTATCATTTTGAGTCTTTTTAAGGGGTCAAATAGGTGCATTTAATGCTTTTTACCTTTTTTTTTGGAAATATGCAAGTTTTATAGAGTTTTATCATGTTAAATGTGTCCTAGGATGTCATAATTAACTTTCACTAACTTAAAATTGTTAGGTTACTCAAAAAAAGGTAATTTTCTTTAAGAAAAGAGTGAGTTTGGCACTTGTATGACCTCTTTGGGAAGTGTGCCACTTGTAAAATGTGTAAATGTCACTATTAATATATAATAAAATCATATCAATTCTTAAAATGGTATGGAGGTTCCATTTTTTCCCAAAACCATTCAAATCCCTTCTTGCTCTTCTTGGCAGATTGAAGTAACTTGTAGGTTTTTGCTCGATATGTATAACAAAGGTACTTTCAGACAAAATGATTTTGGGATATTATTATGAAATAATATACCTTAAAATAAATAAAATATTTTTTATAAATGATTAAATTTGATTCATTAACCATCCATTTGACATGGACTGTGCAAATCTGCTTGCCATTCTGTGCACCCTTTAGGTTTTATTTTGGTTTGAGTGATTCTATAAAAACCAATTGTTCATATTTTATATAAAGGATGTTTGATATGTATCCTTACATATCCCATGATTTTTTTCATGTTTTTATGAGAAAATAACCTCAAATTTTTAGACTAGTCTCTTCTGGGTGTAATAGGTAGTTTTCACTATTTTTAGGAACCCTGTACATCTACATGTCTTTAAAAGGTTATGTTAAGTTAATTTAAAAAAATTAAAAGTGTTATTTATTACCTATTAACTTTCAATGTTTATTATAAAAGGAAATTATCATGGTTTTCAAGCTCATATACCATACCAAAACATCATCAAACACCTTGTCTGCTTCATTCTAGATGATGCCAAGAGGTTTTCACATTGGCAAGGATGCTTTTGATATTGTTTAAATATTTTATTAGTTAATTTAATTCACTTAAATAATTTTACAATTAGTTTTACTATCCATATAACCTTTTATCCATCCTTGTTGCTCTATTTCACACCCATTATCCTCACACAACCAATAGTCACCTACAAGGGCTGTTACTGATGTCATGTTGAGGTGTAAAAGGGTTTCCATGTGTTCCAACTTATTTATACTAAAATATATGAATTATGGTGTTGAATAATAACATAAAAAGTTCATATGCATTCTTAGTTTCACAGTGTGCACTTAAAGCTCAATGTAGTGTGTCAAATACCCACCTATAAATAATATAACAGGGGATTAAAGATGACTTTTGAGAGGTTTAACGAGTATTGAGACTCACCCTAAATAAATAATAGGTTATAAGGGGTCATAAAATGAAAACTTTAGGTGTTGAATGGTTGTCAAAGTGAAAAACACCCTTCAATGGTAAATTTTGAGTTTTTAGGCCCACAGTCCCTAAAAGGCCAAACAAAGGTCCAAAGGCTTTTCATGGATATTTTTTAATATGCTTTTAGGATGTCACAAGGCATATAAATAGGTAAGGTTGATAGTATCTAGTATGGAGTAGACTTGTGCTAATAATTAAGGTTGGAATGTGAGTGGGAAGTGGAGATTTAAGGCCTCAAATATGTCTAAAAAAGCACTAAGATGCTTCTATAAACTTTGTTGGACTATGACCTCAAAGAGGAATCCTTCATCCAAGTTGTAGATTGGTTTATCCACCATGTCTTGAAATTTTCAAATGATTGAATGAATAATTCATGATCAAAGAGACCATGAAAAGTGTGTGTGTGTGTATATATATATATATATATATGTGTGTGTGTGTATATATATATATATATATATATATATATATATATATATATATATATATCATATTTTGATCCCTAAACTCTCCTATTTTGTACAAGTGGTCCAATTGGGCATCTACAATAGGTAGGGTCAGATAGTGAAATTATTGAAGTTGTGATGATGTTTGAGGAGAATTAAAGGCATAATATAAGGAAAACATAAATTGTGTCACTTGAGAGAATTAAACATAATCTATCAATACTATAATCAACCCATTTGAATCCCATGAAACCTACAAGCAAGTTAGAGAGAGTTATCTTAGTCAAAAAGCTCAATCAAATAGTGAATAGTGATATGAGAATTTACCTAGGTCATGATACATGGGACACACAAGGTGAAATTTTGAGTCTTAAATATTATAGGTGACATGGAAGGACTCAAGGAAGGTTTTCCATTATCTTTAAGTCTTAAAGTAGATAAACACCACTTAAAAGCAAAATCTAAAAGGGAGAGTACCTTAGTCTAACTAATAACCCATTTTAGAGGCCTAAGGTAGTGTTTTAGAATAAATGAAGAGTTTAAAGTTAAAAAAAACATAGATTGATTCAAAAGGAATGAGGGGAGGTTGATAAGTAGTTTCCAAACCTAAACCAATCATAGTCACCCATAGGTGTGACATTTCAAGGGGTCACAGTCTCATGGAGAAGCCCAGTTTGGTGAATTCCTAAGTATGGAAGGTACCTAAGGGGTTAGAATGTTAAGGATGAATATTATAACCCATATATCATGGACATGAAAACCTACATAAGACCCTAAAAATATGAAATAACTTTCATATTTGCCTTTGAGCCTTAAGGACACTTACAATAGGACAAATAGTACATTAACCTAAATAAAGTGTTAAAGTGTTGTTTTGAAATATCCAAGGTAAAAAAAATTATATTAAGTGGATAAAAGAGACTTGAGATTATTTTTATATTTTAATGAGTAAATGGAGTATATATAAAAACCCTAATCATATACAAGGTTACCTACAGTAGACTCTAGATGACAGTTGTCTCAGTTGAGTAGATAGTGATCTAGTTTAGGGTCCACATGATAGAGAAGAGACAAGAAAAGTAAGAAAATGAACATTTACTATTGATATATCATCATGGGAAACATAAAATAGAGTTATAAATAGGTTATCAAGGTTTAAATTCTCCAAAATGCACCTATAGGGGGTAAAAGGATAGGTGTCTCAATTAGCGCCTAAAAAAGTTAAGTCGTGGGGTAAAAGGTATAGGCAGGGCAAATGGGAGTTCAAGATTGGTAAGAATATTGATTAGAAACATTAATTAAAATGGTTTTTATTTCATAAAACTATTCCAAAATGGAAAAAAACTTACAATAGGATATCAAAACCCCTATCTCAGTCAAATAATAGAGGGCTCAATTATGGCTAAGGGTGTATGGGAAAAGATCCATAGTGACGTAAAGTGATGGATGGTATATAAACATATACACCATGGTGTTTCCATATTATATACACTATTATTATTTAAAAAAAAACCAAAGGAAAGGACTCAAATCAAGAAAATCACAATCCTCATCAAAGACCCTACACATAGTCTGAATATAGAAGAACCAGTCTAATATTTTGAGTTTTGAGGGGTTATATGAGATGAACATGAGCTATATTTTTTTCATAAATTCACCACCACATATAGAAGTTCATACATTATTCTTTTTTATAGACAAACATGGGAAGTTCCCCTATTTTGTCTCAAATAGGGGTATTTTCCCCATACATAAACCCTTGCAACCATTGAGGAATGATTAGAGGATTTGATCCAAAAGTTATTTGGACCTGAGAGAAAGGTTTATTAAATTGAAATATTTAAATAAAATCATGGGAAATCAATCAAAAGGGAGTGAAACCAAATGGATTAATCTAAACTACAAGGTCTACAGTCAGGCAAACTAGGCAAGGAATAGGCCTAAGGGTCTAAATGAGGAGCTTTGTCATTTCCACTTTGAAGTGAGATTTACAAGAAATTGAAAATTGCATATGGGGAAACCAAAAAAAATTCTTGGTTATCACTAGACAAGGTAAATCCATCAAAGGCTAGTTTGGGTTTAAGTTGCAATCAGACCCCTATGAATATGACTAGGCCTAACATCCAAAAAGGGGGTCAACTTAAATTTTATCTTGGGTTGGGATTTTGAATTAATTTGGTCATGTTTATTATGTCAATAAAGAGGTGATAAAGATTTTTTTTCATATTTAATCACAATAATCCATTTTTGGACTTCAAGATAACTTAGGCATGCAAGAAACAAGGGAAACAAGCTCAATAGGCCATCTTTTGAAGCTCATATATTTTATGAGAACTTGCATGGGAGCTAGAGGATTTAGGGATTATTAGTAGGGGCCTTAAAGGCTAAATTAGTTAATTTTTTTTAGGTTGGATGTTAGGTTTTTATGAACCATCCTTAAGACCTGAAATAGGCCCAAAACCCTACTAAACCCTTACTAGGGACCAATCTTGGAAAATGATCTTGGATATGCAATAAAATGGCACAATTTGACTAGGATAAATATTTTATGTTAAATAATGCTCTCTCAAGCTCCATAACATGCCTTCATTTATATGGAATTGTATGGAAGGATGTATAAAAAGGCTTTTTCTCACTATTTTATGTGTTTTTTAGGTTTTAGGAAGTTTCAAGAGATTAAAATAATGTGGATGGAAATTTTAAGACTTAATATAAGTCACCATGTAATTTTAATTCATTTAAAATTTTCCTAAGTGTCTTAAAGAGGTCCTTCAAATCAACCAGTCAAAACTGGCCTAATACACAAGCTAGTGAGAGGGGTGAAAAGCTTCACTTGAACTAATTTCAAATATTTCCTAATGATTATAAGTACATGGAGGGTATTTAAAAATTTTATTCACTCCCTCCCATGTATTTTCATGGAAAACTGAAACTAATTAGAATCCAAATGTGCAAGGTGCATGGAAGGGTAGTTTTTAGGACAATAGATGATGATGGCTCTCTTTCAAGTGATTCTAGAAGACCAAGCATGAAACCAATGCATGGATATGAATTTATGTGAGCCTCCCATTCCAATAAAATAATTTTACCTACCATATATTGGTTAAAAGTCACTCAAATAGGCCTAATCATGAAGGTATTTTTATGCAAGAAAAGGAGTTTACAGCCACTTTGCATAACTTTGATGACTTAGTTTGACACGTGTAGCTCATATAATTTAATTTTTAAACCCATATCCTATTCCCATTCATGGATAAATTAAATTTTTATCTTTAAAAATTTACTTGTGACCCTTGAACTTCTTTTCTTCTCTCTCTCTCTCTCTCTCAAACTATATAAGAGTTGGCCATTTTGGCATTGTATTGGATGCTCCACCTGAGTATGGCAAAGCCTTGATCATTTGTATATATTTTTATCAATAAAATTAATAAGTGTTACCTATTCATGAATATTTAAAATTGTGTTATACATGGATGATGAATCTTTCTTAGTGAAGACTATGGATTCCAAGCATGTAGTCTCATTCTTTCACCTTATTTATAGATGGAAAACATATTTTATAGGACATGTGAAGTGTTTTAGGAGATTTCAAATGTTGAGTGAGTTATTATTTTCATTATTTATATTTAATGCCTCTTTTATAGTCATCCTATCATTGCACATCCATCCATAACCTCATAATGTAACATTGACATGAGAAGATGAAGATTGAAGAAGTGTAAGTTTGGTTTGTCTTTTGGTCTTAAGTATAGAATGTAATGGGTTGGAATTCATAAAATTGATTTAGTGTATCACATCCTTAGTTTAGATTTTATTTTAGTTATCTCTCACCATTTTCACCACCAAAGTTTTTAGTAGTATCAATAGTCAAGTGGTACATCAAAGGAACTAGCCCTATCTAAAGACTCACCTCATTCCTTAGGCTACCCACAAGCCTAGAGGTGATTCCATTATGCCACTTGGATGAGCATAAATTTGCATCTCCTCAAAGGGTGAAAATCCAAGTGACAATAGGTAGGAGTGGGCTTGTCTTGGTTGTCTTGGTGATTTGAAAGAAGATATTTATAGATGGCCAAATGATCATTAGTTTGATTCAAAGCTTGAGATTTAGTATTTATTTCATGGAATTTGAAAGTGATGTAATAGGCTTGTCATTTATGAATGATAAAATCATGGTCAAAATTAGAACCAAAAATAAAATCCATATCCAAATTACAAAGTTGCGTATAGGTCTCATGAGAATGACCCCAACTAGTATGAAACCAAAAAAAATTACTGGGATCATACCAAGATTTAATAGGATGAGTGGGATCAAGTTCTTAGGGAAGAGGCCTTGGTATATGTTTTATTAATTCTAATAAGGATAAATGTTTATGAACATTGATGTTATTGGGTGAATATAAATGAGGATTGTAAATTGTTGAGAAGGGGGAGTTAGTTTTGAAGATTGGTTAAGAACAATAGCTTGAATAGTGTGAATGGTGTCATAAGAGTCTATGACACCATTATTAGTATCATGATGATTATTATTTTTGAGTAATATATGAGTACTCATAGAATGTTGGGTGGCTTGAATTAGTGCATAAGGAAATATTGACATTTAACTTGGTCAATAACATCATCTAAAGTACATGGAGAGAGTCTCTAAACCTGATATTGTAACTTTGGGAAAAGAGCATTGGTAAATATATGGAAAAGGTTATCATTGGCCATGTTATGTTCACATTTGTTGGACAATGTTTTCCATCATTTAATGAATTCTTGGGAAGTTTTGATTTCAAGCTGATTATAATTGATAAAGTGGGCCAAGGTGTTCTTAGGGAGATCACTAGTTTGGAACTCTTGGACTATAGCATTTACTAAATCTTCCAAACTAGTAATAAAATGAGTTTTAAGTTGGTTATACCAATATAAAACATCACCTATGAGAGTTTTGGATAATATCTTGGTAGCATCAAATATATTTAATTTTACCCAATCTTTATATAGATTTATAAATGTTTTGAGATGAAGAGTAGGATCAGTTGACCTATTATAAGAAATGGTAGGGGTGATGCCTCCTATATCGATATTAGAAATTTGAGATGTAAGAGGCTCATTTTGAAGATTCTTAATTATTTTATTAACTAGAGGAGGTTGAGGGATAAGATTACCATGGGAATCCTAAATAGGAGGTGGTGGGACATTTTGATTATGCATGCCTTATGGCATCTGTTAAGGGTGGGTTTGAAGATGGATAAGGTGGTTTTGTATTTACATCATTTCATTTGCATTATTAGATTGAAAAAAATTCATTTGATTAAATATTTGTAATAGGAACTAATGGGTTTGACTTGCATTTTTATCATTATTTGAAGCATTAAAATTGGAAGTAGTGGCTTGGGTACCACTATGAGTATTATTAGGAGCTTTAGAAGAGCTATTAGAATGTGAGGCACTACTATCAAAATTTGCTTATGTGGAAAAAGATGGACTAGTGAAGGGATGAGAAGAGGAAGCACTAGACACATGATTACCATGTGTAGAAAATGATGCACTAGTAGAATAATTGAGGAGAGTGGGTCTTGGAAGAGGCCCACTAGATGTAGAACCTACTATGTTAGTGGAGATACTAGGCATAGAGGTAGTTGAAGTCAAATAAGAATAAGTAATGGTATGAGAAGGGGTCAAGATAGAGGGAAGAGGCTAAGAAACAAAGAAGCTAGTATCCCCAAATCCATGTGAGAATGTGGGAGAAGGTGAATGAGGCTCTTTGGCTTGACCATTAATCATAATATGGTAAATGGTAGAAGGATCCTTTCCTTGATGTTGAGGAAATTTAGAGATAAAGAAGAGCATTTCAAGGGTATAATCTAATTTAGGTTAATATTCAAGTGAGAAGAGAGGATTACAAAGCAAAGAGGAATGATGAGGTCTCCCATAGTTTATTATATGAGTGGCTATATGAAAATTAAATCTCATCTAAAAGAGGATCTTTAATATGATTATGGGAGACCCTATAAGGGTTTCTAAAACTCATCATATCCATTAAATTTAACTCAATGTCATCTTCAAATAGGAAGTTCATGATGAGTGATAAGGACTAGATAAGGAAAATGTGATGCAAAATCAAGGAAATACAAAGAGTTAGATAAGAGTATAGATTCAAATGGGTTGACCTAGTACTAAAAATAGGGTCTAAAAACTAAGAAAACTAGAATACAAAGTCAACAGGGTTGACCTAATTCTATAATATAGATATAAAACAAGTAGAAAAAGATATAGAATTGATAGGGTTAACCTAGTAGTATATAATAAGGGTCAAAAAATAAATACTATGTCTAAAGGTTTGATTTAGTACTATAGATAGGGGAGATAAACACTCTATAGGAGATTGTGTCAAACAGAATGACTATGTACTAGAATAAGAAAAATTTTCCAAGTACATTTGAAAGCAAGAAGTGAAAAAAATACACAATCAATTGGGTTAATGAGGATGATCCAATTGAGGCACACATCATAAAATCTCTCACCAATGCTGACCAATGCAAATTTTTACAATACAACATACAATTGAGCAAAGAACAAGTAGTCAACTTGGAAAGTAAAAACTAAGTGGTCATCTTGAATGTTGTTATATTATTAGAGTATGATTTTAAGTGTGATAGGAAGTTGGCCATAAGTAATGAACTAAAAAGCAATCTATGGATAGTTTTAGGACATTTAGGCTAAAAGGGATCTATGTTAGCAATGGTACTGGCTTGGTATTGGGGCCTACCCCTCACTTCAATGCCAAAATGATAAGGATGTTGGGTGCTTTACCAATAAATACCATTAACCACATGTTTGTACTTAGCCAGAAAACTAAGTCAACTTCCCCCTTAGTGATGAAATCTAAGTAGGTAGGCCTTGGGTAGATAATTATTTAAATGTATTTTAAGATTATGTGATTTGTTAGTGTGTGCAAGAAAGATAAAAATAATGGAACTAAATATTATATTGAAAAACCACCTAATTAGACTATGTGATTTATTATAAGCATACAAGCAACTAAAAGTGAAAGTGTGAGCTAATTAATAGCATATATATGTTAATTCCAACTTTGAAACATAGTACAGTGTTGCTTTAGATGACAATGTATGTATATATTATAGAATAGAGTCAACAATGTCTCTACTATACTATTAAATCAAGGGTCTATTAAGAATTATGTCAACAGTGTCAACCTAGTCTTTTAGATAGAAGATAGAATACAAAACTAGGTTGACAAGGTGGACCTATTTTACTGTGTAAGGGTAGTTTTAAAGACTGTAAACTATGAAAAATAGAACTATAATTAATAAAAAATGATATAGAAATAAATTAACCTTGGTGGGTTGTAAGATGTAGAGGAAAGTGAGATTATTGTTGAAATGCCTTGAATTTTACTTACAAATTATGCCAACTATGTTGACTAGATCGATCTAGTTATATAGTTCCTTATTTGCTAAAACCTGTAAAGAATATTATGCTAGCAGTGTTGACTTAGTATATTTTATAGAATTATAGAAGTAATATGTTAGAAAATTTGACCTAGTAGCCTATCTAGAAGTGAAAATGTGTACTATGCTGACCTGTTGGACCTAGTAGCTTATATTTGATGAAGAGCTACATAAACAGAATAGAGTTGTATTGATGTGATTGTGTGTTAAACATACACACATAAGTTATAAACTATACTGGCACTATAGATGTAGTATCTCAAATATAGAAAAATAAATAATAAAATGATAAAATAATGAAAAACATGAAAGAAAATCTGTAAAGGTTAGATTCATGTTGGGTTCACTAGAATATATGCAATCAAAAATACATCATGTCTATAAATCAATCCTAACTCAGAGAAGATATATCATATTTATAATTATGATTGGGGATACATTAGATAATCAAGAACATGACCAATATGAGGATTTTTTGGACCCAATTATGGAATCTTTTACCATAATAAATAATTCTAGGGAGGGTTCCAAAGCCTCCAGTCAAGCACAATCAAGCAATAACCCTAACTAAGCCCTATGTTTTCATATTCACTAAACTAATAATAAGTAAAGCTAGGAAATATAATCTAGTGCTCACCAAATCTTTTGGCACAAAGTGAGGGTAATGAAAAAAAAGTAAACATGCATAAGAGACATATACTCATATTAATATATATAAAATCCTAAGGCATAGAAGAGAAGTACAAATGCATATCTATCTACTCTTACAAAGGAGAAATAAAGTTATGAATACTTACCTTTGAATATGAACCTATCAAGCCTAAATCTCTTCCTTAGACAAGGTTATTTGAAAGAAGTTGTTGTGGTATGTAAGCATGACAAGGATAAATCATCTCTAGGCTACAAAACCTATCTATGCATGCAAAAGGCTTCTCCACAAGACAAGATCCGTATCTCCAAAGAAAGTATGAAACCCTAAGCCTAATCCTAAAGTAGAATGGTGGATAAGTAGATTAAAAATAGCTTTTAATTCTTCTTCTCTTCTATAAATAGTGGAAAAATGATCTTGTATATATAGGCAGATTTAAACCTAAGCCCTTTTGAAAGTTTTGGTCAATAGGGTCGACCCAGCCAACCTAGTATAGTTATACACAAAAATTCACTAGGTCACGAGATAGGTCAGCCAAGAGCCAACCTAGAAACTAAATGAATTTTACCCAAAGTATAGGGTCATCCCAATTGACCTAGTGTAGTGAATAGTTAAAAGGGGCTTAAGGCTAGGAAAAGGGGGAAAAAAGGTTGGAAATGACTAAGGAGTGCACAAAAAAGAAGAATAAACTTAGGGGAATAAATTTCAAGAGATAAATGCGTAAATAACAAGTGGAAAAATGGAAAACAATACTATGAATGACCAATGGTCTACCCACCCCTTTCATAGTGCACCCCTTAAGGCATGCACTCAGAAAGATCAAGACTTGACGACATCTTTCAAGATAAAGAGCATCAGCAAGTGATAAAAGTTTGAAAATATTATGTGTATATATTTATCACTCCAAGTATCAAGGTCTCCCATTCTAAATAATTTAAAACTAATATACCAAACCTTTTTATATACACACCCTTCTTATATACCCATCAATATGTGGAAGAATCTCACCCGTTCTATATACCTAATGATACATGAAAGAAGTGTAAATAGATGTGAAATAAAATAGTATATAGTACTTAGATAGTGTTGAAAGAGATTTGACCAATCATTATCACCTACTTATATGTAATTCTTTATATGTGGGCATAACTTCCCTATATACTTATAATGTACAGCTATAAGGATTTACAATTTTTGATTAGATTAAATGGGTAAATAGAGGGATGGATATTGAAAATTTTTAACCTTATTTATCCTTAATAGTTTATAGGGATGATGTCTAGATTTCATTGTTATAACTAAGTTAGTCTATGTATGGTGTAACTCAAGCATGATGAATTACCCATAAATGTGAGTCAAAGGCATTATTTACATTGGACATTGTGATTGTGAAAAATGCACTATTCTATTTATTTTTAAAAATTATTTTATAAATATATAATTTGTACAATGCTTTGAAAATAGGAAATTACAATATGGAGAAAATAAAATTACGTTAAGATAAAGAGAAAGAAACCCCCCTTTTTTGTTTTATTAATTTTAAAAACAATATTTTTTCCTTAAATAACTTTAAAAAAATAGTATGATATTCTAAGATGATGGAAAGAAAATAATTCTAGCCCCCCGCCCCCGCCCCCATTTTATAATGTATTTGTGAAGAAGAAAGAGGCTGTGAGGATTTTTGAACCCTTGACCTGTTGTTTGGTGCAATGATTTACTAAAAAGAGTTGTAGCCAATTCATCTATGAATTATCTTAAATGCTAAATGGAAGAAACTAAAATTTAAAGTTTTATATTTTCAAACTATTGGTAATGGTAATGGTTTAAACTTTTAAAAGGATATAATAATGGTAATTTGGCTTAGAGATCACATTCCTTTACTCCAAACTTAAACACCATCATACCAACTTTCATGCTACCATGAATATATTCAATTTGTGACTCCTTAGGGAAGTAAACTTGATATAGTCAATTACACAAAATAAAAAGGCATCAGCTATGTGAGATGAGCTCAGGGGTAAGGGATGACATCTGAAGTCTAACATGTTATATGTAAGTATTAGAAATGAGAGCTCAAGCATCTCATTACACCTACCCAAGTGAACTTATTCTGAAACCAAATATAAGAGAAAAATTATATTATATTTATCTAACCAAATAATTATTAGAAGTCATATTTATATGAGAACTAAAATATTGAAATAAAATAACTAATAAACCATAATCATATAGAATAAGATTGTAATAATATCCATAACAACCCAAATACAATGGAATCAAAATATATTATTCATGACTATAAGATATTCTAACCTATGGTTAATTAATCACAAAATAACATCCTAACACATTAATCATCATGAGGAGCATCTTTGTGTGCCCATTTTTTGTGGTTTCTTCATTCTTTAAAAGGTCATTTCATTTAACAAAAAATCCATTTTTCATCATATCACTTGGGGCATTCCCACATGCCTATTTTTCTTGCCTATTCATTATTTAATTTTTTTTACCCCAACCATATTCTTTTAATTCCATTTAAAAGAGGGGAAAAATGTAAACACTTCTAATATGCCCTTTGATGTTGCATTTGATCATCACCATCATCATCATCATCATCACAATTCACTATTATGTATATTAAACCCTAATTTATTCTATAAACCTGAATAAGTAATATGATTACCATTTTAATACTGAATCTTGGCATCATATCCATAATCACACCATCACACTATATCAAAACCTTGATTTCATTGAACACCTCCTTGATGAACCCATCATTATTCTGTACCACCCCTAGTCAATTATTTGATTAATCCAACTACATAATTGAAACGTGACAATCCCACTAAATGCCAAAAATAAATAAATTAACTAAAAAATCATAATATTTAATTAATTGTTCCTAATCCAAAAATCCATGGAATGTTAATATCTAAAATATCTAAAATCAATAGATCTAAACTCATCAAATCACTCGAATGTTGGATACTTATGTTGGATTATGTTGGACACTATTTATGTTGGACTATGTTCAAGATATGTTATGGGATGTATACATAAGAGAAATATTAGCAATAAAACATGTTAAAAATCAAACCAAAATGAATTAAAAAATATATAATAATCAATTTTTATGATACTTAGATGATAAATTAGGGATAAATTATGTGATACCTTCACTTACCATTAAAATTGATTATCATCAACTAAGTGAAGGTATCACATAATTTGTCCCTAATTTATCATCTAAGTATCATTAAAATTTATTATCATATATATTTTAATTCATTTTGGTTTGATTTTTAACATGTTTTATTGCTAATAGTTGTCTTATGTATACACATGTGACTCCATAATAACCATCAATGTTATTCTTCTAGAAATCTCTAACAAAGTAAATCTTTCCCAGCATATCCAATGAATTTCATTCTATCCCCTCCTTATTCCTCATAATTTAAATTTTTTGAAGTTCATCACCCTCTCTCTTTAGCTTAGATTAAGAAGTGAATTTGAAAATCCTTAACTAGAGAGTTATATTCTTATCTCCTTACTATTCATTTTTATGATCCTCAAAAGTTTTGTTGGTATCAAAATAAATGGGTAAATTCACTTTAAAACTATATATAATTTAATAATCTTATTTTAAATTCCTCCTCAGTCCCAACTTTGATCATGAAGCTAGGATATGAGAGTGAAAATAAGATTATGATAAGGTAGAGAAATCCCATGATTCTAAAGTCAAGCATGATGCTCTTCATCAAGGTCGGTCTCACCATGATATATATTCAAATCCACTTCCAAAGTATAATAAAAACCAACAACACAATCCTAATTATCCTAATGTTGTTTAAACCATGGTTAATCCTTACTCTTATACCAATAAAGAAAACTTGGTCAAAAAATAACATGAGGCATGCCATGTCATATATTGATATTTATCCTTATTTTAATCATACTCCTTATCCTAATCATAGAATAATTTATGATAAATATTCATTTCATTTTTTAGATGTTGAGTATGAGGAAATAATAACTCTAATTATTTTAGATAACCTAACTGCATTATCTAACTCGATGTACTCATTTTATTTACAAATATCACAACTATATTGACTAGCCTAATGTAGTATCTTAGTACTTAGATTCATTTTTCAACTCTATAAACTAGTTTGATACATTTATCTACTCGAAGCGTAGATTCTAATGTATCTCCAAACTCTATACAATCATTTTCTATTTATACTACATTAGTCTAGCTAATGCATTCAGTTCCTAATCACTAATTATATTTGTTGGGTTGATATTATAGTTCTATTCCTAAATAGTTTTAGTCTATATCAACTCCTTATTTATCTTATCTAGTTTAACATTTTACACATTTCTCTTAGTCCTTTCCATCTAACCTTAGATTTTATGGAGTCTCATTGAATAACTTTCCAATTTCCCTTATCAAATTCCATTCCTTGAGCCCATGAAGACTTTTCCATGTCATGAGAATTGATTGATGAAACATTTATTTGATATTATCATTCCTCAACAACCATCTATGGGGCAAAAATACACACTATCTAGGTATGAGGATAATATCTTACAATAGTACAAAGAGATGTCCATTCAAGTTGATGAAACTTTGGATGTTTCTCTCTCACTAAATTTTCCTATCACTTATATGATCCCAAATGAAATATTACTTGATCAGAATGACCCTCTTATTTTCATTAGTGTCCAAGTTGGTGACATTCAGTTCAAACATCCCTTGATAGATGGAGGGTCTGACACCTATGTCACCTCCTTTGAGTTAATAAAAACCTATGGATACTCTGGGTACAAACTTAATTCTAACATAAACTTGTAACAAGGATATTATAAAAGATAAATTCCTCCCATAATATGAATTTATATCCCTATAATAATTCCTCATATCATTTTTATAGTTAAGGTCATGATCTATAAATTACCATTATCTTAAAACATCTTTATTAGATGACCCTGGACTCATTATATGAGGGCAATCACATCTTATTCATGTCAATATATCAAGTTTCCACATAAGGGTGATATATATAAGATTCAAGATGATACCAACCCCTGTAATTTTAAACAATTTCAAGAGTGTGGACTACTTAAAATACCTACCCTTGAAGCTTTGCATAACATTCCCTTTCTATAATATCAGTTTTTTAATTATCCTCTTAATTCTAACCAAGGTTATAATGGTCACCTCAAGCCTATGTTGAAAATTCCACATAACCTCTTATATTTTGATGATGATGAGAATTATGATATTAAAATTAAGATCAAAACATCATATCTCCCCTCTAGAATTATAGCTCTATTTCCTCATTCTTTATGACCTCATTCTCATAAGAAGCTAACTAATGAGTTTATTGTTTCTATGTTTATTCCTAATAATATTGATTCCCATTACTCCAATATTGACATAGTGGTCAAATAACTTCATACTAAAATGTACACATATAATCATGATGATGTTTGTCCCCTTGATGACCCATACTTATCTAGATATTCCCAAGCTAAGGATGAAAAATCCTTCATTATCAATCCTCTCTTTAGTACTCATATGACCCATCTTCATCTTATTATTGCATTAGCTTAGTTTATATTGTTTTCTCTCCTTATACTTTACCTAATGTTGTTTCTCATTCAATTGATGTTCAAAGGTTAGATATGTAATGTTTTCCACATTATACTTCACATATTACCTTAGTTACTTTTGAGACTCTTTAGAGCATGCTCCTTGATCATGCCATAATTTTAGCCTACCATTTTTATAGTATTTATGATCCTTATAATATATTTCCTACTGAGATTTTGACTAAACTAATATAGCTCATACTAGGACAGAGTCCCAAATAAGTAGTTATATTATGAGTTCTTGAACCTACCCTTAGATGATTTAATAATGATGAATTGTTTGACAAGGCTCTAGAGATTCCCAAAATATGATTCTCCACCTAGGCCATATGTGGTTTAACACCCACCCACCAAAGTAGATGAGATATAATATGAGTTTCACAAGATATCTATTCATTGGGAAAAACATTATCAAGCATACTAGAGATTTATAGTACAACAATAGTTATAAGAATTAGTTCTTACCAAAGATAGTCAACCACCTTAGTCAACTACTCCTAGATACATTTTTTATTTCATAGTATGAATATGAAATGTTTGATCTAATGTTGATCCCTTAAATAGTAATTATATTCACTTCATCCCAAAGGTACCTGCCTTTATAATGTCTCAAACATGTTTCTTTCAAAGATAAATCTAGAATATACCCCCAAATAAGAATAAATCTATTGTCTTTGTCATCAATGCACTTCACATCATAAAAATAGATGTAGAGCACTCCACCAACATTTTTGTGAATTTTTGAGGCCCACACCTCATACTTATCATTAGTTCCCACATGGTTGTTCTTAGATGAACTTAAGAATTGTTAAATTATGAGGAATAAGGAGGGGGATAGAATGAAATTCATTGGATATGTTGGGAAAGATTTAATTTGTTAGAGATTTCTAGAAGAATAACATTGATGGTTATTATGGAGTCACATGTGTATACATAAGACAAATATTAGAAATAAAACATGTTAAAAATCAAACCAAAATGAATTAAAATAAATATGATAATCAATTTTAATGATACTTGGATGATAAATTAGGTAAAAATTATGTGATACCTTCACTTAGATGATGACAATCAATTTTAATGGTAAGTGAAGGTATCACATAATTTATCCCTAATTTATCATCTAAGTATCATTAAAATTGATTATCATATATATTTTAATTCATTTTGGTTTGATTTTTAACATTTTTTATTGCTAATAGTTGTCTTATGTATACACATGTGACTCCATAATAACCATCAATGTTATTATTATAGAAATCTCTAACAAAGTAAATCTTTCCCAGCATATCCAATGAGTTTCATTCTATCCCCCTCCTTATTCCTCATAATTTAACAATTTTGAAGTTCATCACCGTCTCTCTTTAGCTTAGATTAAGAAGTGAATTTGAAAAGCCTCAACTATAGAGTTATATTCTTATCTCCCTACTATTCATTGTTATGATCCTCAAAAGTTTTGTTGGTATCAAAATAAATGGAGAAATTCACTTTAAAACTACATATAATTTAAGAATATTATTTTAGATTCCTCCTCGGTCCCAACTTTGATCATGAAGCTAGGATATGAGAGTGAAAATAAGATTATGACAAGGTAGATAAATCCCATGATTCTAAAGTCAAGCATGATGCTCTTCATCAAGCTAGGTCTCACCATGATATATATTCAAATCCACTTCCAAAGCATAATAAAAACCAACAGCATAATCCTAATTATCCTAATGATATTAATGTTGTTAAAAGCATGGTTAATCCTTACTCTTATACCAATAAATAAAACTTTGTTAAGAAATAACATGAGGTATGGCATGCCATATATTGATATTTATCCTTATTTTAATCATACTCCATATCCTAATCATAGAATAATTTATGATACATATTCATTTCATTTTTAAGGTGTTGAGTATGAGGAAATAATAACTCTAATTATTTCAGATAACCAAAATACATTATCTAACTCGATGTACTCATTTTATTTACAAATATCACAACTATATTGACTAGCCTAATGTAGTATGTTAGTACTTAGTTTTATTTTGCAACTCTATAAACCAGTTTGATACATTTATCTACTCGAAGCATAGATTATAATGTATCTCCAAACTCTATACAATCATTTTATATTTTTACTACATTAGTCTAGCAAATGCATTTAGTTCCTAATCACTAATTATAATGTTTTTTTATCATCCAAGTTGATATAGTCTAATTCTAGTGTTTCTATGCAAAAAAATACATCAAAAAAGTTGATGCATTCTACTCACCTGCTCATATTATATTTGTTGGGTTGATATTATAGTTCTATTCCTAAATATTTTTAGTCTATATCAACTCCTTATTTATCTTATCTAATTTAAAATTTTACACATTTCTCTTAGTCCTTTCCATCTAACCTTAGATTTTATGGAGTCTCATTGAATAACTTTCCAATTTCCCATATCAAATTCCATTCCTTGAGCCCATGAAGACTTTTCCATGTCATGAGAATTGATTGATGAAACATTTATTTGATATTAGCATTCCTCAACAACCATCTATGGGGAAAAAATATACACTATCTAGGTCTGAGGATAATATCTTACAATAGTACAAAGAGATGTCCATTCAAGTTGATGAAACTTTGGATGTTTCTCTCTCACTAAATTTTCCTATCGCTTATATGATCCCCAATGAAATATTACTTGATGAAAATGGCCCTCTTATTTTCATCAGTGTCTAAGTTGGTGACATTCGGTTCAAACATCCCTTGATAGATGGAGGGTCTGACACCTATGTCACCTCCTTTGAGTTAATAAAAACCTATGCATACTCTAGGTACAAACTTAATTCTAACCACAACATGTTACAAGGATATTATAAAATATAAATTCCTCCCATAATATGAATTTATATCCTTATAATAATTCCTCATATCATATTTATAGTTAAGGTCATGATCTATAAATTTCCATTATCTTATAACATCTTTATTGGATGACCTTGGACTCATTATATGACGTCAATCACATCTTATGCATGTCAATATATCAATTTTACCCATAAGGGTGATATATACAATATTCAAGATGATACCAACCCCTATAATTTTAAACAATTCCAAGAATTGTGGCCTACTTAAAATACCTACCCTTAATGGTTTGCATAACATTCCCTTTCTATAATATCAATGTTTTAATTATCCTCTTAATTATAACCAAGGTTATAATGGTCACCTCAAGCCTATGTGAAAAATTCTACATAACCTCTTATATTTTGATGATGATGAGCATTATGATATTAAAATTAATATCAAAACATCATATCTCCCCTCTAGCATTATAGCTCTATTTCCTCATTCTTTATGACCTCATTCTCATAAGAAGCTAACTAATGAGTTTATTGTTTCTATGTTTATTCCTAATAATATTGATTCCCATTACTCCAATATTGACATAGTGGTCAAATAACTTCATACTAAAATGTATACATATAATCATGATGATGTTTGTTCCCTTGATGACCCATACTTAGCTAGATATGCCCAAGCTAAGGATGAAAAATCCTTCATTATCAATCCTCTCTTTAGTACTCATATGACCCATCTTCATATTAATATAGCATTATCTTAGTTTATATTGTTTTCTCTCCTTATACTTTACCTAATGCTATTCCTCATTCAGTTGATGTTCAAAGGTTAGATATGTAGTGTTTTCCACATTATACTTCACATATTACCTTAGTTACTTTTGAGGCTCTTTAGAGCATGCTCCTTGATCATGCCATAATTTTAGCCTACAGGTTTTATAGTATTTATGATCCTTATAATATATTTCCTATTGAGATTTTGGCTAAACTAATATAGCTCATACTAAGACAGAGTCCTGAATAAGTAGTTATATTACAAGTTCTTGAACCTACCCTTAGATGATTTAATAATGATGAATTATTTGACAAGGCTCTAGAGATGCCCAAAATATGATTCTCCACCTAGGCCATTTAGGTTTTAACACCCACCCACCAAAGTAGATGAGATATAATATGAGTTTCACAAGATATCTATTCATTGGGAAAAACATTATCAAGCATACTAGAGATTTATAGTAAAAAAATAGTTATAAGGATCAGTTCTTACCAAAGATAGTCAACCACCTTAGTCAACTACTCCTAGATACATTTTTTATTTCATAGTATGAACATGAAATGTTTGACCTAATGTTGATCCATTAAATAATAATTATATGCACTTCATCCCAAAGGTACCCACCTTTATAGTGTCTCAAACATGTTTCTTCCAAAGATAAATCTAGAATATACCCCCAAATAAGAATAATTCTATTGTCTTTGTCATCAATGCACTTCACATCATAAAAATAGATGTAGATCACTCCACCAACATTTTTGTGAATTTTTGAGGCCCACACCTCATACTTATCATTAGTTATCACATGGTTGTTCTTATATGAAAGGAAAACATTCTCCTTGACTATATCTATTTTGTATATTAGAGGATGTTGGAAACCTAAAACTATAGGTTCCTTGAATTTTGTGTTTTTTAGAGGAGGCCCCATGAACTCCTCCTTTTAGTGTTCCTAATTTATCCATGGAGATTGCCTACAAAAAGTCCTCACATGATTTTTTGAGAGAGTAGAAGAGACTATGGTTAGAACTAGATACCATTTAAAATGATATTTATTAGATGCTATTTAAAATGTTTATCTAGATATATCATATCATTTTTATCACATAATTAATTCATATCATATATTTAATTTTTCATATGGTTGGATTTCATGTTCATTATTTTTGGCATTTATGATGCTTGTTATAAATATCTTGCTTATATCATGGCTCTCCTTCTTTTTTCAGCACTTTAATTTTCATAATTTACATTTTATCGTGTTATATCAATTTAATTTTAGCATTTATTTCTCCTATAGAGATAAGATATCACCATAGGGTTTTATTTTTATCATATTTCCATCATTTTTACCTAAGTCTCTTGGTGATTATTTTGCCCTTATTTAATTCCCCTTCTTTTGGGACGATTATTTAATTTACCCTCTTTTAAGATGGCCATTTAATTTTTACCTCTTTTTTGGATGACTATTTATTTTCCCCCACTTTTGGGATGACTACTAATTTCACTGGTGTTTGTGCTAGATCCCTTATAGGTTAGTATAAATTCCTAGTGACATGACTATAGTAACATATGCCAACCCATTTGGAATCATTGTTTTCCCTCCCTATGATTATCTATACTAATATTATTCATTGTATCATTCTTATTACATGGATAGATATTCCATGATACCCATATTTCCCTTCTTATTTTTCACTTGAGGCACACATAGGTCAATTTTTTTATTGCAAACATACATGTGGGAAAGTATAGGCACCATGGTATTTAGGTTATACCTTATAGTTTCCATGCATAAAATCTCTTGTGTTAGCTAATTATTTCATCCATTTTTTTATTTTTTGAATCTATATGGAGGAAGAATATAAAATCCCAAAATAATTACCATTAAAATAAAATTAAAAAGAAAAATTATATCAAAAATGTTATATCACACCCAAATATGTGATCATTGTTTTGTACATCTCATATATTAGTCAAATATCCAACTCTAAAATTGGATTTATGATAGATTATAGGTCCATTGGAGTGTGGTTGGATAGTAGATATGGGTAGGAAGTCTTACTCATTACATCATTATATCTTCCTACATTTTAGATCCACTTATCTTCTCACACAAGTACCCAATCTTAATAGTAGGATGATAGATATATAAGGGATACTAAGGAGTGTGTAACATGTTATGGTAAGGTAGAAAAAATTGAATTTTAATCATATATCCTTCATGTGGTGATTTATGCACCTCAATTTCTAGCCCAAGCTTTGTGTTCACTATTTGGAGTGTCCTAGGTCCTTGATTTTGACATTTCTTATCCATGCCCACTTATCTATATGTTATTTTCACTAAGGATTTTATACATAACCCACATGTTACCTTGAATTACTTATTTACATCAAATTATCCCTGATATCCCTTTGATGGGTATTAATTTTATTCTATCAAATCCTTCATCACATATTTCACAATATTATCCTACTTATGTGACTTAGATTTTAGTTTATGAGTTGCAGTATAATAACTTGGGAATATAACTAGGCCTTCCTCAAAAACACCAATTAAATTTAATTTCTACACCATATCATTATCATCCCATTCATTTATTTAGGTGGTCACACACACACACACACACACACACACACACACACACACACACACACACACACACACACACACACACACACACACACACACACACACACACACACACACACACACACACACACACACACACACACACACACACACACACACACACACACACACACACACACACACACACACACACACACACACAAATGTGCTTTCATATATTAAATTTTGGAGAAAGAACTCAGTTTGAGTTGTCACTCTTTGGATATTTTTATTTTCATTCATCCACCATGTTCTTGTTTAATTTTTATAGACTTATCTTTTTTTTGGACATTTTGCATACTTTAACATATATTTTTCCTTTCTCTCTCTCTCTCTCTCTCTCTCTCCTCTATGTACTCATCACCACCCTAGCTCCATTTTGCTCATGATCACTTATTTTTGATTCCCTCATTGAATTACCTCCCCATGACACCCTTTCCTCATGATATATTCCCTAGTGATTGGGTATGTGTCAATGACCTAGATAATCAATCATTATGAATTTTAAATATTTAATAACTACTAAAATAATATATATTTTTATTATTTTAATTTTTATTATTTGTCCTTATCATTTTGAGGATTTTAAACATTTAGTTTGTATTCTAAATTGACTCCATATTTTTCATTATATTTATACCCTAGATATATATATATATATATATATATATATATATATATATATATATATATTTTTGGATAATTTAATTACTAACTAATTATGTTTAACATCTACTTATTGGTTTAAAATTTGGTAAGGCTATTAATGACCATTGGTGGGGATGTCTTGGAAGAATAGAGTTGATGAAATTGGTGGGGTGGGACTTTATCTTTCCAATGTAATGAAAAATTATAAGGAGGAGGGGGTGAGTGGTATGGAAGGAATAAGGTATAATAAATAAGGAAAAATAAGGAAGGAGAGTAAATAAAAATATAGGGTAATGGAGAAGCATGAAATGATAGAGAGGAAAAAGGACATAGAAAGAAGAAAAAGGATGTGAAGAAAGGAAAAATGTAGTAGAGAAAGAAGAAGGGAAGTGATGCAGAGAAAGGGATGGGTAGTGAAAAGAGGCATAAAAAAGGAATAATGGACAAGGGGAGAAATACATAGGAGAAAGATAAAAATTAAAAAATAGAAGAGAGGAAGATGTAGGGGAAGAGAGGAGGCAAAGGGAGAAAAGAAAAGAAGGTAGGAAGAAGAAACATGAAATAGAGAGAAAAGAAGAACATAGAGGGGTTTCAGTTCTTTGACTTGGCATTTACCTTGGGTGTATATTTTTAACAATTTTAGCTAATTCTTGCTTTTGAAAATGAAGACACAATAGGATTTGGGGCTTGAATCTTCACCTAGGCACTAGATTTAGAGAGAGGATTGATTCATTGATGAAAGGAAAGAGGTAATTCCTAGCATGAGTTAAATTCTTCTTCCTTGCATGGAACTGGTAATTCATTCCTAACTAAAGTTGATTATCTTCATAATGGATGGTGATTATTAGTGAAATCAACATTAATCAATATTACTCTCTTTCTTATAAACTTGCCAAGGGAAGAATGATTATATTGTTTAAATTTCATAAACTTTATTGTGGTAAAATTATCCACATGATGAATGCCAAATTATTAATAGGTTTTGTATTTATATTAATTTAATTATGCCACAACCCTTACTACTAAGCTTGTTGCTACATTTTATAGTTAAATTTGGTTGTTTATTTGACTTTTACAATGTCGTAGAATTGGTTGAGTGGCTTATTCTTCCATTACCCTTCAATGATAGATTAAAATCACATAATATTTTTACCTTTGATGGGGTGATTCAAATAATTGAGTCCTTTCAATAAATTATTAAATTGTATTTATCCTACTTGAGCACTATACCTTGTTTCTATGGGCTACACTCTTAGAAGCTCAACCCATTAGTTAATTGTTGGATCAATTTGGGTTTCATATTATGTATGTGAGGTAGAGTATTTATTTGATATCATAATATTTAATAATTAAATTAAAATTGACTTGGGGTATATTAAATTGTTAAGGTAGATTTAATTAGTTATTACTATTATTATTTATCCAATTTTGAATAAACGATTGGGGGTTTTAACCAATTACATGGGTGAAATACTATTTTTGGATATATTTATTCAATTTACCAATGTAGAATATTGATTGGATTTTAAATTGTCAATAGAGATGAGTTGATGGAGAAATTGGGTCTCTAAACTTTATTATTTCTACCTGGGATTCTTATGGGACTATCCATATAATGGTATTGAGTGGAACGATTTTGCCCAAAAGGGATGTGCAACAATTAGTGATAATTTCCTATGCATTTGAATTATGGTTGAATTCATTTTGACATAGAAAATTAGACTGGATTATTTTTCCTATTAATAAAACAATTATTGTGATATTGTGCATAAGTTGATTGGGTTAAAATTTCTTGTGCGTGGTTATAATTGGATTCTTTATGTGTTAGTTGATCGACTAAACTTTATTATGGCTAGATTATCAATTTGTATTCTTGTATATTGCTAATCCATGAGAATTAGTCCAAGCCTTGTTGGAATCATCTTTTATAATGAGGGATTTTGGTTTTAATTTACCCCATTTTAATGGACTACTAGTTTGTAACTCATGTGTTTCAATTTCAATATTTGGGGATCATATGAGGTCATGCTACCTCATGATGATCCCCCAAATCCCCTATATCAATTATTGGTTTAAAATCGATTCATTATTTGTATGTTTAATGGAACCACTACTACCATTTATAGATTGATTTAAATTACTAGATTAATTCTTGGGTTTTTAATTGATTATTATATTGGATTATTGCCTTGAGAATGTGGTATGGTTGTGTTTCCTGAGTATCATGCTTGGTTGTTTTTATTTGTTGGTTCTTGAATTAGTTGAGTATAACTATTAAGTTATACATTGTACTTCATATTATATTTTATGATTGCATGAAGTGTACCCATGTTGGATCATTATTCCTAGACCAAACTCAAATAATCAAGCACTAGCTGGTATGCTTGTTATAAACTTATAGCCAGAACAACTTGGGTTGACTGAATGCTTGGAGGGGATCCAATTTGGTTATCTCAGAAGCTATAGAAATAGATTTGGATTTGAATCCATTACTATATCATTTGGTATCTTGTAAATGGTTATTCCTTCTCTTGATTTATATCAAGGATGGGTGATTATTTATATATTTCTTCATAATGGTGATTATGCCTTATGTTGGTGTTATGTTATTATGATGTGATGTCCATTGGTTTAGAATCCAACCTGCTCATAACTTCCACTTTGACCCTATTTACCAAAACCACCCTCTAGCTAATGGTTGGGGTGGTGAGGGTCATTGATGGTTGGGCTCATAGGGATGGTTGGGAGGGTTTGTCTATTTTGATCCCACTGCTCCATTCCTGGATGAATTCATGTATAGGTATGATGTGATTGGTAAGGTTTAATTATGTGATGTTTATTTTCTTCTTAGCATAAGATGTTATAATGGTTTTATCTAGCATAATTAGTAGATGTAATTGTACTTACTTTCTTTGGATTTTGGTTAGTTATAGTTGAATTTTGGCATGCTAACCCCATGATTGGATAGGGATCCTTCAGAAATAAGAAGTACAAGATTATCTTGCTAATTATGAGGTAATACATTGGAGTTCACTTATAATTCTAAATTTAGTCCTTTTGATACACTTGGATTTTATTTTAGATTGTTAATTAGTTATTCCTTACCAATGTTATAGTGATACACCATATTTTTATCATGATTGATTCTTTATTGTTATACTATATTAATAATCATTCTTGTGGTAATAAATAGTAATCAGTTTTGACATACTTAGCATAGCAATATTTCATTGTGCCATCTTATAGAACTACAATATGTTCACATGTTATAAACTATCATGGTAATTTGATTGGTGATTTGCTTAGACAAAGAGTTTACCTATTTTTGTGTATAGGCATACTTGAGCTTTATATTTGGATTGATAGTTATTTATCAATTGCTAATGCTATGCTAGTGTATTTCATTGTTATCTTCATCATGGATCATATGGTAATGATGTTGTGCCCATTTTAAGAGTGGAATTTATTCCTTATGCATCTTTAAGGAGTTTTTATATGTATTTACTTGATATGTTTAATAATTGTACATAAATTGAGATTGTCTAGGCTACTAGATTTCTTATTCTGGTAATTTGGGCAGGCTTGAGTATGCTCACTTAGATTAATAGTGAGCTAGAATTTTAGTTTGAGTGTTGATTGTTATAGGATTCTCCAATAAATTCATCAAATATATTTATACATGCTTATGGCTCATTTATTTCATGTATGTTGGAATTAACCCTTATGTTAACTTGAGCATATTTAATTAATCCATAGTTGGTCTTCAACTTTTGTATGGAATATAGAGACTTATGTAAGACCCAGCTTGTATATATTTATGTGAATTAGTTTTTAAGGCTGCCCATTATGGGAGTATGATCATTTTAATTCTAGGACAAACCACTAGTTATGGTTGAAGAAATTAACCTTGAACCACTTGTAATATGAACTAGTAAAGTTATGGGATGCATCCTTCTTTGCTAGAATGTTATACACCTAAATATGGTTGAATATTATATGTGAGTATCAATCTTATGGGTTGATCATGCACATTATTTTATCCCTTGGTTTGATGAAATTTTCTCATTAAGTAGACATGGTTGTTAGTGTGTGTTTTTGTATATGTAATTGACCATGGGGAGACTTGGATGTTTGTGTGATTCTACAAATAGTTCATTTTGGAACAATTATTTGTTTAAATAAGATATATTTGTGCATAGACAAAACATGTTACTCCTTCATGTGAAAATACTTAGTTTGATGCTATATGAAATGATTCAATTCATTAACAAATTACTTAAGAAAATGAGAGGTTAATGTTGTAAAAATTAATCATATCTAATAAAATTCTGATTATCTTCATGGCTGGAATTACTTATGTAAGTGTATAAGTTGAATGGTTAACATGTCTCCCTTACATTACATAAAGGGTTGGTAAAATATAATCAACATTATGGGATATATATATGCTAGCTATAATTTACCTTGGGTGTTTGATCTCCCATTAATTATTGCATTGCATTGGCTATTTGCCAATATGGAATTGTTTGATATTGATTCAATGATTGGTCACCAGTATATACTTACCTATTAGATGATGAATTTAACATGATTATATCTTCATCCATATATTTATATCATGGAAAGCATGCTTTTATTTTGATTGTAACCCTCCCTTTATGCAAATGATATTCTTGTTGTATGCTTAGAGAGACTTAGCATAAACCACATGTATCCAAATTGATGTTGGTTGCTATTTTATTTAACATGATGTTAGTTACCTAATTTATAGCTAGGAAAAATTTCCATTTTCTCTCTTACCATGAGATTTTTTGACCCAATGATGTCATATAAGGTTAAGGTTAACCTTTTGGGTTGCATGTATGTGATTATTCTAAGTTAGTATCACTTGCTTTAACAAGTGAGGTTTGGGTTCATTACACATCCAAATGCATACTCTAATATGAAACTTCAAAAAAAAATTGGGGGTTATTTCATTTGGTATCAGAGCAATGTTTCTACTCTAGGGAACTCTTGGATTTGTAGAATTGTTACATAGTAACCAATGAGTTATCCCAATCAAGCAAAATTGTAAAGCGATGACCAAGACACATAGCCTTCAGGTTGAAGGTTAAGGTGTTGTGTTATGATTTCTTATTGTTATAATGTTTTGTGCATAAATTAGAAGTAATGATTCCAAGGATACTATATTCCCTCCTATGTCAGTTGTTATCATCCCTAGCCTTGGTTTGGGTCAACCCTTCCTGAATCTGATTGTGTCAGGGCAAGTCTCACCTATCAACCATTAAATTGTATGGGTAGGTCAATGGGAGTTAGGTGATACAAAATTCACTCTTAGAATTAGGGGAATGATGTCTAGGTATTTATGGTTAGATTATATGGGTGAGATTTCCTTAGATACTTAGAATATTATGACCCAAGAAATACCAAGGGTTCAACCTAAAATTGGAGGACATGATAGGGTATAAAAAGGATTGAATTTCTTGGGCAACTCAGTGAAGCTTGAGCTCTGCACTCATGTAAAGGATTGCCTTGAGATGTTGAAAAACTATGAAATTGTATAGGTATGCTAGCTAGTGTTTATTCTAGGGATGGTTTTAGTGGAGTGTAAATGTCTCCATAGGGTGAGCTACTTGCGGATAATAAGGTTGCCCTACTTTTTTTTCTATATATAACAAGTTTGTTATGCAAAATCTTCTTACAATGACATTGTGGCAACAATTATAGTAAAAAACCATAGATTTTAGCTTGGTTTGGGTTAATGTTACTATAAGTGGTTGGGTACAATGATGCCATAATTCTATTATAAAGATAATGCCTAGGAGGCATTAGCTAATCCAAGGTAATGGAATTTTAAACAAACCAATAAATTTTTATGATCTAAGATGTTAGCTGATTAGCTAAGTTATAGTTATTATGCATCCTATAAATAAGTAAGCTTATGTAGTGATAAAAAATTATTCTTTTTAACTAAGTTAGTCTTGATCTTGTTGGCCTATTTGGAGTTAGTTGGTGAATCAAGTGGCTTCATAACTCTAAAAAGGGGTGAAGTTATATAGTTTTTACATGTTTATTACCATCATGGATCTATTTTACATCTATGATGTATGTTTTATTCATGGATATACTTGATTTCATGTGTATATTGATTGATCATGGCTATGTTATACACCCATGGGGATGTCTATTCAGACTTCACTCCATCTTGACACCTATGAGGATATTTACTGAGACATTGGATATGTCTTGCATCTACAAGACATTTATTGTAGGTTATGATTAAACTTGTTGATTATGGGAATTATAATTCCCATAGTAGTGATTTCATATTCACCTTAAGCCTTGGCTAATCTAACCCTTTCCCAATTTGATGTTGTATTAAAATAGGCATCACCATTTGACCTTTGACATGGTTGGATTAAGTCAATTGGTTAAATCATGATATAAGCCTGTTATTATAATTTTAAGATAATACCTAGATGTCCATTGATTGCTTTCATAAGCAAGTCATCAAATGAGGCTAAGGTATGATATCTTGGGAGGACAAAGGGTGTGACTGAAGCCTAGAGGGCTTGATGAAGTGAGTGTGATTAACTTGCATGAGCAAGTTAAGAGTTTTGGGGATTGATTATGTGATACCATTGACAAGTATCTAATGTATTTTGTATGACATCTACACATCAAGTGGATTGATGTAGATTCATGGACCCTTGTGTTTCACAAATCTATGCATTTAATGATTATGATGTGGAAAAATACCTTGACATAGTTACCTACACTGAATGTGTATTTATATTATGTTGTTTCTTCATTCATGTACATTGTTATATGTTTATTATATAAGCTTTATGAGATGTGAAAGTGCTTAGCCACATGAAATGTGTGAACTTTTTGTGCTACCCAATTGGCTATCCTAGTATTCTAGTTATGTTACATATGTGATCTTATATTGTAAAACTATATTTGTGAATCTAAGCACTTGTGTTTTTTAGCTCCCTTATCAAAAGTTGAGTCTCTTATTTATACTACCAAGGTATAGTGTTGTATTGTATTTATAATCCCACATCATTATTCTACCTATGAACATCAACACATGTATGAGGTTTAGTGTAAAGAAACATTTTTTCCATAATGGTTTAGATCGGGTATGAGCTAGGGAGTGGAGTAACTTGTAGGCTATAAATCAACTCCATCCATTTGCACAAGGCAACTACCTAATTCATTTAGAGTGTGTACCATGAGAGCCACATATTGGCCATGGGACCCTCTTACATAATGGTCACCTTATGGTTTAATGTTCACTCTAATTGTCTCTCAAAGATTATTATTGAACAACCTATATGAAATTTAAATGTGTAAGAATTATGAAGCACTAATCGGTCCTACATTATGGATGTTTATGCAAATAAACAAGGAGTTACTTGCTTAAATGCATATAGGTGTTTGGTGTGTCTATATAAACATGATGTGATTGAGGTATTTCCTTACTACACCTTTTATACATATATTCTGCTATGAATATATTTCTATATTATTTTGTGCATGAATAAATAGTATGTTGGTATTATGTTTAGAATGAATACTATATGTCTTAATTAGGTAGGTTTTGTTATTTTGGGTATCCATGATTCTTTTCTCTTTTGTTATTTGCTATCATGAGGTAAGTCCAATATGATGGTGTAATTATGATTCCTGTAACCATTAAGTGATCTCACAAAGTGATTAGAGATCATGTGGCAAACCTTTGGGTAGAATGTAAGGCCTAGGTTGGATTCTAATATTATTTAGTACGGATAGTGTGGGACACTATGCTATCCCTTAAATGGTACTTATTGGTTTGGAAGTAACCATTCAAAATGGATTACTATCTTATGGTAGCATTTTGTGATGAATGTTGGATAAATTATGTGTAAGGCATAATGTGTGTTGGTAAAGGAACTATTTAGGTTGGTTTATATGCTTAAAATCATGATGAGATTGTACAATTTACAACTACAGTCATAAAAGCTGCACATTTTTTATGGTATGTTCTCCTCTCGTTAAGAGGGATGTCTAGCTAGAGTTTGGTTCTCTAGAATTTTTTTGATCTATATAGCCAAAAAATTTAATATGTGCCTATATTTCACAAGATTTTAGTTAAAAGAGGTATGATTGGAAGGCAATGAAATATTTTATTGGCCTTTATTGAGATGGAAAATTCATTTCCATGGTTGGTAATACTATTTTTTAGAATGTCATGACTATATGGGTGGCTGAATTTTAATAGATTTCTTTAAAATGTGTTAAAATAATGGTATATTGTTGATTTATGTGTAGATTAAGAATATATTTAAAGATATTAGACATTTTACCAAGGTTATGATTATCTATTTTGGCTATTAATAAATGACTTGTGCATCATAAATATGGAATTGTACCCTGAATTAAGGTACGTGTTTGGACATTATTGTTATATGACTTGTGATAGTTCCCTATTATTCTTTTAGTGTCATATAGTAACATGTAAGTTGATAAGACATTTTTCTTATGGATTAGATAAAGGAAATACATGGTCGTAATTATAATTATGATGTGAATATCAAATATATCTTACCTAGATGATGTATAACATCCTTTTAATTTTTTAAAATGTAAGATAATGGTTTTTCTAGTTAATTTTTTGGTTGAGTAGTGGAATATTTATATAAAGAGTGATAAAGTGCCCTAGGACAGTCGATTCCTCAGTTATTGATATGGTCACCAAGATGGCTCCTCTCTAAGAGGGGGAGGATGTTATAATCCTACCCTTGTGCACCTTGACATGACTATTTAAATATTGATATAGCATATGTATTGTTGATTTATCTACTCCCTTGCTTAGTTGTGCTATGTTATTGGATTATGATGTTATGACATTTGACTATAGATTGATGTATTTATCATGTTTATAGTTATACATTGGTGATGCATGGATTATTTTATGTACTTGATATTTGATTTTAGTTTATTATTGATTTATCATTATATCAATTTTTGGATCAAATACTGTTGATCGATACACGTGATGGTATCAAGTACTGACCATGAGCTAGGTTGGATGTTGGTATTAGTTTTTGGGGTAGAAAAATGGTTTTGAGTAGTCAAATGAGTTTTGATAGTTAACCTGGTATTTTTTATTTGTGTTATGATTTTAGATAGTCCTATAGATCATTTGTGTAGTATGTTATTTATTGTCATTTCACTTTTACTCTTATGTTTTGTCATGTTATTTTTTAGCCCTTGCATATTGCTTGATGTTGTTTCTGTCTGCTTGGAATTCCCTTTCTTTATCTCCTCTACATACTCTTCACCACCCCAACTCTATTTGGCTCACCCTCACTTATCTCAGACTCCCTTAGTGACCTACTTCCCCATGACACCCCCTTCCTCATGAATTATTAGCTAGTGATTGGGTATGTGTGGATGACCTATCTAATCTGTCATTGTGACTTTTAAACATTAATAACTATTAAAATAATATCTATTTTTCTTATTTTAATTTTAATTATTTATCTTTATCATTTTGTTTATTTTAAACATTTAGTTGGCATTCTAAATTATATATATATATATATGTATATATATATATGTGTGTGTATATATATATATATATGTATGTGTGTATATATATATATATGTATGTGTATATATATATATATGTATGTATGTATATATATACACACATACATATATATATATATATGTATATATATATATACATATATAAATTTATATATATATATATATATATATATATATATATGTATGTATGTATATATATGTATATGTATATATATATAATTTAATTACAAAATAATTATGTTTAATATCTGCTTATTGGATTAAAACTTGGAAAGGCCATTAATGACCATTGGCAGGGATGTCTTGGAAGAAGAGAGTTGATGGATTATGGGGGGAGACTTTCTCTCTCCAATTGAATGAGAAAGGACAAGGAGGAGTGGTTGAGTGGCATGGAGGGAGGAAAGCATAAGGGAGAATAAAAAAGAAGGAAGGAGAGTAGGGAAAAGTAAAAGCTAAGAGAGAAGCATGAAATGACAGAGAGGAAAAAAGACATAGAGAAAGGAAAAATGTAGTAGAGAAGGAAGAAGGGAAGTGACTTGTAGAAAGGGATGGGTAGTGGAAAGAGGCATAAAAAGGGAAGAATTGACAATGGGAGAAATACATAGGAGAAAGATAAAAAAAAATGTAGAAGAGAGAAAGGCATAGGAGAAGAGAGGAGGCAGAGGGAGAAAGGAAAGGAAGGTAGGAGGAAGAAACACATAAGGGAGAGAAAAGAAGAAGCATGTATGGGTGTTTTAGTTCTCTAACTTGGGAATTTACCTTGGGTGTAGATTTTTTACAAACATAGCTCATTCTTGATTTTAAAAAGGAAGATACAATAGGATTTAGGGCTTGAATCTTCACCTGGGTATTGGATTCAGAGAGAGGATTGATTCATTGATGAAAGGGAGGAGGTAATTCCTAGCATGAGTTAAATTTTTCTTGCCTGCATGGAACCAGTAAGTCATTTTTAACTAAAGTTATTATCTTCATAATGTATGGAGATTATTAGTTAAATCAACATTAATCGATATTACTCTCTTGCTTATAACCTTGTCAAAGGAAGAACTATTATATTATTTGAATTTAATAAAATTTGTTGTGGTCAAATTATCTGCATGATGAATGCCTGATTATTAATGGGATGTGTATTTTTATTAATTTTAGTATGCCATGACCTCACCTAATAAGCCTATTATTATATTTTATATTTGAATATGGGTGTTTCTTTGACTTTTGTAATGTTATAAAATTGGTTGAGTAGCATATTATTCCATTACCCTTCAATGATAATTCAAATCACATAACCCTTATGCTTTAGATGGGGTGATTTAGATCACTAGGTCCTTTTAATAAATTATTAAACTATATTTATCTTGCTTGAGAATTATACCCTATTTCTATAGGTAACACTCTTAGAAGTTTGACCCATGAGTTAATTGCTAGATCGATTTGGGTTCCATATTATGTATGTGAGGTAGAGTATTTATTTCATATCACAATCATCTAGAATTAAAGTAAAATCAACTTGGGGTATCTTAAATTATTAAGGTATATTTAATTAGTTATTATTATTATTTATCCTATTTTGAATAACTAATTAGGGTTTTTAACCAATAACATGGGTGGAATACTATTTTTGGATATATATTTATTCAATCTCCCAATGTAAAAGATCAATTGGATTTTAAATTGTCAATAGAGTTGAGTTGATGGAAAAATTGGGTCTTTAAAATTTATTATTTTTACTTGGGATTATTATGGGATTGGCCACATAATGGTATTGAGTAGCATGATTTTTCCCAAAAGGGATGTGTAGCAATTGGTGATAAATTCTTGTGCTTTTGACTTATGATTAAATTAATTGTGATAGATAATTAGATTGGATTATTTTTCATATTAACAAAATGATTATTGTGATCCTGTGCACAAGTAATTTGGGTTAAAATTTCCTATGTGTGGTTGTGATTAGATCCTCTGTGTGTTAGTTGATCAGCTAAACTTTATTGTGGTTAGATTATAAGTTTTTTATTTTTTTATATTGCTAATCCATGAGAATTGGTCCAAGTCATATTGAAATCATCCTTTATAATGAGGGGTTTTAGTTTTAATTTAACCCATTTTAATGAAATACTTATCCATAACTCATGTGTTTTAGTTTTAATATTCAAAGATCATACAAGATCATCAGACCTCATGATGATCCCCCAAACCTCCTATATCGATTATTAGTTTAAAATTGATTCATTATTTGTATGCTTGATGGAACCAATACTACCAGTTATGGACCAATTAAAATTGTTAGATTGATTCCCAAATTTTTAATTAATTATTATATTAGATTTTTGCCTTGGGAATGTGGTATGGTTGTGTTGTCTAAGTATCACACTTGGTTGTTTTTATTTGTTGATTCTTGACTTGGTTGAGTATAATTGTTAATTTATATTTTTTACTTCTTATTATATTTTATGATTGCATGAAGTGTACCCATGTTAGATCACTATTCCTAGACCAAACTCAAATAATCAAGCACTAGTTGGTATGTTTGTTATAAAATTGTAGTCAAAACAACTTGGGCTAACCACATGCTTGGAGGGGATCCAAGTTGGTTATCTTAGAAGCTATAGAAATGGATTTGGATTTGAATCCATTACTATATTATTTAGCAGCCTATAGATGGTTATTCCTTCTCCTAATTTATATCAAGGATGGGTGGTTATTTCCATCTTATCTTGGAATGGTGATTGTGCTTTGTGTTGGTGTTCTGTTATTATGATGTGATGTCTATTGGTTTATAATCCAACCTGCTTAGAACTTCCTCCTTGACCTTGTTAGCCAAAAGCACCATCTAGCTAATGGCTAGGGTGGTGAGGGCCACTGATGGTTGGGCTCATAGGGATAGTTGGGAGGGTTTGTCCATTTTGATTCCAATGCTCCATTCTTGGATGACTACATGTATAGGTATGATGCGATTGGTAAGGTTTAATTGCACAAGTTTTATTCTATTTTTAACTTAAGATGTTATAATGATTTTATGTAGAATAATTAGTAGATGCAATTTTACTTATTTGTATTGGATTTTAGTTATTTATAATTGAATTTTGGCATGCTAACCCCATGATTGGATAGGGATCCTTAGGGAATAGGAAGTAAAAGTTTATATTGCTAATTATGAGTTAATATGTTGGATTTCACTTATAGTTCTAAATTCAATCATTTTGATACACTTGGATTTTATCTTAGATTTTTAATTGGTTATTTTTTACCAATTCCATAGTGAAACACCATATTTTTATCATGATTAATTCTTTATTGTTATACTATATTGATAATCATTCTTGTGGTAATAACCTGTAATCAGTTTTGACATACTTAGTGTAGTAATATTTTATTGTACCATCTTATAGAAATTCAATATGTTCACATGTTATAAACTACCATGGAAATTTGAGTGGTGATTTTATTAGACAAAGAGTTTACCTATTTTTGTGTATAGGCATACTTGAGCTTTATATTTGGATTGATAGTTGTTTATAAATTGCTAATTCTATGCTAGTGTATTACCTTGTTATCTTCATCATAGATTTTATGGTAATGATGTTGTGACTATTTTAAGAGTGGCATTTATTCCTTATGTATCCTTATGGATTTTTTTATATGTATTCACTTGATATGTTTAATCAAGGTACCTGAATTGAGATTATGTAGGATGCTATATTTCTTATTCTGGTAATTTGGGCATGCTTGAGTATGTTCGCTTGGATTAATATCTAGATAGAATCTTAGTTTGAATGTTATTTGTTATAGTATTCTCTAATAAATTCCTTAGATATATTTATACATGCTTATGGCTCATTTATTTCATGTATGTTAGAATTAACCCTTATGTTAACATGAGCATATTGAATTAATCCATAGTTGGTATTTAACTTTTGTATGGGATAAAGAGACTTATGTAAGACCCAGCTTGTATATATATATGTGAACAGGTTTAGATGAGTTGGATTAGTTGTTAAGGCTGCCCATTATGGGAGTATGATCATTTTAATATTGGGACAAACCACTAGTTATGGTTGAAGAAAGTAACCTTAAACCACTTTTAATATGAACTAGTAATTTTATGGGATGCATCCTTCTTTGTGAGAATATTATACACATGAATATGGATGAATATTATATGTATCACTCTTATGGGCTGATCATGCACATTATTTTATCCCCTAGCTGGATATAATTTTCTCATTAAGTAAACATGGTTGTTAGTGTGTGTTTTGGTATATGTTGACCATTGGGATACTTGGAAGTTTTTGGGCTTATACAAATGATTCATTTTAGAATCATTGTTTATTTGAATAAGATATATTTGTGCATAGGTGAAACATGTTACTCCTTCATGCTGAAAATACTTAGTTTAATGCTATATGAAATGATTCAATTAATTAATGAATTCCTTAAGAAGATGAGAGGTTAATTTTGTAAAATTTAATCATATCTAATAAAATTTTGATTATCTTCATGGCTAGAATTAATTATGTAAGTGTATAATTTTAATGGTTAACATGCATCTGTTACATTAAATCAAGGGTTGATAAAATATAATCAACATTATGGGATGTGTGTGTGTGTGTGTGTGTGTGTGTGTGTGTGTGTGTGTGTGTTGTGTGTGTGTGTGTGTGTGTTGTCATGTACCTTGGGTGTTTGATCTCCCATTAATTATTGCATTACATTAGCAATTTGCCAATATGGAATCATTTAATATTGAATAGTGATTGGCCACCACTATATCCTTACATATTAGATGATGAATTTGACATGATTGTATCTTCATCCATCTATTTAGATCACATAACTCATGCTTATATTTTGATTTTAAACCCCCCCTTTATGCAAATGATATTCTTGTTGTATGCTTAGAGAGACTTAGCATAAATTTCATGTATCCAAATTAATTTTGATTTTGATTTTGTTTATCATGATGTTAGTTACCTAATTTTTAGCTAGGACAACTTTGCATTTGCTCTCTTACCATGAGCTTGTGTGACCCAATGATGTCATACAAGGTTAATTTTAACCTTTTGGGTTACAAGTACATAATTATGCTAAGTATTGCTTACTTTAGCAAGTGAGTTTTGGGTTTGTTATGCATCCAAATGCATACTTTGATATGTAAATTCAAAATAAAATTGGGGTTATTTCATACTAGCCCTTACTCAATATGTTTTAAACATTATGCACTAGTTGTACCCAATGGACAATCCTAAATCATATAATGTGGCCTTCTATCACATCAATCAACTTAAGTAGATGATGTATAATAGAATGACCTCATCTAACATAAACAAGTCACACATCATCCTAAGTCTAGTCAAGGCATTATATATGTGTAAAATACCCAAAATATAAACTTCAAAGATCCATACAACAATTTTCCACCTATCATATCTATCTAATCCATTAACCCATTAGGCCAATATTCATCTCTCATCTAATATATTTAGGGTATTATACAACACCAATGTGCCCATAATTAATATCTTGAATATATAAAAGATGTAATCTAAGGTGATCTATACTTATAAAGTGTCCCTATCCACCATGCATTTAAATGTGTCAGTGAGTATCTCCAATCACTCAATAGACAGGGAAATAAGTTCCACACTAAAAGTTACTAAAAACATACCCATAATCCCACAAACTATGAGGGTGTTGAATTTTGATTGATCAATTATTGATAATATATCTAATAGATCTAGTAGACATATCATGTCCAAGAGCCTCCAAAATTTGTCATCTCTATAAAATATCAAATAATAAATCACAATTAGATGTTGATCAAAAAGTCTAATATAAACTATTATAATTATTACACAACAAAAAATTACATTTTTATCCCTTTTTCTACTCCATTGGCCATGCATCAAACTAAAATAACCATGCTTATTTTTTATACATCATCAACCACACCATACAGTATCAATCAAAATTTTAGTACTATATCATCCATACAAAATTGTATCATCCATGCTTACCTCATTTATATTATATCAGTCATCTAATATAGTCCATTGGCCTAGATTACTACTACCCATAGTATCAACCAACCTAGATAAATTTTTACTACATTGACAACACCATCTAATATTAGATAACTACATCGATCAATTCTTATGGTATCACCTAAGAAAATTTAACCTATATTTTAAACTACATTAGTTAAGTTGATATAGTTCAATTAACATGGTGATTTTTTCCTCGACCATAATAAATGCCCTTGGTCCTATTTTTTAATTTTTTTTTGACTAGGTATTTCCCATCCTTTTCTTATTTTCATTTATGTGTTTGATAGGGAAAATTAGATTACACATATTTACCTCAGTGCCTAGATTTCCTAATTTACTTAATTTTATCCTAAAATTGATTAAATGAAAAATTAATTCATTACATACTTGTACTTCCCTAGTCATAGTTATGATGCCTCTAACATGTCTACCACCTTGTATGCAAGCCATAGTCTATCAAAGTGTTAATTTTGGATAGTTAGATCTCTAGTATTCCATATAGTGAAATTGCATAAATGAATAGTTTTTCACCTTTTTATAGTATAACTTTAAAATTTTACAGCCTTAAGTTATTTACTGAGACATTATTTATTTTTACCATATCTTTATTTATGTACGCATTTTTCATGAACAAAAATTAACATTAAAATCCTAGTGAGATAGAAATGTTTTAGGTGAATATAAATTTTTGTCAAAATTTATAATTTTATCTTATTTTTTTGGTCTACCTCTTATTCTTTACATTAGGTGTCTTCCCTAATTTTTGACATATGTCTAATTTTTATACAATCAACAAGGTAAGTTAATGCACACATTTTAATTTTATTAATTTTTAATTACTTTTAATTATTTTAGCATTTCATTTTAGTTATATTTTTATGTTGTTATGTTATTTCCCAAATCACCAAACCATTTTACACTATTCTAACATGTGATGATCTTCATGTGGGAAATATGTCTATAAAATAATATTTTTCACTTTATCATTTAATAATGATTTATATTGTAGCAACTTATCGAGCATCAATGTCCCAAAGTGCATGCCTTATAGGGTGCATCAGGAAAGGGGTAAGCAAATCTCATGGTGATTTGTGAAATATGTTGCTTATATATCATGATTACACCATTTATAATATTAGTTTGGATTATTTAGATTATCTTACCAATTACCTCTTTCTATTTTCTCCTTTAAATTTCCATATATACTACAACATCAAATTGGATGATACCATTCATTTATTTCCTTTTACCCTTTTTGTAATATATTCACCAGCCCAATGCCATTATGAGCCTATCTTCTGACATTTTTACTATATCATATTAGATGGTACCATTATGTGTTAGATACATTATTTCAAATATATCAAGTAGACCAATACCATTAGCTTAGAGTTTAGGGCTAGTTTTAGGTATTGGATTAGTATATATAAGGGTTATATTTCATTCCAGTCATATCATGTACACTCTACTCACTCTACTTATACTTGTACATTTTCCATAAGTCACACCTAGAGGATTTTATGGTCTATAACCTTATTTTGAGGAAGCTTATCTTGTGGTAATATTTGAAGATAAATATAAGGAGCTGAACCAAGGATGTGTCATAGTATTTGGAGTCCCTAACTAAGGATATTTAGGTCTTATTCTTGAATTTTTACTATTCAACCCATAACACATCTTGAAAATATTCACTCGAGCCAATAGGGAAATTGATTCTCGATAGGTCTACCCCAAGATAAGTATTTCTAACCATGTACTTTTTCCTTTATTTAATTAATAGACATATTTTTTAAATTTCTTAGTGAATGAATGTGTGTGTATCCTTATCTAAATTATCCATACACTAAATAAGTTCATGTGGATATATGATTGCTTAAACTTTCCATATTCCATTTTAGGTTTCCTATACCCCCATTTGATTGACCATAGCACCTTAAATTTTATTATCATTATAACCCTTCCCCTTATTATACTTTACTTAATTAATTTCATTTACTTTGCTTGTACATTTACTCTCATAAATGTCTAGTGAGAGCTACATCCTTGTGTCATAGGCTTAGAATTTGTAACCATTTCATCTTGAAATTTGTTATGTATATAAACCTCTATTATATCTATAAAATTCATTGGTCATTACACATAAAAACTTTCAAAATATCTATTTGGTTGACCTTCATGTGAGTCTAAGTCTATTGAGATAAGATAAGTATAGGTTAATCCTAGCCCATGCATATAATTTCTTCTCATGGTGTTTCAAAGTTGTAAACCTTTTCTCTCCACTTTGAAGTCACTTATAATCATAAAATGAAGACAAACTATCCAATCCCTTAGGTCTATAAATATTTTGACTATAATAAATCCTAATAATGTCACTTAAGGAGTAATTATGAATATGACTAACCTTTAGCCTTTCTCCTAAGGTTTAATTATTAAACACACCTAATATAACAATATTTACTTTCCATATTTTCTCTATTATTATTTCCTCATAAATAATCATAAAATTTGGGTTTTGGAAATTAAAAATCCCAATAAGATATAGCTACTTACAAGGATAATTATAAAGTAGGAGGATTATAATTACCTTCCACATAGATGAGATAATTGAAAGGGGGGATATATATAAGGAATTTGATCATTTGATTAGATTTTTTATTTTAAATCCCATGTTAAATAACCAATCCACACAACCATTACCCTTTTTATAAGTGTGTAGAATTTTAATCTCATCAATGTGTTGTAGAATATTTAGAGCATCATTAACTAGATTTTTAATAGTCCATCTTGGTGTAGCTACCTTATCAAGGTAGGTTATTATGCTCAACTAGTCTCTTTAAATAATCAAAAAAATTATGTTTAAGTCCTTGTCCATTTGGATACCCTTAAAGGTTGCACTATCATATATAACATGATTTAATTTAAACTCCCATAGGACCTACATTTGCTAATAATAAGACTCTTTTATCTCTAAGAAATCCTTCACCTTTAGCATTACCATTACTCCCTTTAGAAGAACCATCATAAATTAATAAGTATTCATGCATAGGGGATTTTGTAAATTTGATCTTCCTTATATTTTCCTTATTTTTTTTCATAAACCTTTGTGGAGATATTTAGATTCTATTTTTGGATTATATTTTATTTAGTTTTTAAGATAGAATCTTTGCCACTCTTTTTCATGATAAGAATGTTCTCCTTCATGGATTAAACAATCATATATCCAATATTTTTATAATTTATTCTCTTATCCTAAAAATAATAATATTCCTCTCTCCACATATTCCAAAAAATAAATGGGGAAGGGTTATATTAAATAGTTTATTTAGAGATGGTGAGGAGAAATGGGTTGTCCATTAATCAATTAAGTCCATAATAGAATTTGTCCTTTCCAATAATATAATAAAAATAGAAGGGGTAAAATAAATATATTTTAGAGCATAAGGACATTCAAGGAATAGATTCTTGATATATTTAGCTTCATTCTCACATAAGACACATATGTTTGGTATAGATAATCCATTTTTCATGAGATTATAAACTGAGAGAATCTTATTTTAAGTAGATAACAAGTAAAATATATTAACCTTATGGATGACATCTCTATCCCAAATAATTTATCAATAAAATCCATCCTCATGGGGATTAAGGTCAGTGATAAACCCAAATTTGACATTATAGGAACCATCCTTCACTATTGAACAAACTAATTCATCTTCTTTGGGGGAATTACTAAAGTGATTTTTTTTTAAATTTTTGATTCAAGAAATTGAAACTCATTATTTGAGAGAAAAATAAGAGTTATGGATGATTAAGAATGTATTATTTATATAAAAAAATTATCTTACTTGATTTGAAAAATATAGAATAAGTGGAAAACATCCAATTTTTATTTATTGAATGCATTAAAAAGGAATGACAAGGGGATGCAACCCAAATATATATTTTATTATTATCTATAATGTTCCTATATATTCCATAGTTCTTGTCTTGACCTATTCAATTTTAATTGTATATTAAGTGTACTATAAAATAGGTATCATAGGCATACTACATTATTGATTTGATTATGTTATAATAGGGTAATAGGGTAATGTAACTCTCTAGATGAAAATCATTTACTAAAGTACATTAACTCATACAATTACGTAGAGACTTAATGGGAATAGAATTTGGATCATATTTTTGTAATATTAAGAATTATGTTGATTCTTTTGTTCAATGCTTAGAATCATGACTATATACATTGTTTGTTATCATAATAGGAAATTAGATATATACACAATTAGATCAATTCATCCATAATTATTTTATGTTATGAAATTAAATGTAATGGTTAGTTTGATCTCAAGGAAATAGTATGAGGGGTTTTACCTTTCACTATAGGTCAAATATATCATCAAGTTTGATGAAAATATGCCAAAAGCTCACATATATGAACACTATATGTATCCTTATAAATGTTGATGAAGTGATTAATATGAATTACATGAGACAAAAATTAGAATCCTAATATTATCCTTTATCCTCAAAGTCAGACTTGCCTACAACATTGACTAAGTTAGTTTAATAAAGGAAATAGTAACATGGTAAAAAAATGAGATTTTATCAATTGAAATTAGATTTAAATGTTTTATAGTGTAAGTTGATTCATGCAACACAATGGAAAATAAGGTCAACCTAACTAGTCTTGTGGTTGTCACTATCTCTTGATAATGGCACGATCCATGTAATCTTTAAAAAATAAAATGGCTATGGGATTAGTAAAAAACTAAAAGTACTATAAAATTAGTTGAATATAATTGAATACAAGATTAGTCAATTTTAAAATATGGTATAAGTCATAATTTTTTTATGTACATATATGGTCATGTTTAAAATATATTTTAGTGTCAAGTAAACTAGTATATTTACACTTCATAATAATGACTATAAGTTTATCTTACAAAATTAAATATTATTTCATGGTTTATGATAAAAAAAAAAATTGAAATCTCATTTTTTGGGTCTCTAGAGAATAACTTAATGTGTAACCATTAACATAGTTGGGAGTGGTTATATCCATATGGAGGGATCCAACTATGATGTCCTTAGAGTAATAAATGTTTTTAGTAGGATTTTTTGGGATAATAATATTGTAGGTATTTCATCAATTTACATCTTATAAGAATCAGGTCACAAGGTAAGAGGAAATTGGGAGATGATACTGTGAATAAGATTAGAAGTTTATATTTTCATGTTGATTTAACTAGGTTCATCATAATCAAAATTAAGAAGGTTTAGAAGGAAATTTACCAAAAGATTGGGATGAATAATATAACCTCTAACTAATTCAATGTGGTAGTTGAATCACTAATATTCATTGAAATGGATGATTTGTATTTGTTTCATGATGGGTATTTTGAAAAAACATATTTCTAAAATATCTCTAAATACAAAGGATTGTTCTAAACTTGAAATTTGTAGATAGTTATAAATATGGTATTTTAATGCATTAACAAGAAAAAGAAGAATGGACCTAATTCAATGAGTCAAAGGGTGACCAATAAATATTTTAGGATATGGGAAAGTTTAAAATCATAAACTTCACCTTAAATATTTTAGTAGGTATTGTTATATGAATTTAGATACACCCATGGGAGGTATTTGATGTTGGTCATATATTTTCCATGTGATACAAGTGTGTTATGCATATGCTTTGGTACCCCTCTCTTTTTTTGAGATTAAAATGTACTTATACATTCTTCCATACTTTTGACTTAAGGCCATAAAGTCTAAAACTACTTACGGGGGTTTAAGTCACTTTATTTCATTTTGAATATTAATTTTTTATGTTAAACAAATTATTAATGACTATCACTTTTGATGAAATTTACACTTAAATGTTAACCAGTGGTTTTTAAAGCATAAGTGGTGACTAATTAATTGCATTTAATATTTATTCTATAGGATTATGTTATACAGAGTGCTAGTTACTTATGGTTTGATTAGAGTTTGAACATTGACAATTGTAGGTTTCCATTTGCCTATTTTCTATGATAGACAAGGTAGTTTTATCAATTATTTTTAATATGTATGAAGGGACCACATTATTTTGTGAGAATTTGCATTTAGATGCACTAATTTTATCTTCAAAACCATAGTTGTTAGTAGACTTGATCAATAATGTTTTTATGTTAATAACATCATACTCTTTTCATATATATACAAGTGATTAATGTCTAGATGTGTTGGTTATAAGGTTATATGTTTTATTTAAATCTAACATATATATTAAACTTTATTGATAATGAATAAAGTTTATTGATATGACTAAAGTTTATTATCAATACCTAGACCTAAGTCCTAAATATAAAATATTGAGTTGTTAAGTGATATAGTTATCAGGGCATAATTCGTTAAGGTGGTTGATCAGAGGGTTTATGGTATATGACAATGCATAAAAACTAAAAATGGATCATGGTTTAAAGTTAGGGTTTAAATATAACCATAGTATTATGATTGTTCCATCAAATAAATTTAGAGTAAGGTGATGTTAATGCATTGGTGCAAATTTTGTGTTAATTCCTTGGGATTTGTTATAAGCTAAGAGATTTTATTGCATTGATTTTAGGTACTTGCATTAGTTTTTATGTGTTGGAGGGATATCTAGAGGAGAGTTTTAGTGATTACTAATTTTGAGATAATGAGTTTAGTTTGATTAAACAACTAAAATAGATAGTGATATAATTGATGACCAATTAAAATTGAGCGCATAGCTGTAAGTGGTTTATGCAAAGCTTGACATATACAAAGGGTAGTTATTTTGAATTTGATAATTATTTGCAAGATTATGGGTAGAAGAAAAGATATACAAGTAGAACAAGGAAAAGGATTGAATTAGAAATTCTTTAAGGATCTATTTTTAGTTTTAGGTGAGGTATGTTGATCATCTTTATATTAGTTATTATCATGGAAATTGTAGTTTGTTTAGATGCTCAAATGGAAATATTGACATATACCTTTCTATTTTTCTATTCATTTACATGGCATCATGGAAGGAAATAGTGAATTTTGTATGTATCTGATTTTGTCCTCAAAATAACTATAGCTTCATTTGAGATGGGTTTTTGAACCCTAATTTTGTGTAAGGTTATTCATTACCAAGTATTTTGTGTTTAATTGAAACTCAAAGTTTTTTGGAATATTAGTTTTGGGTTTTTGGGTTTTATTTCTATAGTTAGTGGTAATTTTTGAAAGTTCATAAATCCTTTGGTTCAGGTTGGAATTTTACATGTGCATGTATTTAATGATTTCCTTCAAAATGTTTTTTTGGGTGTTTAGATTTTGAATTAAATCCCAAAAAAATATTATTTGCTTGTTAAAACCCATTATGAGATTAACAAATACATTTTTGGTATGGAAATATTGAGATGATATGATGAAATAATGGTTATCTCTATTTTCATTATTTTGGGGATAAAGATTTGAGTTTTAGTATAATGGGTTGGTCATTTCTCTTGCATGCATATTTTGGAGGCTATTTGAGCATAAGTTATTTGATGTTTTAGAATTAATCCTGGTGGACAAATTTTGTTTAGTTTTTTAAGATAAGGTTTCACTTTGTATTCATTTATGATGGTTAAAATAAATCTATGAATGACCATGTTAAAGTTGTTTATTTTCATAGAGTCATTTTATCTTATTAAGGTTCATATTAAGTTTTAAATAGATGAAAATTGAGTAAATTTGAGAAGGAATTAATGTTTTCCCTATGAATGATTTTTATTTACATCTAGGTAGTCATAAGTTGTTTCATGTTTAATTCATGTTTGACCTCATTTTGTTCACTACTAAATGGTATTTAGGTTTGACAATGTGTAATGGATATATGATGAATGATTTTAATGAAATAATTAGTGAACTTTGCCTATATATCTTATTTTAAAAAAAGGTTGACAGTTGGATTTTATATAATGGTATTCGATCATACATAAATAGTTATTGACTAAGACATTTTAAAAATAATATTTGTATAAAGACTATTTGCTTCATTTTGATGATATGAGTTGTTTGATATTATGGATGTTATAAGATTATATTTGAATGTTTTTAATTTGATATTGAAGTGAAACTATTGGGAAGTCTTGAAGAACACATAATATATTTTATCAGTTCTACATACGGTTTATTTGGTAGTAAGTATTTTTGGAAGGTTATTTTAGATGTGTTGTTCTTTAATCATAAGTAGGGTTAGTTTGAGTAGTGAATATTTTGAATATTTTAATTGGAAATAGTGATATTGGCATAGTTTTATTTAAGATGCATCTTATTTGAAAACATTGTGGATGTTGTGATATTCTAATTAGAAAAGTAAACATGTATAATGGTATTGAAGTTATGAATGCATTTTTTTTGCATGTATGGGTTTAAAATAGTTGGAAAAGGATTCAAATATCTTGGTTGGCTCAAAAAATTGTATTTTTAGTATTTATTAGTCTTTATAGAGATTTTGAAAATTGTTGATAACATGGATGTTATAAGGATTGCAGTCAGCTTTGTGGTTACTATTTGAATTAAGTGTATTGTTTGATAAATATATGACGTTTATTGGGAATAAAGTTATATGGATTTAAATTATTATATTTCATTTAACATTATATTTATAAGATTGATGCATATGCATTATACATTGATAAATCAGGATTTGAAGTACAAACAAAGTTTTGATTTTGATTTTGATATATTTTAGTATAAAATGTCTAGTTGAACTCTTCCTCATTCACATAATTTATATGGGAATAATTAAGGGCATAACAATAATTAGTCAAGAGTAGATACTCCTCCACAAAGGTATTCTAATAGGGTTCATTTTATTTATGAACATAGAGGTGCTAAAACTTTTTCTAGACATTTTCACTATAGTACTCATATGTTTATTCAATTTGATGCAGTTGACCCCAATTTTTGGAATGTATTGAACTATTTTACATATAATACTACCTTTAACTATAGAAATAAAGGATATAGAGGTCCTCCTTGGATATCCCACCTTTGTAGATGAGGAACTCCAAGCAATTCTCAAAATATGCATACTACCATATAGTCTGAGCCCTGTAATTCACCTAAACACAGATTACTTACTCTTGAAAATAAACTTTAATTGACCAAAAAATTGCATCTACATTATATTATGACTTTAAATATGAAAAATCCATCACTTGAACCTATGAGTAGACCTATAGGGTTTTCTAAATTAAGTCTTGATAATTTTACACCTTAACTCACATGAAAAATTTAGGGTTGTTTATTTGAGAGGTAAAAGGCATGCAACCAATCCTTTAGATTTAGATTCATCTATGATCAAAAGGATGGTTAAAAAGGTAAAGTTGGATATTGATGATGAAGACAGTGAGTTGGGAATGAATTTAGTTAAGTTCCATACAATTGCAATGAATTATACTAAATGCATGATAGATAAAGGCCATCCTTTAATTTAAAAGATGTCAGATACTAATTATGAGTGGATGGTTGCTTAAGTTATTTATCTATTGATACTTGATACTTTTATTTACTATTGATGATGCTATAATATTTTTTATTATTTGGATATTTTATGTTTTGAATGCATGCCAATAGGTCGATACTTATGCATTATGGTTTATTCTGATTATATATTTATTGAATTTAATGTTTAAATGCATATAAAATTAACATTTATAGAATTTAATTTTATTTAAATTACTATAGTTATTATGTTATTTGTAATATTTGATTGTTTATTTTTTAATGATTTCAATGAATTAAGGGGACCCACCCATTTAGAGTTGTATTTGGTCTATTATTATTATTATTATTTAATTTTGATATTAAGACTTTATTGGCATTTTAAAATTAAAGTTAAGTTATAAAATTAACTAATTGACTTTCTTAAAGTCAATTAAAGGTAACAAATAACTAACTAAATTTAGTTATAAATTATTTTATTAACCATATCTTGAGGATATCATTTAAAAGGAGATCAAGGTTACATTAAAAAAGGGAGAGGAAAATGACGCATGTATTCTAAAGACTTTGAGTTACTTAAAAGTTTTTTCATCATTCCATTTTTTGTGCAATATATCTTAGATAATACAACTTTTACTATATAGACCAATAATACATCTTTTGATGGTTAAGTAATACACTTAATAAGTGTAGTTGTATCTAGGTTTCTTGTTTAGTTTATAAATTGATTATGTAAATTCTATTAAGTCTAATATCTTATGATAATTATAGATATGTAGTCATATGTGTAAAATTTGAAGTACTTGACCCAAATAATAATGATTACATCACCATGTGTGACATTTTATTGATCTTTTCAAGTTGTAATAGTTGTCATTTCAAGGACATTTTGTACTAAAACTTGTTTCTCAATAAAATATTGTTCTATTTTTTAATAAGATGACTCTTTTTAAAGATTCGCAATCTATTCTTATTTTCTTATTAATCTTGTTTATTTTTAGTTTCTCTGTTATTTTCTTTTAGTCTTAGATTTATTGTTTTATCTAATTTTATCTGATTTAATTAGTTAATATTATTTAGAGTTGAGTTTCATTTTGTTTATGTTAGATTCTTGTTAATTTGTATTTCATTTATATTTTAGCATTATTTTTCTCTAATTTACTTTATTGACATCTTAGGATTAAGTATTTATTTATTTATTTTAAGTCCGTTAATCTAATTTATTTATTTGATCTTCACTTTTTAGGATTAGTGTTCTATTTTAATTAATAATTTTATTTATTTATCTTGTTTATATGTTTATTTTAGTATTTGGATTAACCTTTATAGTCTATTAGTTCTTAGGTTAATCTTTTAGTTAACTTAATATTATATCATAAGTTTAGTTTAGGTTAAAGTTTATTTATTTCTTGTTTGTATATTAATTCTAGATATTTATTTTGTAATTTAGAATAGTTTTTGTTATCAAATTAGTATGTTAGTCTTTATTTTATTTTTGTTATTTTGTTTTCATTTCCAGTTATTTTGTTTATCTTTTGGTTCATTTTGTTTCTTTTCTTTGGAATTATTTTGAACTTATCTAAGATATCAAAATATCATAAGCATATTAATAAAATAAAAATACAAAGGATCATATATCCTTATTTCAAGAGGTTGTCTCATTCATAGAATTTCTATGTCAGATAGGTTAGATTATATAATCATAATCTAATTCCTTTCATTTGATTTAAAAGACATTGAATTTCTAAACTATAATGGAGTATTATTCATTATTTGACTAATTATTTTCTATAACATTTAAAAAACCTCTTACATATCTATAAGATCATTTGTAACCTATTAGATCCTTACTATTAGACTAGTATAATTTCATCTTAACATTTATGATAGGCAATAAAGACTAATTTGTTAACATGATATTTTTGAACATCAATAAATTTAGTGACTCTACTAGTGAGTTTTTGATAATTATTATCTTTATTTTTATATTTTACATTATTTTTACATGATCATTAGAGGTCCTCCTCTAATAATATAACCTTTAATTGACATTATCGATGATCAAGTTAATGTTGATTTTAATCTAAGTTATTTTATGTGGTATAACAGACCTTATAATATAATTCACATAATTAAAGTTATAAACAAGGAAGAAGAAGAAGAAGAAGAAGAAGAAGAAGAAGAAGAAAAAATAAATGAACTAGAGTCAAGTCTATCATGTGAAACATAGTACCATATTCAAGAAACTAACCAATGAATCAAGTAGGAGATAGAGCAAATATTGCTTACTAATCCTCAACCTAGAGTTTATTTTCATCTTCAAGATAGTATTATTCCTACTGACCCTAATACAAATTTAGAGTTAAACTAGCCTAGTCAAGTAGTTAAATTTATTGAAAATTCTAATGGGAGGTCAACCACCTCAAATTTAGTAGAAATAATAAAGAGCTCAAGACCTAATTCCAGACCTCCAAATCAATAAAAATGAAACTAAAGTAATTGATAATAAGGTATATTTTGATGATGAATTGGATCAATATTTAGTTAATTTTTTAGATTCATAGAAATCTTATTAGTATTGGAACTCATCTAGGTAAACTTCCTTCATTGAAAGGTCTTAATATTCCTAAGTTCTTTGGTAGTCCTGGTGAATCATGGGAAGATCATATGGATGATTTTAGATTAATTTCTACAACTCTATGTATTATAAATTAATAATTATCTTTGATGGTTTTCTCTCAATGTTAGAAGGAAAAGCTCATCAAGCCTTTATTAGTCTTCACTATAGTGTTATTTCTAATTAGAATGATATTTAAGAATGATTAGAGATTTGTTTGGTAAGCTTAAACAATATTTGGATATGGTTTATGAATTAGTAAATATTTATATAGATCCTAGAAAAAGATTTGTCAATTTATTGGTAGATTCACTAGACTATGATAGAATTCCCATGTGATGTTAGAATTTAAAAAATATTGTCTAGACTATATTTTATAATGATTTACCTTTAAAGTATAAAATAACTTTATAATATAAAGATATTATGGATTATGATGAAACTATAAATTTTTGTATTAAGTATGAGAAGAAGTTAAAACATGTTGGTTATAACAATATAAGTATAACAAGTTTAAATTCTAAGAATGCATATTTTTTTAAAGTCATTGGTAGTCTTAGTAATGACTTGGTTGTCATAAAAAATTAATTTTATGATAAGCTATCTTCATCAATTAAATATTATTTTACTCAAAAGGGTCAAAATGAAGAGAAGGCTTATTATTATAGTGTTTTTGAGTTGGATCATGATCCTTGCACCTATTTATCTATGCATAAATTTAAAATGTATATTAAAGGTAAAGAGAGTATTTATATTGATCTCAATGACAATATAAATATGTGTGGATATAATGAGTCTTTATATGAAGTCAAATCTACAAATGCTTATACAGTTAATACAAGATAAAAGGATTACTCTAATTATAAAGATGACATGGCTAATAATCAATTTTATTCTCCTAAAAATCTGAGTAAAGGCAAAATTACATAGAATAATGTTGCATCTGATAGTGTAGATATTAGTTCCCAACATAATAATCTTTTATCCTTTAGTTTTAATAATCTTCAATATCCTCCTTATAAGCCTGAGAATTATACTCATTACATCATCTAGATGTAGGAGATTATAATATTATAGATGATTTGACTTATATTAAAGTAGTGTTTTCATTATTATAGGTTGTTGGTTTACCATGACAACTTAATAAAATCAATAATGCCATTAAAAAATAAAATTCTAAGGTTGTATTAGGATTTCAAGAAGAAAATAAGAAATATGAACAATCTCAATCTATTGTTTTTACTCAGATATATGATCTTCCTAATTATTATAGTCCACCATTTTGTGTATTAGTTAAAATTATTGATAAATTTATACATAATTGTATTTTTGATATCGGTGCTTAAAATATTATAACGTCAAAGTTTATTACTAACCAATTAGGTGTTTTATATGAATATGATAATAGAAAAATTATAGGTTTTGATTTGTGATAAACTTAGAGTTGTAGTAAGTTTTGTGATCTTGTTATTAAAATTACATAGTATGAGAGAATTATATTTATGACTAATGTTCAAATTTTAGATATCCCTAATAATTATGTTATGCTTCTTGGAAGAGACTAGTCAAAAGTAACTAGTTGTTTTGTTGGAAGAGATACAGCCTAGGTTTCGATAAGAAATGAGATAGCCTTTATACAAATATAAGAATGATTTATCAATCCTATTGATTCTTTACCTCCTATTATTGATTATATGGAAATAAGAATTGGTAATTATGAGCTTTTGACCTTAGATGAACCTAAAAAATAAAAGGAAAATAATTTTTCAAGGGATAATTGATGGTATTTATATTTTGATGGATCTTGTTCACAAAGTGATAATGGTACTAGAATTTGTCTTATTTCTCCTTTGGGAAAAATATTTCATTACACTTACAAATTGTCTTTTATTAACACTAATAATATAATTGAATTTGAAGGTTTGGGCTTATGTTTAGAAAAGGCAATTGAACTAAATATCAAATAGCTAGAAGTCTTTAGAGATTTTGAGTTGGTTGTTAGACAAGTTAGGAAAATTTACAAAATGAACCAAACTCATCTTCATCGATACACTCAAAAGTTTTGACCTTCACTTGAAAATTTTGAATATTTTAATATCACCCATATACTTATAGAATTTAATATTTAAGCTGATAAGATCATTTTTTTTGCTTCTAATCTTACTCAAAGTGAAATTGAACCTATTCTTGAATTTTCATTTTCAAAAAATTTCAAACCTAAAATTCTTGATTTAAATTAAAATTAGCATGTTTCTAGTTGTGACAAACATATTGATTCTTTTATTATAGGTAATTATTTTGATTATGATTATAATAAATGAAATTATAGATATTATTTACAGCTATGTACTACCAAATTTCTTGCTAGTTTGTTATGTCTAATTCAATGTTTAACACAAATGTTCAGTTTAGGATTTCATGGACTAAAGAACCTTCTAGGATAACAATTGGAGAAACTATTCCAATAATTTTTTTTATTAGATAAGGTTAATAAAATAGGAACATGGTCTCATAACCTTACAAAATACAATAAAATATAGGCATCTAAAAGTAAGAGAAATAAACAAAATAGTGGTCACACAGGCCAGAATCAACTAGATATCATCAACCAAAAACCTAAAAAAAAGACACAAAAGAGGAAAATGTAGAAGTTAATGGTTGGAAACCTTAGATTTAGATTAATGACCAACTTACTTCTACTAATCTTTGTTTTCTCTTTATCCTTTCCCCTTATTCTTTTTATCAAACCTTGATAAGTTTCTTTAGCCACACTTTTCATTTTGTAGACTGAGATCATCTCCTCCTCTTTGTCATAGACTCTCTTAACCTACTCATTATTCATCTTGTTTCTCTATTTTTTATACCTCTTTTTTTTGGGGGGAGTCATGCCAATTTCCTCCACTTATTTAGTTATAACTAGCTTTCCTCTGCTAGTACCTATTCTAGCTTCTTTCAGAGAAATATTCATTTTTAGAGTATGTATTTCTTCCATGAACTCATAACAAAGTAAATGTTTCATGACCACTTTGGTATAAATCTTCTCTAGATCTGCTCCATATCAACCAACCTATTTCTCATTAGGGCTTGGGGAGAAACATTTATAATTGGCTTGACCACTTGAATGTTACCATTTGAGATTCTATCTTGGGGTGTATTACCAATATTTTCCTCTCTCCCTAGAGACTATTCTTATTAATATTGTAATTGAAGAAAATCCTAAATTTGGTTATTTGGGAATACAATGTATACCTGATGAGAAGGTAAAATTCATTAAACTTTTCAAATAATTTATTAATATTTTTTCCTAGTTATATAAAAACCTAAAAGGTTATGATACTAGAATTATTATACATGATATTCCTATAAAACTTGGTGTTAAAAATGTTAGGTACTAAATAAGAAGAATAATCCTTTTGTTGGAAGACACAATCAATAAAGATATTGATAAGATACTTGATGGTGGTGTCATTTATCCTATAAAATATTCATATTGGGTAGCTAATTTAGTACTCATGCATAAAAATAATGGTGATATTAGACTATGTAGACTTTAGATATTTGAGTAAGGCTAGTGTAAAAGATAATTTTCCTCTTCTAGATATTGACCAAATTTTACAAGTTGTAGTATTTGAAATGATGTTTTTACATGATGTATTTTCTAGTTATAATTAAATGTTTTCCAATCTAAATGATAGGAATAAGTCAACTTTTACTACTCATAAAGGGACTTTTTATTTTAATAGGATGCCTTTTGGTCTCATGAATGTAGGTGCCACTTTCATAGAGACATGGATGTGGACTTTAATGATTATTTAAGTTTACTTAGATGACCTTAAAATCCATTTGAAAAAGAAAAATAGGCATTTAGATAATCTTTATGAGGTTTTCACAAGGTGTAGAAAGTATGATATTTATCTAAACCCTAATAAATCTATCTTTGGTGTTATTGAAGGCAAATTACTATGACACATAATTTTTTAAGATGGTATTTTGATTGATCATGAGCATATTAAAGTGATCAAATAATTTCCACCACCTAAAGACCAATCTATTCTTATATCTTTTTTTGGAAAAATTAATTTTGTTCATAAATTTATATCAGATTTTATTGATAAATCTAATCCATTACATATTTTGTTGAAGAAAAATCAATCACATGTGTGGGATTCAGGTACATATTATGCATTTAATAATGTTAAAAATTCCATTGCAAGTGCACATGTACATAATAAATCTAATTTAACTAAACCCTTCATTATTTATCTGAGTGAATTTGATAAAGCTATAGGTGTTGTGGTCACACAAAGTGATGAAAATAGTGATGAAAAACCTATTGGTTATATGAGTCAAGTTTTGAAAGATACATAAACTAGGTATCCTCTCATTAAAATTTTTATTTTATGTTTAGTTTTTTCATTGCTAAAATTTCATTATCTTTTGATAGAATATAAGTTTTTTTTAAGATCTAATGTACATGTTCTTTATTACCTTTTGAAACAACCAAATATTCAAGGAAGGTTAGAGAAATGGATTTTGAGAATTTAAGAGTTTATGTTGAATTTGAAACATCTAAAACCTTAAAGGGAAATGATTTGGAAAAATATTTGGTTGAAAATGTTTCTTCTAGTATAAATGTTTTGGTCCTATATATTGATGATTATTTAAATTCTAATCCTCATTTTCAGTCCATGAAAGTTGCTTAGTTTTTTTGTTTTTATTTTTTTAATTTGGACATAAAATGAATGATTTTGATTTTTTGTTGGCTAAATATGATTGGTATCATGACTTAGTTTATTACTTCCAAAATAATTCTTGTCATAATAATATAGACAAAGACAAAGATGATCTCTTAGATTCCAATCTTTAAAAATTTGTTTATTAGAATTTTTTTTATTTTATAGAAACAAAAATGGTAGTTTATTAACATGCTTAACCCATGATCAAACTCAAAAATTTCTTAGAGGATGTCATGAATGAATTTGTGGTTGTCATTATGTAGTAAAAAATATTTCTTATAAAATTTTATGTGCAAGTTATTATTAGTCTATGTTATTTCAAGATGCTTATAATCTAGTACATACATGCATGCCTTGTCAATTATTTGATGATAGTGATAGATTACCATCAATGCCCTTAAACCTTATAATTACTAAGAAACCATTTACCAAATGGGGAATTTATTTTATTTCTTATATTTATCCACCTTCTTATACTTCTCATCAATACATTCTAACTGATACGCATTATTTTAGGATGTGGCCTAAGGCTAAAACACTTAAGAGTTCTAGTATAGCTAAAGTCATTTCATCTTTAAAAATTAATTTTTTTCTCGATTTGGTGTTCATTATGAAATTATTTTAGATAACTATCCTTAATTCATTTCAAATGAATATTTAGAGTTTTTAGGACATTATTCTATTATTTCAAGTCATTATTCAAATTATTATCCTCAAGGGAATGGATAGGTTGAATCAACAAATTTTTTTGATTTATATTATTAAGAAAATAGTTTGTAAAAATAAAAGGAATTAGCATCTTAAGATTTTTGAATCATTATGGGTTGATCATACTATTATTAAAGTAGATACTAGTTATTCTCCATTTATGTTGACTTATAAATTAGAAGTTACATTACCTATTAAAATTTAGATTTGTTCTACCTGTACTACTTTATAATATTTATTAGGTGATATTAATTTGACTAAACAAAGGATTAGTGATTTTATAGTCTTAGATGAAACTAAATACACTACTTAAAATATTTAGAGAGGGATAAAGAAAAATTAAAGAAAATATTCTACAAAAAAATATTTAATAAAAGTTTTAAAGTAGGTGATCATGTTCTTTATTAGGAAAAACACATGAAGATCTAGTAAACACCATAAATTTGATTCTTTTTGGTTGGGTCCATATAAAATTATAGTTTTGCTTTGGAAAAATTCTTTTCATTTGTAGGATACAAATAGGAATTGGCTATACTATTTTTTTAATGGACACCATTTGAAGCTATTTTATTAATTATGATCAAAGAAGCATCCCCACTAAGGTAAATTATGTCATCCACATGGGAGTTACATATGCAAATTAAAATAAATATCTCCTCACATGTGTAGCCCTTCATCTCAAAGGGCCTAATCACAATCTTTCAACTTTACATTCATTTCAAGGTAAGGGGATGAAATTATGTAAACATAGCTTTGGTTGGTGTTCTACCTCATTCAATCCCTACCCATTTAGACTACATCCAAAACTCTCAACTCATCCTCTTCTTCCTTGTACTTATAGCTACCATGAGAAATGATAGAGATTGTTTAGAGCTAACTTCTAGAAAAGAGGTTACAGAATAGAAGAAGGTCTAGAAAAATCTTAAGAAGTGGGGGATAATAGAGTTTATGGAGTGCATTACCGAGCACAATGCCATGGTGGTTCAAGATTTTAACACTACTTGGACTAAAAAGAAGGTCACAATATAGGGTATCTCTATTAATGTCTCAGAGGAGTTCATTGGTGATTCCATAAGCATGTCCTATGCTGGTACTAAATAATTCAAAGATCAATCCAAGAAATATAAATCCCTATAGTTCTTCTTTCAGACCAATGACTTCATACAAATTGATAAGAAGGGCTTTCATCACATTGAACTTCTGAGATACTAGCCTGATGTCTACCTTTGGGTCATGAGATACATGACTCTAGAAGGTAACTACACCCTAATTTTCTTACATAATATCTTGCTATTTAACCATTTCATTAATTTTAAAATAAGTCTACCTTATTTACCTCTAAAGTATTTGGAAAGCACTATCCTTCTCCATCAAGTGAATGACACAAACCCCATTCTCCATCAAGGATTTATCTTTCTACTTGTTAAACATGGCTAGACCCTTTTTTGTTAGAAGGTTTCCTTGGGAGGATCATATTTCAAGGAGGACTCCCCATAGGACTCCATAGAAAAGGAGCCTATAGAGGGATCTCACCCACCCCCTGAACACTCACCCCAAAATAATTTATCCAAATCCCCACTTGATGACCTTCCACTCAAGTTGATTTTCATCCCCAAACCCAAACCCATTGAAATTGGGTCTTCCACCACCTTTGAATGATAGGGCAAGGCTATTGTAATGGAATAATTTGACAAAAAAAATAGATGCTATAAAAATTTAATTTAAAGGTCTAATAAGTAGGATTTGGCTTGGTAAAGTAAATACAGGACTAGAACAAGCTCTATCGAGTGGTGAAGGCCACTATTCAGTCTTTTGTACAATCTACCCATTCCATACCCCAATCCCCTACTTTTAAATCTACTAAAGTCCTAAAATCCCCCTCAGTTCCCTTAGGGGGGTCCCCCCAAAACAAATTACTCCATAGGTGAAAATTAGGAAGAGGCTAAAGATGATATTCCTTAGGGAACCCATTGAAGGCCCTAAGAATTGCACATATGCCAAGGCATCGAAAGACAAATCAAGCATCTTGGTAAAAGATGATTTTGCTACTAAAGATACCCTAGAGGGCCCCTCCACTTAATTTGGTTTAGTTTCTATTTCTCATCCTATTTTTCTCTAAGTTTTAGTGTTTCTTTTTTATCATCTCAACCATGAAGGGCCTGTTTAAAATTTTGTATCTCACTCTTGTGGTTCCAGGTCCCTGTAAAGCTTGGGTTCACCTTATCAAATAATTTTTTTGGGTTCATTAATAGCCCCTTTTTAATTTTCTTTCTCACTTTTTTATTTTGGTTTGTTTTCTTTTTATTTTTGGTTATTTTACTTTTAGTTGTTTATGTGTTTTTATTTATTTTGGCTAGATAAATATTGGTCACACAAGCAAAGACATTCATTATGCTAATATAAAGTTACAATGTAAGTTTCCATATCACTATAAGTTTATCAATTATGATAATCTAATTGAAATGATATGTTTAGATTATTTATTTATGAATAAGTATGAACTGGTTATAAATGAGTTGAAAGCATTATTGATTTTTAGAACTTGTACTTGAGGATTTTCACACTTGATTGTATATCTATCTTAAATTCCCTTATCTAATCTATCCTATTCTCCATGACACACTAGTTAAACAATTCAGCCCTTAATAATTTTATCATTATTAAATGGGTTCATGTGTAGTTTTCTAAGAAATGATTGAACTTGGATCACACTCTTAGGTGATTTATCTTTCAAATAAATAATTTATTATTGTTACCCCATTTTATTATTGAAACTAGTTATCAAGGTCACCAATGTTATGCCTATTTTAGGTACTTTTATCTTTTCTAAAATTTTAATGTACTTATACATTATACCATACTAATGACTTAAGTCCATAAAGTCTAAAACTATTTATGGGGGTCTACGTCACTTGATTTTATTTTGAATATGCATTTTTGTGTTAAAAAAATTATTAATGACTGCCACATTTGATGAAGTTTTTAATTAAATGTTAACAAGTGGTTTCAAAACCATACTCATTTCATATTAGTGATTAATGTATAGATGCCTTAGTTATAAGGTTATATGTTTGATTTAAATCTAACATATATATTAAATTTTATTGATATTCCTAAAGTCTACTATGAAAACATAGACCTAAGTGCTAAATATAAAATATTGAGTTTCTATTTGATATAGTTATCATGACATAATTGGCTAAGGTGGTTGATCAGAGGGTTTATGGTATATGAAAGTGCATATGAAACGTGAATGGATCATTGTTTGAAGTCAAGGTTTGAATATAACTAGAGAATTATGATGGTGCCACTGAATATTTTTCAAATAAAGTGATGTTTATCCATTTGTGTGTCTTTTTTGTGAATATTTCATGAGGATTTGTTAGAAGCCAAAATATATTATTGTATTAATTTTTAGGTACTTGTATTGGTTTTGATGTGTTGGAAGGATATCTAGAGGAAATTTTTAGTGATTACTAATTTGGTGATAATGAGTTTATTTTTATTAGGACACTAAACTAGGTGGTGATATAATTTATGACCAGTTAAAATTAGGCATGCAGCTATAAGTGGTTAATGCAAAGATTGACATATATAAAGGGTAGTTATTTTGCATTTGTCAATCATTTACAAGCCTATGGGTGAAATTAAAGCTCTATAAGAATAATGGGGAAAAATATGGAATTGAAAAGGATTTTTTCATCTAGTTTTAGTTGTAGATGAGGTATGTTGATCATTTGTGTAGTAGTTATTATCATGGAAATTGTAGTTTATTTAGATGCTCAAATAGAAATTTTGACAAATACCTTTCTATTTTGCTATTCATTTGCATGGCATTGTAAAAAGAAATTATTAAGTTCATATGTATCAAAGTTTGTCTTCAAAATAACTATAGTTTCATTTCATATGGGTTTTTTAACTTTAATTTCATGTAAGGGTATGCATTATCAAGTATTTTGTATTTACTTGAAACTTGAAGTTTTTAGAAATATTAATTCTAGGTTGCTAGTTTTTATTTCTATAGTTGGTGGTAACTTTTGAAAGTTCATAAATCCATTGGTTCATGGTGGAAGTATACATGTTATTCAACATAATAAAGGGTAGGGTAGTTATTTTTAATTTATTAATCATTTACAAGCTTACACATAGAAGTGAAGCTCTGTAAGAAGAATGAGGAAAAGGATTGAATTCAAATGGCTCTGATCATATAGTTTTAGCTTCAAGGTAGGTATGTTAATCATGTTTTTAATAGTTATTATCATGGAAATTATAGTTTGTTTGGATGCTCAAATGGAAATTTTGACAATACCTTTCTATTTTACTATTCATTTGCATAGAATTATAGAAGGAAATTATGAAGTTCATATGTATCTAAGTTTGTATTCAATGTAACTATATATTTATTCGAGATGGGTTTTTGAACTTTGATTTCATGAAAGGTTATGCATTATCGAGTATTTTATATTTAGTTAAAACTTAACGTTTTCAAGAATATTAGTTCTCATAATTAGTGGTAATTTGTGAAAGTTCATAAATCTTTTGGTTCATGGTGGAAGTTTGCATGTGCATTTATTTAATGGATTCCTTCAAAATGTTTTTGTGTGTGTTTAGAATTCAAATTAAATATTAAATATATATTGTTTACTTGTTAAAACCCATTATGAGATGAACAAATGTAGTTTCGATATGGAAATATTGAAATGATATGATGAAAGAATGGTTGCCTCTATTTTCATTTTTTTGGAATAAATATGAGTTTTAGTATAATGGGTTGGTCATTTCTCTTACATTCATTTTTTGGAGGCTTTTTGAGCATAAGTTGTTTGATGTTTTGAAATTGATTTTGGTGGATAATTTTTTTAAGTTTTTAAAGACATAGTTGCACTTTATATTCACTTATGACAGTTTAAATAAAATTTGTGAATGACCATTTTGAATTTTTTTTTAATCTTTATAGAGTCATTTTGTTTTAAGAAGGTTCAGATAAAGTTTTGGATAGATGAAAATTGAGTAAATTTGACAAGGATTGAAAGTTTTTGTTGTGTTGGTTTTTATTTACATCCAGGTAGTCATAAGTTACTTCATGTTGAATTTATGTTTGACCTCATTTTGTTTTCTACATGATGATATTTAGGTTTGACAATATATAATGGATATGTGATGAATAATTTTAATGAAATAATTAGTGAACTCTACCTATAGAACTTCTTATTTTGAATAAAGGTTGAGGGTTGGATCTTATATAATGGTATTCAATCATACATAAACAATTATTAGTTCAGATATTTACAAGAAAATATTTGTATAGAGACCCCTTGATTATTTTTGATGATATATTTTTTTTGATATCAAAGTGAAACTATCGAACAATATTGAAAAACCCACAATATATTTTATCAGTTATACATATGGTCTATTTGGTAGTAAGCATTTTTGAAAGGCTATTTTAGATGTGTTGTTCCTTTTTTAGAATCAAGGTTGGTTTGAGGAGTGAATAATTTGAATACTTTCAATGGAAATAGTGAAATTGGCATAGTTTTATATAAGATGCATCCTATTTAAAATCATTTTAGATGTTATGTTATTTTGATTAGAAAAGTAAACATGTATATGGTATTGAAGTTTTGAATATTATGTTTTTACATGTCTGGGTTTCAAATAGTTTCAAAAGGTTTAAAATATCTTGGTTGGCTTAGAAAATTGGATTTTCAATCATTATTTATCTTTATAATTATTTTGAAATTTTTTGATAACATGGATGTTATAAGGATTGTAGTCATCTTTACAGTTATTATTTGAAACAAAAGTCTTGTTTGATAAATATATGAAGTTTATTGGGAATAAAGTTATATGAGTTTAAATTCATATATTTCATCTAACATTTTATTTATAAGATTGATGTATTTGCATTATACATTGATAAATTAGGATTTGAAATAAAAACTAAGTTTTAATTTTAATTTTTATACATTTCAATATAAAGTGTTTTATTGGACTCCTCCTCATTCACATAATTTAGATAGGAATAATTGGGTCCATAATAATAATTAGAAAAGTTAATATACTCCTTCATAGATGTATGCTAATAGTGGTGATTTCTTCATGGACATAAAGGTTCTATAAAATTTTCTAGACTTTTCGCCATGGTACTCATATGTCTATTCAATTTGATGTAGTTGACCCTAATTTATGGAATGTATTAAACTCTTTGTCATCTAATTCTACTTTGATTGCATAAATATAGGCTAGAGAGGCCCTCCTTGGAGATCTTATCCCCATGGATGAGGAAATCCAAGTAGTTATTCTTAATATATGCATATTACCATATAGTTTGAGGCCTATAATACACTTGAGCATAGATCACCTACTCCTAAAAATGAACTTTAGTTGACTGTAAAATTAGATCCACATTCTCTTTTGCCTTTGAATACCAAAGATCCATCATCTTAACCTTTTAGTAGACCTATAGTGTATTCTAAATTAAATCTTGATAATTTTACACCTTACTCACATGAGAAAAATAGGGTTGTTTATTTGAGAGGTAAAAGGCATGCAACCAGTCCTCTAACTTCATATTCACCTATGATCAAAGCGATGGTTAAAACTTTAAAACTAGATGATGAAGATAGTGAGTTGGGCATGGAATTAGTTAATTTTCCTACAACTACAATGAATTATACTAAATACATGATAGATAAAGACCATCCTTTAATTTAAATGATGGAAGATACTGATGATGAGTGAATGGCTAGTTGATACTTTTAATTGGTGTTGATGATACTTTAATATTTTTGATTTTATGTTTTGAATGCATGACAATATGTTGATACTTACACATTATGGTTTATTTTGATTATACATTTAATGGTTAAATGCATTTGGAATTAACATTTATAGTATTTAATTTAATTTAAATTGCTATAGTTATTATGTTATTTGGCATATTTAAATGTTTATTTTTGAATGATTTCAATGACTTAAGCACCCCCCCACCTATTTAGAGTTGTATTATTATTATTATTATTATTATTAAATTTCAATCTTAATAATTTATTAAAGTTTTAAACTTAAAATCAAGTTATAAAATTAACTAATTGACTTTATTAGAGTCAATTAAAGTTAAAAAATAAATAACTAAATTTAGTTAAAACTTATTTTATTAACCATCTATTGAGGATATTGTTTGAAATGAGATCACAATTACATCAAAAAAGGGGAAAAACATGGCATATGTTATTCTAAAGACTTTGAGTTACTTTCAAAGTTTATAATCATTCTCTTTTTTGTGTAACATCTCTGAGATAATATAGCTTTTGTAGAAAAATCAATAATACATGTTAAGTAATATGCTTAATCAATGTAGATATATCTAGATTTCTTGTTTAGTTTATAAATCGATTATCTAAAGTCTATTAAGTCTAATATCTTATGATAATTATTGATATGCAATTATATGTGTAAAATTTAAAGTAATTCTAATAAATGATTATGTCATCATATATAATATTTTATTGATATTTTAAAACTATAAAAATTATCATTTCAAATATATTTTATACTTACTAGAAACTTATTTCTCAATAAAATCTTATTCTATTTTATGTGAAGATGACTCTTTTCAAAGACTCACAATCTATTCTTATTTTCTTATTAATCTTGTTTATTTTTTGTTTCTCTTTTCTTTTCTTTTAGTTTTATATTTCTTGTTTTATCTAATTTTCTATGACTTAATTAGTTAATACTATTTAGAGTTGAGTTTCATTTTTTGTGTGTTAGATTCTTGTTAATTTGTATTTTGTTTACATTTCAACATTATCTTTCTCTAATTTACTTTGTTTGGATCTTAGGTTTAATTTTTTTGAATATTTATTTCATTTAAGTTTGTTAATATAATTTATTTATTTGATATTCACTTTTTAGGATTAAGTGTTCTATTTTAATTACTCCTTTTATTTATTTATCTTGTTTAATTTTTTTTTAGTGTTTGTATTAACCTATATAGTCTATTAGTTCTTAGATTAATCTTTTAGTTAACTTAAAATTATATCATAAGTTTAGTTTAATTTCAAGTATTTTGTTTTTTTGTTTCTTGTTTATAGTTTGATTATAAATAGTTGTTTTGTAATTTAGAATAGTTTCTTTCCTTAGATTGTTATCAAATTAATATGTTAGTCTTTATTTCAATTTCATTGTTTGGTTTTCTTTTTTATTATTTTGTCTATCTTTTGATTCATTTTATTTATTTTATTTGGACTTGTTTTGAGTATATCATAAATATAAAAATATCATAAGTAGATTAATAAAATAAAAATACAAAGGATCAGAGATATTTCTTTTAATAGGTTGTCTCATTCATAGAATTTTTTTGTCAGATAGGTTAGATTGTATAATCATAATCTGATTCCTTTTATTTGATTTAAGAGGGATGAATTTTTGAATTATAATGGAGTATTAATCATTAGTTGACTTAATTTTTATTTCCCAACACATTTAATAAACTACTTGCACATCTATAAGATCATTTGTGACCTATTAGATCCCTATTATTATACTAGTATGTTTCCATCTTAACCTTCATGATAGGAGAAAGGTTTAATTTGTTGACATGACATTTTTTACTATCAATAAAGTGGTTAGAATTTTTTTTGTTGAATATAAAAGGGACATAATTAATTATAAAGAGGTAACACAAGTACCTAAACCTTTTTCAATGAGGGATATTTTGACTTGGATATCACTAATATAGATGCTAATGAAAATGGGAGGATCATCCACAAGAAGAAGGATTTTGTAGGTAATCATAGATTGGATTATAAATTCAAGATATAAAGATTCCAATATTTCATTGACTTAAATAAAAAACACTTCACATTGTTATAATATAATTTCATTTAAATTGTAAAATATAACTTATTTCCCCATAATTAGTGGCTGAGTAATGTTAATGTCAAATAGAGTTTAAATTAAATGATTGTCATGTTTAGGAAAAGTATACATAAGTTAAAGGAATGTAATATAAATAGGGATAATATAAATTCATTTAATGGGATCCCATTCCTCAAAACTATTTTGCTTGATTTGTAACTAAGGAATAAGCATCTAGATGATATCATATTTGGCCACCAAGGGGGTTAGATCTAATTTTTTAATTTGAAATATTAAGCCATGATAAAAATTTAGGGACACTTAAGAACCTATATTAGCTTGAATGATGATTTTGAATATGACATAGATAACCTCTTAAGCATGGCTGGTGAAGTTTTTGAGACACGTGATTTTTTTTAACTTCTTCGACTGACCATGAATGTCAATTTTTTTTTTTTCCAATTTTAATGTTTCTAAAAGAGATGGAATAGAAATATCACCTATAGAAAAATCTTAAAATTTTATTTATGGATTTTAAGTATTTAAAATATTATTTTTATATATTATATGTGAGTTATGGTGAAATTCATGTTAACTAAAATTTATTGATGAGTTAATGAGTTAAGGTAAATACCTGAGCTGATTTTTAATTATTTTAAATTTGAGAAGAGTTCTTACTTGTTTGAGGTAAGCATTTTTTCTTTTATAGTGATCTAGAAGAGGATTTTGATAAATTTCAAGGTACAAATTAACTTGGATAAGTGTATCATGCTTGACATGAATTTCATGATGTTTTTTAATTTTTTCAAGTGATTAATAATATTTTATTTCCATCGTATCATTTTCAAATTTATGACCAAGCAATAAATCATATTATAAAGAGTGAAAGGAATGATAGTTCTGATGAGAATGACCCAAGTTGGCATGCAACCAAAAATATTGTATATCATGCCATTTGGATTTTGGTCATGAATGATCAAAGTATTTAGGTTGAGTTTCAAGATGTTTTCTTCTAAGATCCTTAATGGTAGGAGGTTTATGCATAATATTTTTATGATTGGAAGTATTTTTTGGTTGAAAATGGCTTATTTTAATTAGTTGGAGAAAAGTCATATTTTACAAACCACTTGGCATGATTTTGAATAATCCTATTAGAGTCAAAGTTGCAACATAAATTTACTAATACCATCTTCAATAGCATGATATTTTTATTAATTCACATAAGAATTCATGTTTTTTAGGGTTGAGGAAATTCACACTATTTCTTACAAAGATTTAAGGGAGAAGAACATAAATCTTTTTTTAAAATTTTCTTGTAAGTTTAAAAATGCTGAAGAGGCTATCTCAAGACATTTTTTTCTTATTATTTTTAACTTAAAACTTACATCCCTTGATGAAATTGTGGGATAGCTTATTATCTACTTATTTTTAACTAGTGAGGTTACCCAAGTTTTTTGTGGGTATGTATGGTATTGGAAGTATTGATTAATACATTCACTAAGCCTTATAATTCTATGATAGATCCATAATTGAATTGATTGTAATTTTTTAAAGAATCACCCATAAGTAATTTGGAAAGTAGTTTGGTAGCTGCATAAGTGTTAATCATGAGTGAGTCTTTATAAAAATTCCCAAAGGCCTTAATATGAAAAGTGAGTTTGGTGTGTACATCATAATTGATGCTTGGATTAACTCCTCTAATATTAATGGATGTAATTTGAGGTACCAAGGGTTCATTTTAGATATTTTTATGACCTTTTTTTGATAATAAGAGGTTGAAATATTAGGTTCTTGAGATCATCCTTAAGGGAGGTGGTTAAAGACATTGATTTTGATTTTTTAGATAAAATTATTAAGGTTAGTTATACATTTTTAATATATATTTTTTCATTTCTAAGAATTAGTGAGAAATAGTAGCTTGGATATTCTAGATTTTCTCCACGGTGCTCAGCATTAATTTATTTAGATTGGGTGTTTTTTAATTGATTGAGTTAGTTTATTTACTTATTAACTAGAATTATAAGCTTGATTACTACTAAATGTAATTTTAACATTTGGATTATAAAACAAAATTATTTGGATAATTAAAGGTAACATCAACCATACTTGTTGCTAAGTTAGGAATGGTGGATGAATAAGGATTGGAGAAAAATGTGAATTGACTTTCCCCAAATTCTTCCAAAGAATTGGTTTTAATAGGAATCTCAAGGAAAGTGGAATGATTTTTGGGATTGTCCTATATGTTTGGGATGGTCTTAAATGCCTATAATTTTGGAAGTATGCTCACTATAGTCATCTAGTTCACCCTGAGAATCATATTCTTTATGGAGTATATTTCTAGTTGTAGATAACCTAATTAGTCACAAGTTATTAAATATACACATTTTTACATCATTTTACTTGATTAGATTATTGTTAATGGATGAGTGGTTCATTGGCACATGGTGACTCAAGTCTTGTTCTCTTTTCTCTTATCATATTATTAAAGTCTCTTTATCTTATTTTTCTGTATTATAAAATTTTGTATAGGGGATCCCTAACTTGTCTTTAATGTTTTTATATTTTCATTTTAGGTCTTTTGGATAAGACCATACTACATGGACAATTAGACATTATGAACTTGTCTTGTAGTGTGGTCTTATCCCAATGTAACTTATGGAAAGTTGTCAAGTTTTTATGTTGGAAATGACTCTTTTTATGACTATTGGTACTTTTGGTTGGTTATTTACATGTGCCAATGGGTACCTAAACTAAAATAAAAATGTCATTACAAATGAAAACATAACTTGCTCTTAGTGATCAAAATCTATACAAAAGTCTTATACATGTTGAGTAATTAATTAGTCTATAGATTCTAATTTCAATACATTAGTACATGATTATGCCAAGGGTAATTATAGGTGAAACATCATATAGTATTACATCCAATATTACACACACACATCTAGGAAAAATAAATACATTGGATTGAGGCCCGATCAGGCTATGTATGTAGTGCTCAATCATAAAGGGGTTTATCAGGCCAGATAGACTATTCATTTAACCCTGCATCCCCATTTTCACATTTAATATCCATTTAGTTCTTGTAAAATAATTATAATAATGTCATTATAGGTCATTTTCATATCAAATTAGGTTGAAAATAAATACAAATCATATATAAGCAGGGAAAAATCAATCTAGATCTTTAAATCCCACACACTGCTTAAAAATACAAGCCACATTACTAGAAAAAAAATGTACTATGTCCTTGTATGTTAATGTGGTCTTATCCCTTTGTATATTTAATATTCATTTTTAACAACATCACATTCACATAGCTTGTTTACCCCCATCATCATATCTCATATCAATTTATGTATACAAAAAATAGTTACATCGAGAGATTAGTATCCATTTACTCTTCATAAGTTATTGTCTATAGCTTACATTCAAATTTTTAATTTATTATATTTATTTTATATTTTTGTACATTAGGTTCAATAGTTTATTTCTAAGTTAATTGATTAATTCTAGTTAATTATAGGGTAAATTTTTTGGTGAACCCACATATTTGAAAATAATGACAAACCCTAGATCCTCACTAGGTTTTTTTTATATAATATTCAGACATTTCATATTTTATTGAAATATATATTTTTTATTTTTCATACATAAAATTTGAAAAAAACTATTTTTTATTTGAGATTTTTTTTCTAAAATTACTCATAATTTTAAGTTTACTATTTTTAAGAAGTACTTGCATAAGTGAAACGTGATAAATCATTTTTTTAATTATTTTTTGGGTTTTGTAAAATTAAGATTTTCTTAAAAAAAACTTGTATCTATTTTTAAAAATAGTTAGTTATTTTTATCTCAATACATATTTTCTATTGTGCATATTATAGGTTTTATCCATGATTATCTTGTAAATATTGCATTTTGTTTGTCTCATAACCAGTTTAAAACATATTAATTTGAAAAACTATAAGATGATTTCTAATTTTCATATAGATTCAATTCAAAACATATTTTTGTTTGGTACAATTAGGCATAAATTTCTCAAAAATTACAAATTACTATTTATAGTAATGTTATATTAAGTAAAAAATAATAATTCTATTTACAAATTAATTTTTGGGTTTTATAAATTGGCTATTTTTATGAAATAACATATCTTAGTTTCCTATAATATTTCATATATATCTTATAATTACTAGTTATTTATTGCACAATAGTATATTACTTATTTTTATGGTTCAGGATTTTAATTGAAATTCAAATTTTTTTAAATTATTATTTTTTATTCCTACACATAAATATTTCACTTTATATCATCTTCATTTTATATTACTTATTACTATTTTATAAACTATATTTTGAAAGTTTTAAAACCACTTAGCTATTGTTGTGAAGGGCTTACACAATTTTCTATTTAAAGACATCACAATGTGAGGGGTTTTACTCCAATAATCATAGCCATAATATAAATCTAAATATGGACATTAGTTTCCATATGCCTCACGGTATCTTATAAATTCCTAGGATCCCTTGTTTGCACCAATAGGAATCCTATTTCATCCACATGATTTGTGATGATCCTAAGAGAAGTATATCATCCAAGTAAGTTACTCTAAACTTACCCTCAAATTAGGGTTATTTGACTATAGATAGGGTTATAAATTTTTATTTAGTGCTCTAAATATTAGGTTGATACTAACCAATGAATGAGTAAGTATATATAAGATCCTAAAATTCATTCAAAACCCTTTCCTTAGCTCACCCATTATACCTCAAATTTGTTTACATTGTTCTATTAATAATTAGTTTCTCTATGAATTATATATTACTTATTAATTTGTAACATTATTCTTGTTACATATTTTATCCTTCATTTCATTATGGGTAGTCAAAATAGATTATTTTCCATGCATGCTAACCCCTTTTCAAATGATTAAGTTAAATGGACAAATATAAATGAGAAAAAAATTATGGAAGATGATTATATGGATTCTTTTGACCTTGATAGCATGGATACATATAAACTATTTTAATCTAAATTATCTTGTTGTAATTTTGTACCAAAGGAGTAGGAAGTATATTTTTATTCATCCATAGATTCCTCTTTAGAATATCCTCTAGAGCCCCTTATGATTTATATTTTTAATCTCTTATAGGCAAACATATTGATTCATATTTAGACACACATATATAATCCCCTTTACCTCACCCCTTACATATTATTTTGGATTTATATTTAGATCCTTCCTCGATCCCATCTATAGTCTTCTCTATAGTCATTCCTTTAGTTTAAAACTTATATGCACATTTGGGCCCCACCCATGATATTATTTCATATTATCCATTATAATATATCTTAGAGCCCAAGGTTCCTTTTTATTATAATTACTTATTATCTCTTAGGTTACCACCTACTATCTAACTCGAGGAACCTTAACCTTGCACTTCCAACTTATTTTTTAATTTTGGTAAATTCCTTCATTGAATTCACTCTTATAAAAAAATTTATCATAATTCATGCCCAAAAAATTATTATTTTATCATATATTCATATTTGGATCCTATTTTAGCATCCTCATTAGATACATCTCTAGATTCTTCTTTGGTGCATCCTTTAGACACTATTTTGGGTCCTTATTCTAAATCTCCTTTGATCAAACTTACCAAATTCTCTTTAGATTCATCCTTAGATACATATCTAAACCCCTATTTTATACACCACTTAGACATCCTTTTGGGTTTACATTCTCCTTATTCTTTGGTCACATATATGGTTTCATATATAGCTTACCCTTTAGATGATAACCTGGATTACACTCACACTTTTTATTCATCATATCCATTAGAAACTACCATAAAAAGAAAATAAACTCCTTGTTCTAATTATTTCCATTCTCTTAGCTTTCCACATACTCATAATGAATAGGTATTTTTATGAACAACTATCTTCCTCTTCTTCTCATGATGTTTAATCAAACCCTATTAGTGAGGATACCATCTCTCCTTCATTTCCTCCAATATATAGTGAGCCCAAATGTCATATCTATCCTCTTCCAATATTTCCACCTACACTATAAATAAATAATATTTATATTTATATTCCTTTTGAAAATAAAAAACTATAGTGATTATGATGAGGATTAGTATGATGACGATTATGTTTATAGTGATGACGAGCATGTTATTTTTTATATAATTTTACAATAGCTTCTCTTAATTATAAGAACATACATACATATTGTGATGATATTTATCATTATCCCCCATAAAAAATAAAATATGTGAATAAGAGGACTATATTACTCATAATTTTACATCTCCTATGTTAAAAGCTAATGAATCTCCAAAACTAGTCATCTCTAATGAATAATATCTTCATAGGCATACTTATCCTAGTCTCATTAGTGAACTAATGGATAAGATTAAAAACAAATTACAATTTTAAATGAACCTATTTGAAATATTAATATGCCTTCCCAAGAGGTCATTTCCTTAATGCATGTTCTATGTGATTTTAAAGCACAAGTACACCATTTATCCTTAGAAATTAAATCTTATAATGCTTGGGTTAATTCTAATGCCATTATTGGTAATCCTAATGTTTGTGATATTTTATATTAACATTTCATTCATAACTTCAAAACCCATGTTTGATGGAAGTGGTGACCCTTACTTATACCTTAAAGCCTTTTGTGAGTCCATGAGTGGGTATAATGGTAACGATTTATTGTTACAACTATTTCCTAAAAATCTTGAATGATGTGCACTTGCCTAGTTTTAATCCCTTCCTATCATATCCTTATATACTTATCTTGAGATAGAAGAATAATTTTTTATTAAATATATTCAAAATAAGGGACCTAGGGTTACTTATGAAAAGCTCCCCTCTTTGCACCAAGGGAAAAATGAGCATAAAAATGAGCAAGTTTGTAATTACATCTTATGATTTAAAAGTATTATGCATAAAATATTTATAAGTACAATACATACTATATCAAGATCTTATGTATCCATTAAAATATAAGCTAATTTATAATACTTGTGAATCATTCATTGCTCTTTGTTATGATGTTTTATCACTATAAGAAGAATTATGTCTTATTACTCTTTCAAATCATATGCAAGAAGATATTGAATTGTTTCAAGAAGTTAAATCACTTAAAGCTAATGAAACTAATTATAATAAAATACATCATGTTTTTATTACAACTATGCATGCACTAATAAAATAACACACGTCAATACCTCAATATATAGTGTTGAAAATAAATTTGAGCAAGTCAAAGTCCTAAATAAAGGAAACAATTATACCCATCAATTTAATCATCAAACTAACCCTTTCCCTATACAAAATTTAAAAAAAAAAACTAATATTTTATTCCAATGAATGTGCACATGATATGTAATAAAAACTATTAGATAAAAATTTACTTAATTTATACCCTAATTATTTTCATTTTTCTCATCATTAGGATAAAATTATAGGCTAACAATTTTTTAATTACCATGTCATTAATAGACATTGTGATAATGATTGTTATGTTCTTAGAGAAAATACAAATTAACTTGATAATAAAATACTTATTACATTTCAAAAGAATCATAACAGAATAAATAATTCATTCAAACCTTCAAATATTAAAATACATTCATTTCAATCTCAAAATAATATCAAAGATAATAATATTTCTCAAATAGAAATATTTCAACAAAAAGATATTTTAATACTATAACTGATAAGGTATCCACTCAAGTATGGATTTTGAATCCAACACTACTGCAATTTAAACATGATAAATTACATACACATATTAACTTAGATAAATTTAATTATAACCTTAATCCATATGATGCATTACTATATCCATCTAGTTGTAAAATTTACTAAAGTATAAATAAATGCAAAAGATAATAACATATATTAAAACAATAACATAACATATAAAATTCATATATAAACCATAAAAAATATCCATGTATATAACAAAGTGTTCATATAAAATCATCAACCTATAATTGACCCTTGGACTCTAATAGCTAATGCATATTCATTATTCCTATCAATGTCATCAACCAATGGTGTTTGATAGGTAGAGACACTCATCGAAACACAATATCTAGAATAATATTTCAATCAATCCTCATAAGTGGCCAAACTCTCCCTAATATTAATATACTCCTACATGTGAACATGATCTAAAAATATGTTTAGGCTCAAATATGAATATGTAGCTATTAGAGGCATCTATCACTGAGATAACTCTGATCATAACTAATATCATTCAATAACCAAGGCATATTAATCTACTTGGATCTTATATAGTTTACCCACTTCATACACATACATACCAATATCAAGATACTCTATCAAATAATATAAAATGTGATCTTGTAACCTCAAATTTATCCAAGAGACCCTTAAGAATATCACTATTGAGAACATGTATATTCATCACACAAAGAGTAGAAAATCTAGAAACTAATACTCATCATATCCTATATACATCACAAGAATAAAATTTAGAATATATTTTATGCTAATATAAATAAAATTAGATCCATAAACATATTAAAAATATAGTTACCACCTATGATAGCCACTCATGGATCTATGGCTGGAGTAGCTATGAAAACCATTGGGAAAAAATGTGGCCATCTATCCTAAATCCACTTTCAAGTATACTCATCATTGAAAACAACATCATCCACATATAGGATGACTTTAGATTCATCTACCTCATCTACAAGTAAGAGATATAACTCTATTGATAATGGTTAAGCTCACTCCCCTACTCATAATGGGGTTTTCATTGACCATGCCCATATAACTATACTCAAGGCACACCCTGAATAATAAAAAACTATCATGTCACACACTCAAATTTAAATTTATCATATATTCTAAGAAATCAATCATGGATACAATATATATCATGGATCTACCACAACTCTATGACATCCTTGTGACATCCCTCAAAACCTTGGTATGGGATCCAAATAATATCAGTGGTTTCAACTAATCTAATATATGAAATGAATCCATTGTAATATATCATGTAACATAACTCATAATCATCCAAACCCAAGCATAAATATAAGGATGATCCCATATAGCTGATGGTATCCCAAAAGGTCTAATAAAAATTATGTGCTCATATGCCCAATAGTGAAACAATGTGGTTGAACCTAAGCCTCCACCATACCCCTCACAAGTAAACCTATATATATATATATATATATATATATATATATATATATATATATATATATATACCAATGACCTATCATGGTTTACCCCCAACAATAATAGGTACCATGGTCCTCGATACTATGAGAAATTTCAACCATCCTATAATAAATAAAGATACCTCCTCCATCAAAAACCATAAAAGAAACAAGTAAACCACATATAAATTTATACACTTGTGGAACATATGATAATTAACATCAAATAATATAATAGTATACTCTCATTCTACATATCTATCACCCTTCACATGACCTATCAAATATTAGTGAGCATCACCAATAGTATCTTATGTCTTGGCCACTACATTATGGGTAGTCGTATGATATGCAAAATTTACTCTAATTTCATAGTGATCTCTCATATGAGTAGCTAAAAATTACATGTATCTATGTCCCATCACTTGTATAATGTTATCATCTTATTCATATCATATGGCATGATATCTAGTCACCCAATATTAGCCAAACTAGCTCCATCCATAATGACAACCTCAACATCTGATAAATGTAGACCATGAATAGTCTACATGATGTGGCTATGAATTAACTCCCACTCCCTAAGATCACTTTTAAAATCACAAAAATATTCCAAATGTTAGATCTTAAGTCATACATCAACACCAAAACATACTATTATCTCACAAAACCAAAAAAGATAAGTTGAATTAATTTAGATAGTAATGTAGACATAAACTCAATCAACATGATGTTATTATAGATAAGACCACACTAGAAAAGAAAATAATGTGACACCTCTATATAGTACTAAATAAGTGTGGAAAGTATAATAGGAAGCTCAAAAATAAAATAAAAATCCAAAATTTTGAAAAAATAAAAATTTCATTAAGGCTTGTTACTTATTGGTACTAGCTTCAAATCGGTCTCCAAAATGGCACAAAATCACTCAAATAAAGAGGGAAGCATCACTCTCCTTTGTATAAATTTTACCCTCTCTTAATTATTTGATTAAATGTTTAAAAATTTCAAATGAATTTAACTATTATAGATTCACTGGACTATTGATAACATATATTTCTACATCATATCAATTACGAACTATTTTTACTAGTTTTTAATATATCAATAAATTACAAAATAATTATCCTAAGGCACACTTCAACAATTCATTATATCCTTTTATGTAAAATTCCTCATTTAGCTCACCCCTTTCTTTAATTTTTTTGGGGGTGCATATCAATGTCTATGTACTCAAAATAATCTTTATCTTTGTACAAAATATGATACTTGTTAAATATAACATGCACAATAAAGTAAAAAACTGTAAGAACTTGTGGGCACATGGATTCCCTCCCACAAATCACTTTATTTAAATATCAAAACCACAAAATAAAATTAACACAATACAAGTTATTTGGGTCATGATTATGGTTCATGTTTTTCCCCTCTCATTATATTACAAACTTTTCAATAATAAAGTATGAAAAAATTCAATAAGCAAGTTTTCAAACTTTAAAAAAGTTATAGATTGAATCTATATCCATTTATTGTTGTGTGATTAATTTTTTTAAAGTGGATTACATTTTATATTACTAATGATCCATGCCTTCATTTCACTGTAGCAAACCATGTACTGGTTCTCATTTCTATTTATATTTTAGAAAGTGGGCCACGTTTGAGCTTAGTGATGCTTTACACCTTGGTTGTACTTTAATGAACCATATACTAGTTCCCATTATTTCCTCTTTCCCATTATATTTTAGTGACAGTCAATAGTTAACATTTCATTCTAGATCACTCCTCACAGGTGAAATCATGTCTATAGTAAAATCAAAGGCTTTATTTATCAAGACTTGATCACTATTGGAATTGCCTTATTGATCTGCTACATTTATGGTTTAGTGACACCTAATAACCTACCAACTCAACCTCTTACCACTTTCAAAATTTTATTGTTTTCCCTAGCTAGGATACAAACAAGTTTTAAAACCCATTATCTCCACATGGGTCAAATAATCACCCAAGACATCTATCACAACCTATGAATATAAAGTGTGTTGGCACACTAAGGTTTTTACTCTAGTAGCTTCACTTAATTACATTACTAGAATAAATGGGGAGGAGGGAGGGAATATAGACACCCAAATTTGGCATAGTTTATTTAAAAGACACGTTTTTAAATAACTTTGATTATTAAGATTATTATTGATTGATGAATGGCTCATTGGTGCATGGTGACTCATGTTTTGTTATCTTATCTCTTTTCATATTCTTATTTTTTTTTTTTTTTTTTTTTGTGTTTTATTTTCTCACATTATATCTAGGGGATCCCCAATTTTACTTATACATTTCTCTATGTTCATTTTAGGTCTTTTAGACAAGACTTCACTACATGGACAAGGACACATTTTGGACATTTATCATAGTGTGGTCTTTTCCTAGCACAACTTATGGAAAATTTTAAAGTTTCCATGTTGGTAATGTATTTTTTATGACTTTTGGTCCTTTTAATTCAATAACTTTATGAAATAATAGGTCCCTAAACTAAATTTCAAATGCATATATAAAAAATTGTCTTTCAAATGAAAACTTAAATTGCTCTTAGCAATAAAAAATTTATACAAAAGTCTTATACATGATGAATAATTTATTAGTATACAAATTCTAAGATGAATAAATTATTAAATTATTATTCCAAGGGTATTCACAGGTGAAATAAAATCTAGTATTTCATCCATGATTGCACACACACACATGTAAGAGGGAGAACTACATTATCCTGAGGCCCATTTGGGTTATGTAGGCAATGCTTAGTCACAAAGGGGTTTATGAGTCTAGCTCAACTATTTCATTAACCATACATCCCCCATTTTACATGTAACACACATTTATTTCCTATAAAGGAATTAAAAGTGTGTCATTATAGGTTATATACATATCAAATCATGTTGTTAACAAAGACAAATCACATATAAGCAAGGGTGAATTGATCCAAATCTTCAAAACCCACACATTACTTAACATGAAAAAGTTACATCACCAAAAAAATATTGAGTCCTTGTAATTTTATATCTTGAATCGTTTTTTTCAAAAGCATCACATTCATAGAGATTATTTTCTCAAAATTAGATCTCCAATTAGCATGTGTGCAGAAAATATTCATATTGATAGATGAGTATCCATTTCCCTTTACAATTTATTGTTTGTATCTTAATTTTGGCTTTGCAATTTACTTTATTTTATTGTATATTATTGTAAATTAGTTTTAATATTTTATTTCTAAGTTAATTTATTAATTCTAATTAATCTTATGGTAGACACTAGTCATATATATTGTGTTGACATTAGGATTAGGGTTTATGTGTTTTTTCATCTATTGGCATTGGTAATAGATGTATTAAAATCATTACAATTATTTTTTTGAGAGATATAAAAATGGTAATAAAAATTATTATGAGATTTATTTCTACTATTGATCATGGACATAATATTAGGATTGTTGTTGTTGAATCCTTGGAAACCACTAAAGTCTTGGTTGGATTCATCTTCCATGTTATTAGGGAATTATATGTAGGAATAAAATAATATCCTTTATGGATGCTAAAGGAAGAAAATAAATTAAAAAAAAAAGTATTTGAAAATTTTTGAAAGCTAAAAAACTAGGAAAAAATATATATTTCCAAAGAAAGAGATGATCAACAAATTGACAATGATAATAAATTAATAAAATAAAATGTGAAAATAACCCTATCTAATGGTGTATTAATATTCACATCAGATTCACAAAAATGATGTAGGTAGAAATATTATAAAAAATATAAATGTTGTGACCAACACACACCTTTTCATCATAGTAAATAGAGACCCTCTTTCATCATGAATGGATATAATAAATTCATTTACACAATACATCCCAATTCACATGTTAAGTCATTTTATGTTTTGGGTTGGTTTAATTATCCCCAACATAATCACCACAAAACCTTAAATTATTGATGACCATATTCATATAACTAAAATAAAAGGTGCATGCACTTCATTTTATATGACTTAGGACCTTAGTGAACTAGTGGATCCAATCACAAATTGAATGAGAAAATACATAATCCTAATGGATACATAGAAGTACTTTATATTCCATAGTTTGATCAAATTTGTCCTCTAATAGGTCATAATTACATGACTTATTTTATAATGTGAAGTTTTATTTGATTAATAATTTAAAATTTAGTGATAAAAAATAATGTTTGTTATTTATTTTAAAAGGTCACGATCATTGTTATGTTTTTTTATGTTATGTAGTTGATAAAGGTAGAGGCATTGGAATTATAAATTGAATTATATAGTGTGATAAATCCATGGGGTTCATTATGAACATAATAGAAACAAAATGGGATCACGTGACTTGAATACCACATTTCTAATATATGTTTGCCACATCTCATTTTGATATCATATTTTTTTTTTTAATTGTCAATGTTCCTTTTCACTATTTTGAATGGATATTATGTGTGATTCACTTATTTATTGTGCACAGGTAAAAAGTAAACATGAAATTAATAAAAGTGGAATATATATGATCATAGGTCTACAGACTTGAATGAATTTTTTGGTGAATATAAAAACTTTATGACTTCATGTAGTAAAAAAATTTGTGACCACTGGCCCAAAAAAAAATTAAACTCCATGAAAATAAAATACTTTGTGACCATGACATTGCATGATACTGCCACATGGAGCATCAAGATTCTCATTTTTATAGTGAATTGTTTTTATGCATGTTATAAATTAAAAACATTAATAGATGAACATGATTAAACATATAATTTCCTCTCCTATTTAAATTCATATTTGAATTAGGAAGTCTAATTCAATTCAATATGGATAGATATGAAGAGATCAGTGAGAATTAATGTAGTTTATAGTTTTGTCAAGGCTAACATTTTTGGGTTTGATCTGATTTAATTCATAATATCTTTTTAAAAATATCAATTTATGATTTTAAATATCACATAAATTTATTTGTGTGTTGAGACTCCATGAGCTCCAAATAGTCTAAACAAAAAATGTCATATAAAATGTGTATTAGGGGAATTGGCTAATTGATAACTATAGTTAAGTTCATAATAGACATGAATAAGTTTATGCTTGTATTTAGAATTTGAATGGCCATTAAAAATCAAATTCACTTCAAAAATTTGATTAAAAATGCCATGAGTGGATGAACTTGCAAAATCTGGATGGTTGACTATGATCTTTTATAATGCCCAAGTTTAAGTAGTGACAACTCCAAGAAACACAAAAGTGGAATGTATGTCATGGTTATATCTCTAGATTATATATAATTACATTTTGAAACCCTATGACAGGATAAAAAAAGATAGAGCAATTACAAGCACCAGGATCAGCAATCCTTAAGCCTACTAAAAACTAGCAGCAAAAACAGGGGCAGCATCATTATCCATTTTATATTCCGCCCCCTAAAACTCCAAATAAAGATTTTCTAACTATTTTTGAGGGGTAAAGTCTAGAATAGTTGCCTGCCTACCATCAGCAATATTCTGCTTACTTTCTAGCTCTCTATTTTTCTTTGTGGATCTTCTTCCCGGTCTGTCTAGAGAGCCAACATCCGGTTTCACTTTTAAAAATTGTCCATTTCCTTTTCCAAATTTATCCATTGTAGAAACCGGCTGTTTCACCTTCATTTTCTGGTCTTTTTTGCTGCTTCTTGTTTCAACGCCCTTTGTTATGGTCTTTTTTATCAGCACTTTTCTTTGGTTTAGGAAGTGCTTTATGTTTTCTCCATTATCATTTACGTTTATCTCCTTCAGAGGGGGAGCATTCTCAGCCTGAATCTCCTTGGACTGAGAATCAAGAGGATCTCCTTTCTCTAATTTATTTTCAATTCCATCCACGAATTTTCCTTTCTCCCACTCAGTTTTGTCTTCTACATCTCCCCATCGGTCTTCCATCTTTTGACAGCCCACGATTTGTTTTGATAAATCTATCAAATCAACACTTCTTTGTTTAGGAATTGTGATTTCTAATTGCAGCCCATATCCTTCTTGCTCAGAATTTTCATTCTCATCAACAAACTCTTCATCCACCTCTGATTGTGGAACTTTGGGATCTTCACTAGAAATCTCTTTCTCCTCCTCAGCATGCAGGACTTTATTATCTTCATTGTTCTTTAGTTCTTGTAGATTATTTTCTTTGGGTATCCATACTTTCTTGTGCTGAACCTTGGTCTTTCTGTCATCCAAACCACTGCTTGAATAATTTTTTCTTTTGTAAGGACAGTTTTTGGCCCAATGCCCCTATTTTTTACAAACATAGCAAGAATTGGGCAGATCTTCAAAAACAAACCTTTGAGTTTTTTTTCCATGCTTAGAAATTAAATCCACTTTTTCTGGGAGATTATTCAAATCTGCTACTTTAACATAAAGTCTGGCATGTTGAAGTTTGGATCTGGTAGCCGTTGCATTATCCAAAGCCACCAGTTCACCAAAAGAGCTGGCTATGCCTTTAAAAATGTCTTCGTGCCAAAACTCTAGAGGGAGGCCAGGAAGTCTTACCCAAATGGGAGTGTTTAAGAAGAAAGAATCTGAAAGATCCATGTTAGGCTCCCATTTTTTAATAGTTAAAGAACATTTGCCAAAAGACCATGGTCCTCCACACAGAACCATATTCATGTCCTCTTTATAGTTGAAATTAAACAAGAAAAAACCATTCAACATTGGAGCCATTTCAACCTCTCCTCAAATGACCCATTTCCTTTTAACCATTTTAGTAAGGGATTCTATATCTGGTCTTGCCCCTAAAAATTTACCCACTAGGGTGAATTCCAAAGAAGACACAAAAAAATCTATTAAAGGATCTGGGATAATAACTTGAAACTCACCTTTCTCCCAGCAAGATTTTGTAATAACCGGCGGGAAGAGAAGTTTTCCATTGGGTTTCTTGCCAAACAAAGAGGACCACTTCTTTTGTTCAGAGTACTCTACCTTCAGCTCTTCTGAGAATTTTTCCTTGTTTAAATGCACATTCTCTTTCTCCTTTTCAATCTTCTGCCCCACCACAACAAGAGAGTAATCCTGTTGGGTAGTACTGGTAGGTATTCCAATCTTTTTATCACTATAAAATTTAGTCTCTTCATTTATTTCTACCTCTCCTGCTGTCCCTCCAGGGTTATTACCTCCTTCTTGGTTCGCCACCAACAATTTTCCATTTACCTTCCATCCTTCTTTTCCCCCTTCTGGGAGGGCACCTTCTATCTGCCTCCCTACACATTCTGGGAATGCTTCTAGCACACCCTGCCCGCCCAACACTCCCAGTGTGCCTAGCGCGCCCAACGTGCCCTAGCGTGTCATTCAAATTTTGAAACCATATTTCATTTTTTTGGATAGATGTGATTATTTGTATTTTCTAGAATGATCTATGATCTTTATTAATTATCATAGTTAAATTTGATTTTGTTATTTTTGTGGTTGATTTATATTTCAAAGTGATGTTATTAATATTTAATCCTTATTATCTTTCATGATTTTTATTCAAATTAGTTAATACTATATTTGAATAACATTGATTATTTAATTGTGGATCTAAAAAAGTGTTTATTTTAGAAAAATGATTTCTTAGTAGTAGTATGAAACCTTATTTTCTACCCTTACCTCTCTTTTGACAATTTTATATGATGATATAATCATTATAACATATCATCATTTTTAATATCCATATTATTTATTTTGAGGTGTTGATATGGATTCACTTGGAAGAACATAATGGAATTTAAGAAAAATGTCTACAATGACATTGCTTACCAATCTATTCCACCAACTTTAATTCATTCCTTGGGTTACATTTTGTGATCCTAAAATCAGTGAGTTTATCCATTTAAATATTTTATCTTGTTACAAAACTTGTATTAACAATAAATATCCTATAATATGGGTAAAGATAGAAGACCATACTAGATTAATGTACATATAATTATACTATTCCACAAGGTGAGATGGGATGAGCTCTTTTTAATAATGGTATAAAGGATATATTTTATAATATATGAAAGGAAATAAAAAATAAATACCTAGCTATATCCAATATGTAAAAATTATAAGCTAAAGAGAGATAAATTCCTTTAGGAAATAATTAAGAGGTATGTAAATTAAGGGGTTGTAACCAAGTAACGTAAATAAATAAAAAATAATATAAATATAACATGTACTAATAAAGAATTTTAATATAAGTGTGGAATAAAATAATAGATGAATATTTCACATACATACAAAAATGTGTGTGTGTGTGTGTAAATTCATGCGTGTGTGTGTGCATGTGTGTGCACATATGCATGCCCACATCTACCAAAATATATAAATAAAGTGTATAGGATAATAATACTTACCTTAGGTTGAAATTTTTACACATTAATCTCCCCTTTGGTATTTTATTTGAATTATAAATTAATTCAATATTAACTCCTAATTAAATAAATTGAATTGAGTAAATTAGTGTGTTGTAAATACACTTACAAACAAGAAACTAAAAGTAAGAAATTGGAATTGAAAAAATAGAATGAATGCAAACAAGAATAAATTATTCCAAGGAGAGATATAGTTATATTTTTGATGTGTTCAACTAACTATGTCAACTATAAAAATGTAAAAAAAATGATGAAGATGACCCTTAGACTCTATACAAATAGGAGAACCTAATAGGGTCAGTAGTGATGGGTGTTATTATCATTATCTGGTGTTTTTTCCTTTTGTATAATGCTATAAAATAGGGAAAAATCATGTATAAATGTGTAAATTATGTTTTTTTTATAATAAATTTATCTTCTATGATGCGCACAAGACTGAACTATGTTATATTGAATCTTAAAACACTGGTTTGTGCCACAAGGAGATAAATAGATGTGGAATAAAAAGTGGTTAAGTGGTTAATGGGTGGAGTTTTTATAGACCTCAACATCCCAATATTTTGAGCATTGCCTACATACCAATACATCTGAAGAGGGATTTAAAATCCATGTAGTTATCCCACTTAAGTGTTTTATGCAATTTTTTATTTTGAACATATGAATTCATCTAGAATTAGCTTTAATACTTGATCATGATCGGACTATAATTACATAAAAGTAAACTTATAATTGGATCATGAGTAGATGCATATAATATTATCTTTGATATCATTTATTTATTACTAATCAATAGAGAATACAATGCATGTGTATTATCTATTGATAACTATTAAGTTTAAGTGCTTAGAAGCTTATTTGGAAATAATAGATAACTTTTTTATTTTGTGCACTCATGTAAATAATATCTTGTGATAGGATTGATAATATTTCCAACATATTTGAAATGAAATAAATGAATGTGATTTTATAATGATTGAATAGGGTAAAATTCCCATTTGGGAGTTTATATATATTTTGGACAACCCCAAGGATATTTATTTTTTGAGTTTTAATTTTTTATGGGAAAAATATAGAATAGGTAAATAGGGAAAAGAGGGTTGGACACTTCTATCCTATTGGGTGGTATTGTCCATTGAATAAAATCATAGAGTTTTGGGTCTAATTCAAGACACATAGATGCATAAATATATTTTTAGTAGTAAATAGGTGATAGTATATGGCCTTGCAATGGAAGTATGTATCTTATTATGCTTAAGATAGGTCAAATTGGTGAAATAAGTGTCAATTAAGTGCACATGCAAACTAATGGTAATAAGAGATTAAATAGGTAGTATCAAGTATTCATGACCAAATTTAGGTTACTACATTCCCCTTACCCACCTTAGTCTAGAAATACAATTACTAGATTAAATGAAATCCATACCATATGTAAGACAAACTTTGTCTTTAGGATACATACTTTAATCATGCAAGGCATCATGATATTTGGAAAACCTTGTAAAACACATTAATTAGTTATTTTTTTCCTATGAAAACTAAAATTTGAAAAATTGAACTTGAACATTTGAAACCTTTAATTTTGACAATTTTTAATTTGAAATGAAATTTGCTAAAATTAAAAATTACTTGAATTTGAGTAAATTTTAAAAATTAAATGAAAGCATGGAATAAACACACCTAAATGTGTGACAACCATGATTATTTTTGTGACTTTACTTGATGATGATGCTTCCTTGAAGTATTGGAGAATGGGGACATCCCATGAATCACTTGGAGAAGATACTTCCCTAACAAAACCATTGGATAAAAATTGAAAGTGATCAAACCCAACATGCATTTTCTCTTTTAAAGTGAAATTATTGCTCATTGAATAATGTTTGAAACTTGATTATGTATGTTAATAGTTATAACCCCAAGATATAAACATGTTGGAATCCAAATGTATTATCACACATAATGCTAAAGTGATTACTTAATCTAAGTCATGCCTTATACAACTAGACTAAGCCAACCACTACAGATGGTTTGTAGATTTAATTAAAACATCCTAGTATTATCTTGGTATATTTTAGTACATAAAAACATGATCACAAGAGAGTGGATTATACCCATGCTCCTATCATATACAAAATATTATGGAATAATCCTATTATTATGCCCTATTTGTAATTTTAGAATTTGAATCTAAATGTGAATTCTCATTGTAACTTTTAAATTGTGTAACTGTGTGAATTTACTCCTTGAAATTAAAATAAGAGTGCATATACAATGGCATATGCCCCAAAAATGTGTACCAATAACTAAATTTAAAACCTTTGAATTATGATAGTGTTCATAAATAAATTTTAATCTCTGATAATGGCTTATATCATGCATGAAAATCCCACTAAAGTACAACACTTTTAAGTTGAGGGAATTTTGTTCTTGAAAGATCACTCATCTCAAAATAAAAGTTAAATTGAAACATGTGTAATAAGATATTATCATTAGAGATCTTATCATATGGAAATTTATTATCATAATAAGTTCTAAATTGCATATAGAATGTAAGAGGTAAGGAATTTACAATGTATCATTAAAAATCATGGAGTTAGTATGTTAGGAGCATATGATATGGATCATGAAACTTATAAAACTCACCAATCTCAAAACACACACACACACAAGAAAAAATGATATAAATTTTACATAGATAGGCAAAGGGCCAATTACAATGCCATGTTAAAATGTCCCCAAAAAATACACATAAAAATGATAAATGTTGTAAAAAGGTACATGTTAAAAAAATTCACACATAAAGGGCCAAGTGACAAATCAAGGATATGTTAAAATTTTTCACACACAAAGAGCCAAGGGCCAAATCAAGGACATGTCCAAATATCACATACACAAAGGGTCAAAACAAAGACATGTTCAAATTTTGCACACAACACACAAGATTTCATAGAGATGCATTAATCAAATATTATCACTAGAGGGCCAAGGTAAAACATAATAAAAAAGTAAAGTTGTAATCTACTATGTATAATTAAACATCATCAACGGAAAATATAATTAACATAGGTAGTCTAAGATATTCATATGTCATGTAATCATAACCTAGTAAAGACCATGATCATGTACATTATGTAATATATAAATGCTATCAATATTTTTTTTATCAAGTGGAAATCTCAACATTATAGAGTTATAAAACGATAACACCTACATATTTTCACCTATGAATAAAATGTCCCTAACTTGGCAAGGCCAAAGTGTGGAGGATATTTCAACATCTTGTTATTTATAAATTCAATAATTCCCTACACAAAAATTCATAGTAAAATTAATATTCTTTCAACTAATAATGGGATAAATAACATATTGCAAACATGTAAACTAGATTTAAAATCATGTTCAGGTCTTGATTTTATATTTTATATTTTTTTGAATGTTTTTGTATTTTGATGTTATATATAAAAAAATAAGTTTGAAATTGATATGAATCAATGAGTCAAAAATATAAGAAGATGAAGAAGTTTTGAATATCTCACAACATGTGTTTATGACAACAATCTACTTGGAAAGATTGGTAAAATGAAACATGAGCATGATGACCCCATTGTGAAATTTAGAAGGATAAAAGGACAAAAGTAGTATTTAGGATGGTTATTTTACACTCTCATTTCATCAAATTTACAAGTGCTAAAATATGTCACATATGTTAGAAATATGGGTTTAAAAAGAGGATATTTTGTATTAACAATAATCTTTTATATACTTAAATTGATTGAGATAACTGAAAATTGGTAGTATTAAGGCTCAAACTTTTGAAAATGTAATTTTTGGGTATAATATTGCAAAATACAATATCTTTTAGTTATGATAATATAAATAGGAGATTTTATCTAAGTTTGGTGTTCTATCTAGGTTGAAAAATGAGTTTGTGTTAATGAAGACTATAAAAACAAAGAGGAACATGGCCTATTTGAGCACAATTGATTCCTATTTTGAGCTAATAAAATATAGGGGTTGAAAATAGGAGGGATAAAAATCCAAATAAGTAAAAAATAAATCCAAGGGTGTAGAATAATGGATCAAGTGATTGTAGGTGCAATCAAAGTTAAAAAATAAGACGAAATAGTTAGAAACTTTGTACAATTATAATTTTATGTTTTAGATTTTTATTGATTTTTTTAGCTTTAAGAAATGCAAAATATATCCAATTATGTAATTAAGATAGACATTATCACAATTGGTAATGAGTGGCAAACATATTACCCTGGTTGAGTAAAAAGTTTTTAGTGTACCAATATCATAATTAAAATGTATATCAAATTCAGTAATAACAATATCTGAATGACTATATATGTGATCTTGAGTAGGATATATTAATCTATGAGTTTTAATACCACATGAAAAATCATGAGATGATATATAATATTGTTCTAATTATTTTATCTTTTTAGGAATATGTTACATAGTATGTATATCCACCTTATACAATAGTGCAAGTGTCTATGATTGTTTCAAAGGAGATTCTTTTTTTTTTTTGATAAAATTGATTTTGCTTTGTTGGATTTTGAACCTTTTTCACCTCTTGATTACAATTTTTTTGGTTATATGTTAAAAAATGTTTTGCTTGTGATTTCATGCATTTTAGATTTATGGTGGTGGATGGGGAGGAGGAAGTAGTATGTAATGTATAAGATGCTCATACTTTATCCCTAAAATAATAAATTAATTACAATAAATTTATTCAAAGCATATATGAACCATAATAGGTACAACACAAACTTTTTAAAACCTTTGTCATCCTAGAATCACATCAAAATTTCCATTTTTTGTACAAAAAAGGTGTAGATAATATAATAGGTCCCACTTGAAGAGGTAACATAATAAAACCCAAATTGGCTTGTTGCTTACCATTAAAAGTCCTAACACTTTTATTAGGTTCTTGTATATCACTTCATATGTAACTTATTGAATGAAGAAACATAATTGTGAATGGATTTTATCTTTATCCATTATCAATGAGTATGCTATAATTAGGTTGGTGATAAATATGAGTTCTTACATGCAAAACATGAAAATTAGAATCATCATCAATAATTTCACTATCATCAAAAGTTATCATAGGATGTGGTGTAAAATTTGAAGTAACTATACCAATAATACCATCCAAAGGGTGATCATATGATGTAGGATATGGGTGAGCATTAAATGTATGATGCAGATTTCAAGTTCCATTATTTTTATCATTTTTAAGGAATAATTCATTAAAAAGTCTGAGCTTTACATTATCATTTTATGGAGGATTTGTTTCATCAATATGGTTATATACCTTGATATCATTATTGTCAATAATATCTTGAATGAGATGTTTGAGATCAAAATATGTGTTTGTAGAATGACCATTACATTAATGATAATCATAAAATGCATTTTTATCAACTAATTTACTTTTTTGTTTATTCATGTCAACTTCATATGGATGAGGTAAAGTGATTAAGTTACATTCAATCAAATTTTGTAACAATTTTTAAGGTAGTTTTAGTAATATTTAAATTCCATCCGTGGTGGATTTGATAAAATAAAATTATTGACAGATTGATAAATAACATTGAATTATATCTTTGCATCCAATTTAATATCTTGGGCCATGGATTTATAAGATGTTTTTATTTGAATTTTTTATGTATACATAGTAGGTGAAGACGTGTACTTAATCTTGTCCAAAGAGATAAGTTTGACCTCTATTCTCTTATAGTATATTAAAGATTTTCAAATGAATTAAACTTATAAAAGAGTATCAAATCATGTATGGATGTAAGTAAAATTTATTTTAATGTATTGTAATTAATTTTATACTAATACATTATTAATTTTGGTTAGAATATCCTTGTAACAAATCAAGTACTTATTGATCGGTTTGTTAGTTCCTTGTTTGAGCTTAGCAATATTTTAGTACAAAAGTTTCTCATCAATGTTGATATCAAAGAGTTTGATAAATAAATCTACTAAAGAATTGGATGGTTTCATTTATTGAGCATGTAAATCATAAAACTAATGTAAAACATAGTATTTTAAGCTCCTTGTAAACATTTTAGTTATAAATTTATCACTAAATGCATAATATAAACATGTTGCATGAAAGGATCTTATATGTTGTTCAGGTTCTCCTTTACCCTCATATTAAGGAAGCTTAGGATATCAAAATTTAGTGGGTAAAATAAAATATGTGATATATTTACTAAAGGATTATGAAGTAAATCATGATAATCCAATGATTGGATAGCTTTTGGGATACTTTTCACTAATTTCAACACCATAGCTTGAAAAAATAGAACTAGTTGCTTGAGGGATTGTGCAATAGATAAGGTATGTGATGTATTATTTATAGGTATAAAATGATTGGAATGGATTTCTTAGTTATGCATAGCCATACAAATTTTTGGTATAGTTTTTTTGTCCCCAAATCTAAATATATGGATGAGATAGTAGTATTAATACTAGTAGTGGGCACATTTGTGGTAAGATTGAAAATGGGTTTCCTAATAGAATCATTTGGTTCTTAAAATGTAGTGTTTACATTTTTTTTTGTTATTTCCATTCTATAAATAATAAATAATCAATGTAATTTTTTATTTAAACCAAGTTATTGAGTAAACTCTTTGGCATATATATTATCAGAACTAGTTTTATGGGTAGCTTTAAATTTTTAGGGTTTTATCACTTTTCATGGCCATAATAGTGAAACAAGAAATATGGAATAAATTGAATAACAAATTAAAACCCTATAAGGTTGGAACCTTAAGGAGAACCAAGGATAGGAAAAGGTTAGACCAATATGTGTGTTCACCAATTTTTTTATTTGAATTATGAATTAATGCAATATTAACATCTAATTATATAAATTTAATTGAGTAAATTAGGGTGTTCTAAATACACTTACAATCATGAAACTAAAATCAAGCATTGTAACTAAAAAATATAATAAATGAGAAAAATACTAAATTATTCTAAAGAGATATATATAGTTAGATTTTTTATGTGTTCAATTGACTTTATCAACTAAAAAATTGTAAAAACAATGATGAAGATGAAAACCCATTATCCTCTCAAAAGATGGTCATCAGAGTCTAAACAGACATGAGCACCCAATAGGGTTAATAGTGATGGATATTATTGTACTTGTATGTCATTTATGTCCTCTTAAATAATTATATGAAATAGGGCATAGTCCTATGTGACTATGTAAATTATGCATATTTGAGATACGTTTGTTTTCTATGATGTGCTCGAGATCGACATATGTCTTCTAGAAGCCCAAAACCCTAGCTTGTGTCACAAGGAGATAAATAAATGTGAAGGATTAAAAATTGATTAATGGGTGGATTTTTGATATACCTCAACACCCAATGTGTTTAGTCTTTCTTACATACCAATACTCCTAATAGTGATCAAATCTCCATGTAGTCCTCCCACTTAAGTGATTTGTGAAATTTTACTTCTTTGAATATATAAGTGCCTCTATAGATGGCTTGAATACTTGATCATGATTGGGATAGGGATGTATAAATCTAAACTCAAACTTAGATTATGACTACTTTAGATGCTTAGAATCTGATTTGGAAATAATAGGGAACTTTTATATTTTGTGCTCTCATGTATATAAGCTCTTGTGATAATATTGATAAGCATGCCATGATGTTTGAAATGAAACAATTAAACTTGATTTTATAGTGGATGAAAGGGGGAAAATAGTCATTCAGGAGTTTATAAATATTTAGGATGACCCTCAAAATACATTAACTTTTTAATTTAGATTGCTTGTGAGTGAAGGATAGAATAAGTAAATATGGATAAGAGTGTTGGGTGATCCTATACTATTGGGAGGTATTATCATTTTAATAAAAGCATAGAGTTTTGGGTTTGAGTTAAGACACATATGCATAGAGATGTTCTCAATAGTAAGATAATTTATTTATGTGACAATGGATGGCCTTGAAATCTAATTAGGTCTCTTCTTGTGCTTATGAAAGGTCAAATTGATAAAATAAGAGCTAATTGAGTGCACATGTTAACTAATGTTATAAAGGGATAAAATAAGCATGATCAAATATTTGTGACCAATTTTGGTTACTAAACTTGGCTCAATTGGCACTTTGTGAGATATGTTGTTATTGAACCTCAATATTAAAATAATAATACCTAAGTATCTTTAGTTTGGGGCTACAAAGACTAGGTGTACCCTAGTAGTTCAATTTATCTTCTTGAATATTCAAAGACCTTATTAAAACTAGGCTTACATTAGTTTACGATCCTAATCCATAATCCCTCTTATTCTTAATAAAGTGTATTTTCATGCATAATTAGAGTAGATTAGATGTATTTATTATTAAAAATATAATTATCATACGTATATATCAATATGTATCTAAATCATAAAATTCACGTATCAAACCTAGTTGATGGATTTAGCCCAACTGAAGTAGTAAGAAAATTGTTAATATATTAAGTATTGCCTAAACCTAGATGATGTAGTTAGATAAGGAGGTGTGTTGTATATCTATTTTTATTAGGCTAAATAATTCAAAGAGAAACACAAAAAAGGAAAAGAGGAGGGAATATAAAGAGTGGAATAAACATAGGCTAGAATAATTAGTTGATGATGGATAAAAGCATATATGATATATTATCACCATGGGAATATCTCACAAAGAACTAAAAAATATCCCACCATAATCATATTTTACTCATTAGTATGTGTGCTTATGGATATTGATACACTGATAAGTCCTACAAGATAGATCATTAGTTAGTGAAAATATAGGTGTATACAAAAAGGAGATATGCAATATATCTGATAAAATAAAAACACATACAATATAAATCATATATAAAAGTAGATAAAAGGTTTCATTATATTGAAACTAAAATGTGTAAATTAAGGTAATAAAAATAATTAAAATGTCATTAGGTGGTAACTATGAGGTATTATTGGCATCCTAGGTTGCACCCTAGCTGATAAGGGGATTGTTCAGGTCCTCTTGCTCAAACCTCATCCAACATGGGAATGAACCTATGATATGGGTCACCTAATCTTGGGTAAGACCTTCAGAGAAGGTTGGATTCCTTTAGGGTCTATCACCTATACTAAACCTAAACTAGATTCTTAATAGGAAATGAGGAGAGAGATTAACAATAATATATGAAAGCATATAAAAGGGGGGTGATGCACCAAATATTTTGATCCTTATACTTTCACAAGACACAATATAGGATACATTCAAAACTGATAGACAACAATTCACTCACTCTTTGATCATCTTCTACATAATTATTTAAACATAAGGCATTGACTAAATATCAACATAGCATGGGAGGGCAATTGTCCACTTCCACACTAACCAACAGACTATATATGCACTTAGAATAACCTATGAGAACTATAAAAACATTGCATGAATGTGAGAAAACTTAGACAAAGGCAATGAAAACATATATCAACTTAACCAAATTAGTGACTCATGAACCACACTTTTATTCAGCTTATAAATGGAAGAATTTAGTCTTTTATTGCATCAAATAGGTGTTACACTATAAATCTTGGTCGAGTCTAGTCATGCCAAAGAGAGGGATCATTTTCAAGGCTTAGAAGCATGTATTTATATTATAATGGGATGAGAAAGATGGGGATTATGCATAAAAGGATGGATAGGGGAGCATAATGACCAAGATTTCCAATCATCTAACATTGATTTAGTTATAAAAGATTATAATTCCTAAGATTACTTCCGTAAGGTAGACATAACAATCATATCAATATATTTAAATCTATTTTTTTCCTATATTGATGTTATTTACAGTTACAATGACAAGATCAAGCCATTTAAAATTTGAATTCTAGTGTTGAAGTAGTTATAATAGTTAGATCAATCTATTATGATCTTGTTTCGATGTGGATTGTTCCCTACTGGTTCATCTTTGGCATGTAAGAATGGATAAATGGGTCATAATCATGTTGTCTTTGGAAATGAACCCATATAAATTTATGTGTCTACCTCCATGACATCCCCTTGAAATATTTTCTTTAGTTTGACCTCGACCACATTTGACCTTTACTTGAAAACTCCCAGGTTCAACTTTTAATATTGAAAGTAGATCTTGTATGCTCAATGAATGCATGCCATTGATCTTTATTCTAATTAATAAAACATGCACCATTGATCCTATCTACATGACTCAATGTGTGTCATTGATATTTATCATCAAGATCAAACACACACCATTGATAACCCTATTCACCATTATCATGACACTTGGAACCATTATGTTTAATATTAAGATCCTCTAACTCTTTGAACCTCACTCACACCATTATATCTTCATATAAAAATTTAATGTGTGCTATTAGATCTACTTAGACCCATTATATCAAGTTATTTCTCATGTGTTCTTGATATTTTGATGCATAATTTAACATGCTTTGTTGGATCTTCTAGACCTACTGACATTGTTTATGACCTACTCATCATTGGATCTTGACTCGAGCTTCCATGATTTGGACACTTGCCAACCCCACATTCACTCTTTTGAATATAAAAATCTATTTCAAGAGGCCTAAAATTGATGTCCCCATACATATCTTACTTGTTAAATATTTTTAAATCCAAATGGTTAATTGTTGCAGCTTTAACTTGACATCCCCACATACATTTCATTTTGCTTGTTCAAATTTTAGGACTTAGATCTTGAGATAGACAACTCATCAAGACATGAACTTTTTATATAATGTTCAAGTCATGAAAAACACCATGTCTATTTATTTATTTTACCTTGGTTGAATTTTCAAGTGCATATATTAAATGTGTAACTAGACTGATCTATTTATTTTTGCATGATGTTTGATGATGGTCTGGTGTATCTTCTTCACTTGCTCAAGTCATTTGATCATTTGGTCAATCAGGAACTCTGATCAAATAATCTATCTAAGCATAAGCTTTGTATGTGGGCCAAATTTGGCTACAAACTTTGGTGACTCATAGGGTATCATGCCTGCTATGCTTGAGAACCAAACCATTTACATGCCCTTTGGACTCATGAATAATGACAAATTTGATCCACTACTGTAAACAAACCCCCTAACTTAAGAAAAGGAAACTCCTACCAAAATAAGAAAGGAAACACAAAAAATAGGGAAACTAACTAAACAAATAAAAATCAAACAAACAAATGTGTTAGGGCATCACTTAGAGGAAAACAAACAAATAAACTATGTAAAGGAACTCAACCTCGCAATAACAATGTTTTAGGTGTATCCCATTAACTAGGATAGGAAGCTCCTTACCATCCATCCTTACAATTTAGAAGGAATTATGGGATTTTCATCTAGATATTATGTATTGGCCACTCCATAGAGATTAAAACTTTGTATGCCTTCCTATCTTAGCTCTGTCTTCATCCCACTTGAGGATTAAATCTCCTTCTTTGAAACTTCATATATAAGGTCCTTTGTCAAAGGCTCTCTTCACTTTTTATTGATTTATTTCCATGTCTAGCATGGAATGATGTCTTGTCTCTTCTATCACCATAAGCTCAACATACCTAATCTCCATTGGTTCATTATCCAACAACTCAAGTTGATGCATCAGTTCTAAGGTAGGAGATTCAAGAGAAATAGGAATTCTTGTTTCTTTACCATATACCATCTTGTATGGAGAGATAGATATTTATATTTTGTAGGTGATATTATCATCCCATATAGATTAATTCAATTTGAGATTCCATGACCTCTGATTATCTTTAATTATTCTTCTTATGATCTTCAATAGGGTCTTATTTGTGGACTCAACAAGACCATTACCTTGTGGGTAGTAATTTGATGAAGTGATGAGAAAGAAACTATGTTGAACTACCCATTGGATTATTTTAACCCCATAAAGGCCATATATCATAAATAATTTTTGAAGGGACTCCAAATCTAGTAATCAAACCTTCATAAAAATCAAGAACATTGAACTCATTTTCTTCATTCAATATGACTACTTCTATACATTTACTGAAGTAATCTATAGCAGTTAGTATCCATTTATGACCAAATTTTTAAGGAGGATTAATGAGGCCAATAAATTCTAATCCCCATTGGACAAAGGGATGATCCACTATAATTGGTTGGAGAGGTAAGACTGCAAGTTTCACTTTTCCTATAAACATATCACACTATCTAAATTTACTAACCCATGCATGACAATCACCAAATATACTTGGCCAAAAATACCCATATCTCATGATATTTTGGGTTTATTACTTTATAATTAATTCCCTCTACCATGTTCATCTTATAACTCTTCAAGTATCCTTTCCATTTGATGTGGTTTAATGCATCTTAAAAACATACCATTGATATCTTTCTTGAAAAAAACACCATTAACAAGAAGGAATGGAGTTGATTGAAATATTAAATATCTTCTTTTTGAAAGATTTAAATGAGAGGGATAGATACCATCCTGTAGATATCTTACCAAATCATGAAACTAGTTGGAAGGTGAAGTATGATCAACTACAACCTCTTCATCAATTGACATCATAACCACCTCATTGGCTTCTTGTAAGTCCTAGGCTAGATTATCACAAATTTATTTTCCTCTAATTAGCTTTGTGACCTTGATCTCCACATCATACTCCATTACCTTTGTTATCTAACCAGCTCTTTTCTCATTTATATATTTGTTCAAGAAAAACTCCTTGATACTTGGATGGGTAACCATTAGGTGTGTCTTCTTGTTAGATAATAAGTATCTAAACTTATTGAGAGACCTTATAATATAAATTACATGATTTGAAACAAAATATTACCTTATTTCATACTCCTCCAATCCTCGACTGAAGAAGGCTATTGGCTATTCTAAAGGCTTATGATTATGCTACATAAGAATGCCTGAAATGGTGTCAATATTAGCATAGGTGTATAGAATGAAGTCCTTTGTGAAATCTAGGTTTATGTTCATAGGAGCACTATCCATGGCTTTCTTAATTCCCTCAAAAATATTTACTCCTTCCTTAGACCAAATGAAACTCTTATTCTTCTTTAATATGGCTATAATTGGCTTAGCTAAAGTGACAAAAAATGAGATGTATCTTATGATAAAATTGATTTCCCCCAAGAAAATTTGCAAATATATTTTGTGTTTGGGTAAGGAAATTGAAATAATTGAAGCTATCATTTTATGATATATTCTTAAACCATGCTTTGAAACTATATGTCTAATAATATTACCTTCATGAACTAAGAAGACACACTTTTTGGGATCTAGGAATACCCCAAATTGTCTACACCTTTTAAACACTTGCTCAAGGTGAACCATGTGATCAATTTCATTATTTTAAAACACTATTATATCATCCAAATAGACTAGGATATACTTACTAAGAAGGCCCTACAATGCCATATCCATCGCTCTCTAAAATGTCACTCCTACATTGGATAAACCAAATGGCATCTTTATATATGAAAATGTACCCCACTTTGTGGTGAAGGCTGTCTTGAATTGGTCCTCCTTCTTGACCAAAATCTTATTGTAACCACTATAGCCATCTAAAAAGGAAAACTTTTTTTAACTTGCAACTAACTATAAAATTTGTTCCATATATGGCAATGGATAGTGGTCTTTAAGGGAAGATTTTTTCAAGTCATGAAAGTCAACACATAGTTTAATTTATATCATGCCTAAAACATTAATGACTCAATTATTCACAAACACACCAATTTTTTTTAGAGATAATATTCACCTATACCTTACAAAAATAAGTAAGGCAAGGTTTGTATCTTACACACATCCCCACCAAAACAAAATGAAACTACTTAACATCCCCATGAAAAAATAAAGTCCTAAAATAAACTATAATATTTTTGTGCACAAGGGATTGCTCTATGATCACAAGAAGCAAATGACTGTACAAATAAAAATCATTTGGCTGTTTAACCTCCTATTTCCATAACCTTTGCCAACTAGAATAGTGGAAATGTACTTTACACACTAAAATATTAATAGATAAAGTTTTGATCCTAAACCATCATAATATTAATGTTTTAGAGATGAGAACATACCAGCCATCCTAATCATGAGATATTACCTACTTACAACTGAAAAGTCAAGATCACTTCAACAAGCATGAAATTTGACCCACCCTCTAACTAGATTAAAAGGGGTTTGGAATGACCTTGAAATAAAATGTCTCAAGGGAGAAAACCTTCTTACTAAGAAAAAAACCAAATTTATATATTATAAATATCAAAATAGGGACATAGTGAGGAATTTATTATAAGGGATACATAAATTTTGATTATTGTTCCAAAATGGACTTAGCAGCAAAAACTCTTCATCACTAAAGATCCAAGTAAATTGATAAAGAAATAGGTTTATTAAAAATATTCAATGCCCCAATAAAATTTAACTAATAGTTTTATGGTAAAATATAAGCCACAAATATATTATTACAATCATCACTTTAAAAGAGAATCTCTTCAGGGTATCTAGTCCATGTCAATTCTATAATGACTCTACAGACTAGGAGGGATATAAAAAGGATTTTTCTCTACAAATTCATTTCAAGAAAAAAAGGGTGAGAGAAATTAATTCATCAAGAATAGAATTTAATTTGGTTATTAATATCTTATTACTCAACCTAAAGGAATTTCTAAAAAGTCTCAAAATTAGGAAATTACTAATAACGGTATTTAGTATTTGATACTTATCCTAGGCAGGTTGTACAAGCTAAATGCAACAATTTAACACATAAATAAAATAGGGTAAGAAGAATGGAAACCTATAAATAAATAAAATAATATATATCAATTGAATGCTCAATAATCATTTATGCCTAAAATAATGGACTTCACAACAAGGTTTTATTGATTATCTTAAGTTATTCTATAAAAATAAATTTAAGAAGGAACTCTTGATTTTAAGTTCTTTTTTATTTTTTTATTTACGTAATCAACTGCCCTCCCTATAATTTATCATTATTATCCTAGTTAAAATATTTATTGACTTTCCCATAAATGTGATTCAGTTACACAACAAAGAAATAATTATAAATCTGCCCAACAATAATGCATAATTAATTTATTATAAGAAAAACCTTTAACCACATATTCTTATTCAATTATTCAATACTAGTCTTTTCTATGAATAAGACTTCAATAGTTAATTATTTAAGGTTGGTAATTCACCTTATCTAAATATGTATACAATATTAGAGTTGAATTAATAAGTGGTACATGAAGCCCACTATCTCAACATGAAAACTTCTTGACAAAAATGATTATCCAAGTGAATATATGCAAGAAACCATACATAACTACTTTCTAAATGTATTGATTAATCTAACTATAAATTTAACTTACTATGCTTTAAAAAGAAATATCTAATCTTTATACTATCATCCTCTTGCACATTCATCTAAATAATATAAGGAAGTTGATGCTATAACACAATTGGAAGAGATATACAAAAACTTAAAACATTTTATTTTGATCAAACACAAATGATGAAATCAAGTATCACTTAATAGATAATTAATCATTTCATAATTTAGGAAATTCCTTGTATTTTAATCATCTTAAAATTATACAACTAAAAACACTAAATCATGATTAACTCTACACACTATGGAAATTTATTATCAAGTTCATAATTAATAAGACTCCTACTGATCCCTACACTAAGGTAGAAAATAGTAAAATGGATTTAGTGTTTCATTGAGCAAGTAAACCTCTATCACATCCAACAATTTAATTTATGCAATAAAAAAATCAAATATGAAGTAATAAATCAATCAACTTTCCTACCACAGATATATGCCAATAAAAGTAAAGTCAATATTGAGCATAGGGTTAAATTAGAATACTCCTTTTTAGTCTATAAAAATGAAACCTTCATTATGTCAAAAAAAAATGAAGGATACAAATGAAAAGAAACTAAATCATTTATATTTTCAAAGATACCAAAAACACCAAATCATATACACTCAAAGGTGGTGTAATCCTTGCTCATGGCACTAGTGAGAGATGTTCTCACACTATTTGATATTAATTACATCTCCTTCATGTGGCCCTCATACCAACCATCATACCTAAAAGGGCATCTTATTAAGATATTGAACCTCTAAAAAAAATTTACTAAGTCTAAAATATGATATGATCTTCCAAGATAAGATTTTGTAATAACATCGAATGAAGAACAATAGTCAATAACCTTCCACACTAACCTGGGCCTAGAATAAAACATTCCTCTAGAACTAACAATGGAAAAAATATAAAATAAGATGACTTATAAAATTATTAATATAATTTTTAAAGTGGAAAATTTGCCTTATTTTTTTCAAGCTCCATACTCCTATACACACCCACACTACACTAAAACTCAGTCATGTTAATACATTTTGTCCTTACTAGAGGAAAAAGTTAACAAAATCAAAACCAATGGCCTATAACTTAAGAATGAGAAACTATAATTATTATCTCTCAAGGCCATCTCTCAACATAAGAATATATATTTTTTTAAGAAAATGAGTGAGAAGTTTGCTTAGTGTGGTGATTTAAGAGTACTAAAATCTGATAAGGACACCTAGACATAGTATGTTTTAAAGTTAAAAAAAGTCTCTTGACCTTTTGTGTAGAGAATCAAAATACAAATTCATCTAAGGGCATAGGTAAATCTGGTATAGTTGAATAAATCACTTGGGAGGAGAATACAACATCATATTTAGTAGCTATAACAAAATAAAATAAGGTATAATAACACATCATAATATTCTTCTATTTCTAAAGCTGAACATTGTTAATTGCCTTGGAGTGCCAAAAAACATCCCCATAAACTATTATTATAGTTTCCATACATAATATATAATGGCAGGGCAACATTCAGTTAGAGAGTAGTGCCCTTCACAAAGTATAATAATAAAATGTTGGGTAATTTTTTTTAATTAAATAATTTATTTATCAATTTATTTGGTCAGCAAACCAAGGAATAACTTTTCCCAAGGAAATAATGAAATAAAAATGTCACATCATTTGATGAAAAATTCCAAGGGGGGATATATTCACAATATAAGTATTTACATAGAAATATGGTCTGAATCATGCCCCTTCGAGCTTATTAAAGGAGAAAAAAAACTATTTGGAGCCCATAAATATATATTATTTTCTACAAGATTTCACGTGGTGTCAATATATATATATATATATATATATATATATATATGGAATATTACATACCCACCTAACCAGAGGAGAGGTGTTAAGATTTGATGGATATCATCTCATAAAAACTAGCACAATTTTCATCATTCTCAAGAAACATATAATAAAAGAACCATTTCCATACCTAAAAGGTCATACAACAATCATAAATGGAGCCTAACACCATTCACACACTAATCTAGTTATAATAAGTTGTTATATAGAGCATTGCATGTGCCCAACATAGCCAAGACAAGGTAAAACAACTCAACAATTTTCCAATAATTTTAATATCCATAAGGGATCAATCTTCTATCTAATTATTCTCTTACCTAATTTGATTGATGTATGAATAAATACTAATATAGAATAAAAATAGAACTACATGTAATACTTTATTAATATAGTTATAATGAGCATAAAATAAAACAAAAAACCATTGCAATAACCAACACAACTCTAGCAAGTTTATTAAAAGAATTAACCAATATAAGATGTGAGCAGAGTTTTACTTGAATTGTAAATCTCTTCTATCCTTATCTTTTTTTATCTTTTATCTTCTTATTCAACTCCTCTAAACATGGAATACTCTATCAATCTCTTCTGGTGGGTGAATATCCTCACTAATTATTATTCCATAATGGTACCATTCAAGTGGGTGGCAATTTAATTATGACAAGAGATGTTTAATTATTTATTTATTTCCATTTCCCCCTCTATTAATTATGTCATTCCTTTTTACATTATTAAAATCAATTTAAAATATGCTTGGTAGACCAATCTATTTCTACTTACCACTCCTACTTCTACTTAGATCCATAATTAATTACTTATGCCACACACTTTCCTTTATGACACTATACCGATGAAGTGACAACCCATTTCAGAACAATAGAATAATTTAATAACTATTATTAATTACAAAATAGGGAAGATACACCAAGGTGACTACACCCTTAAGGGAATCAATTGATATTTGAGAATTCTATTATTGATAAGATGACTTGGCCTCCAAATAAGCATTATTGGTTGAACCCAATAACATATAGTTTATCAGGTAGTAAGACAACGTTATCATGATTAAAACTAGGAGATTAATAAAGAGAAGGAAAACAATCGTAATGAATGAAAATATTTTAAATTATGATTTAACCATTATAACTTTATATTAATGATGATATTTACCTATATTTGTATTAAAATATGCTAGAGCGTAAGGTGACTAGGAAATTACCAATTAGATTAAAACCTTTATCACCGTATTTTCCATTTCTTGATTTTTGGAAGATAAACAACATTTGTAAAGCCATACAGTTAAATCTTTTTAAAATGCATTAATTATCAATGTAACGTAGTTAAGATTTTCACTAAATAACAATTAAACAACCTTGTTGCCAATGATCTAAGAGGTATTTCACTCAGATAAATATATAAAAAAATAATAGACAAAATGTATCCACTAATATGCCAAAAAAAGAGGATCACAAGCTCATTAATAAGGTATTACATTCTTCCCCTCTTATAAAATAATCATCCTTGATGCACCAATAAACACAAGGGGTTGAAGGACTGCACACTTCTAAAGGCACACTAGGACATAAATAAAATAAGTCAAACCAACATAGATACAACAATAATTTTTTTTATGATTTCAAATCTAATGGGTTTGATTATAGATTATTAATATCCTTATTCTAGTTGAAATCTTCACTAGGATTCTTCTTATTCACATTTTAGGCTCATCAACGTCTTTTATTATTATTATTATGAAATTAATTTTATTATAATTAAGAGAGATTTTTTTGGGTTAATAATAAACATTAATGTTATTAAGGCATAACCCATAGTGTCAAACTATCATACTATCTTACTATCATATTGTCATCCAAATCTATCACAATCAACTGAAACCCAAGATATTTTATTGATGTATAATAATATTATTCTACTATGATAATAGATTGTCTAGGTTATATGCCATCCCATAGTGAGAGTGCACTCACTAAGATTAGAAGCATCACATGATCAATATATAATGAGAAACATTAAGAAACATCAAGCAATCTAACCATACTAATAATATTTAGCTACCCAGATAGCACCCTACTGAAGGCTTGATAGATTTGGATCTGAAACCTTCACACCTAGACTAAAATTGGAATAATATGAGGTGTGGGACACCTAAACTCATATAAGACCTCTATATTTTGGTGAGGCTATCTCCTCTAATGTATCACTTTGCACTACTTAATAAACTATTGACTGTTGAGATGAAAAGGGGAAGAGAGATACTGAAAGGGAAATCCTACTTACAACTGGTGATACACCTAAATAGTTATTTCATCAACTCTATTTGAGTTCCTAAAACACTGATAAGACAAGTAAAACACTAGATCCTATAATCCAAGACTCTAATACATCAGTATTTCATGAAGAGGTTTTATCAATTGATCAAGTTTGAGGGAAATGGTGGAATAGGCCTAATTTAAGGCACTAACCAATGTTTATCCACTATTAGCTTAATCAAATGATATTAAACACTAAACATGACCTATATAAATAGCATACTGGTAGCTAGGTGAGATCAAGACTTGAAAATGAAGAAATTTATACCACATATGCAAATTTAACTGATATAACACACTAGACCAACATAATATAATGTGAAATAATCATTTTATCTATCGAAAAAGGTTACAAAACTTAATCCTGACAGAGTCTGGTCATGCTAAGAGAGGGATCTATCCTAAAAAATGGCTTAAAAAAACTACATATATAGCAAAAGTAGAAATTACCTAAGATATTAGCATTGGAATCAGAAGAGAATATCAACTTGATGTCAACTCAAGTCCATTTTGAGTTCAAATTCAATATAAAATCCTTCAAGATATCTTCCTTCTTTCTTTGCCTTGCATGAAACCTCCTTTTGGTGTGGAAAAGGAGTAGTGGGCCCTTTGACAAGTCAATATTCTTTTGAATGAAAGACACACCATATTTTGGTGTCTTAAAATCCATTTAAAGTGAGCTTGAAAGTGCTTGAAATCCTTGATTGCATGAAAATCAAGGAGAAATGCATGATGTTAGTCAAATAGTCAACCGAATCTTTGATTGGTAGCTCAAGGCTAGTCAACTCTAACTAGCTCCTTCATTACATGAAATGGAATAAAAGACTAAAATTATAATGCAATGTGGTGTTGAAACTTAAAATTAATTACTTGATGACCATCTTCAATGCCAACTCACTTTACTTTTTTGATTAAACAAGCCTACTAAGCCAACTAGGCCTAACAATCTACTTCTAGCACTCAAAAATAAATATAACCTACAAGGAAAAACATGAAACATGAAAAAATAGGTGTATAATACCTAAATAAACTTATTTAATCATGATATAGGTGATTTTAATGAGAAAATTCTTGCCATTCAATTAATAGGGTTGACTAGGCCCATTTTGTCCCATTTTCTTGTAAAGTGGTTGTTTTGATTGAGTTGGTAGGGGAACTAATAGGAAATTTTATGACTAATTGATGATTTTAGGATGAAAAACAAGTCTCAATATTCAATATCCATTTATTGAATCCCATTGAACTTCCTTATACTTTATTTTTTATGCTTTTTTCCATAAAACCCCTATTTTTTGCCCTGATCCATATAATTCCAAATGTCAAATTTACATTTATGGAATCTTATTAGAGTATAATTGACATTTTAATATATTTTAGGTTTATCCATGGTCATTTTATGGCAAGAAAATTGACTTTTTACAAAACTTATTTTTTGAGGGTTTGGGAGGATTTTGAAGCTAAATCTTCAAAATAATGATTCATGAAGTACAAACCTCCAAATAAAAAACCATTTATATTTATGTGTATAACATTTACCCCTATAATTACCCTAAAAATATTTATCTCCCATACTAAATAAGTGTAAAGTTATCATGCAAAGGAAAATTTCTTGTAGGGTTTTGCTTGCATTCTAAGCTACCTACACTCCTAACAATTGTTTATAAAGAAAATCCCATTAACCAACCTCAATTATTCATGAATTAAAATTTCATAGGGGTACTCAAAACATACTTATATAATTTATCCAAACTCCTCATGTGATGAAAGATATGAACATCTAAACATGAGGCTTGGAAGGGTGTCTAGAACTACAAAATTTGAAATTCTTCACTTATATTAAAATGACCCTTCACTTGACTCTCCCTACCTAAAATAATAATTATTTCATCTATAACATTTTATAAAAACACTTTTAAACTATTTTCTTTCTTGAAAAGTCAAAAATACCCTTTTGGCCTAAATGCTTGCTTGCTTGAAAAAACCTATATGAGAATGGTTTGAATATAATTTGGAGTTTTAAAACTCTTTAATTTCTTATTATTATGTAAAAACATCATCCCATGCTTTTAAAGCTCTCACCTAGGCTTATCAACCTCCGTGGCATCTCAAAACATTGCCTGCTTCAATGGTGACCTCAAAAAGACATGGTTATGACTGTGACAAAACAACAAGCAGTTTCACCTATCCAATGATCTTAAAAATTATATTTAGGTTTATTCAAGTCTTTATTATGCTATATACCAATTTTAAAGTCAAAACTCCACTTTTAGATGCCAAAAAATTCAATTTTTCTTCAAAAATGCCCCTTTTACATGGACTGTGTTCATACTTGATTGTATTTTTTGTATATTTCAAGTGTTTGCATGTGTATTATATCAAAAACACCCTTATATATCCTAAAATTTCTCTCATAGTGTTTGAAAACACCCTTTACCCCTCTTTGTATCATGTTTTGACCTTGAAAATAACCTCTATGACTGTGTATACACTGTTGTAGGTGGGTATTGATTAGGTTTGAGTATGTTTAGTGGCCATTAAATATTTAAAAGGTGATTAAATACTATTTATACCAATTTAAATATATCCACATATCTCCATTATATAAATTTGACTCATAACCAAGCTTTTAGGCCTCTACTTGTGCATAGTCTATATAATGACCTATGGGTGCATGTGGTAAGGTGATCTAGCTAAATTCATGATTTTGAGAAACACTTCATCCTCCCTTAATGTTCATAATCAACATTATCCATTTGACATATTATCTTGGGATAAGAAACCCCTGACTAGGCTATTGCATTGGAAAACTCCTTCATTGAATGACTGTAGGCCTGTATTAGAATGGATATAGGTCATTATTTTCCATCTTCTAGACCTGTTGAATATGTTGACTATATGGTTTGAATCTCTTTATCAACTCAAACTATAATAGGTTCATGATATCCTTTGTGAACAAGAAACCCTACAATTTTCATGTAACCCTCTTGAACCCTTACCTTCTATACCATACTTGACTTTAGGGTTACATTGTTGATGGGTGTAGGATATCATACTTGAAACTTGTGATATGCCCTATTCTTTATTTATCCTTTATTAGATTGCCAATTTTACTTACTCAAGCCTTTTGGTGACCAAACTATCCTTCTTGCTTTCAAAGGTCCACCTTACCTAGCAAGTAGGCCTTCTTTGAATATGACATAGACTTGTAGTATGCTTTAAGGCTTTAGGCTATATCCATAAAGTGAAAAACATGACAAGTCATTTTCTATCTCAAAACTAGGATGACATTCCTCACAATCACAAGTGACCTCATAAAAGTGAACCAAACTTTTTGATATGCATTCTGAACATGATCCTTCATTTGAGTTTGTTATAGGGTGACCTTGATCTATTTTTAGCTTTCAATTTGATTGTATACTTGATTACAAACCCTCAATTAACCCTTGAATTGATAACTAGATCACATGTCTTTTTGATGCTCTCATGAAATAGTCTCTTATGTATAAAACCCCTTAAGAACTCACTATAAGTCTCTTCCCTCACCTCAAACTTAGAATATGACTATGTTTGGTGGTTTTAGGGTATATTTTCTTAGGTATTAGGGCTATAGGTGATCTCAAGGATAACCAATGACTACTTTCTTGATGACACATGACATGAATGGGAACTTGCAGAGATTTGAGAAACCTTATATTGCTTGCTAGCTTCATGAATAACTTCATATCATGTCTAATATTTATAAGTCTTTCTTATTTACTCCATTTATACATAGCATGGCTATCATAAGCCTTGGAGAGGTCATTAGACATGACTAAGGCCCTTGATCCTCATTCATATCTGCTTAATGGGATATTTGTATGGAAACCAAAAGGATAAATCTTCATTGTCATTCATTGTCTATGCACCTTATGCAAAACACAACTGCATTCCCCTTTTGGTTGTAGATGGCCATATGATTTATGCCAAAACTCAAGGTCCAAAAATACTCTCTCACCTCCATTATGAATTTATCCTCATATTATATCATGATCATAGATGTTTGCTTTCATTAAACCTTGAAGAAAGTCTCTTTTACTTTGACTCATCATAACATCCATATGACCACACTTTGACTGTGTAACCTTATTATAGCTCTCTTTTATGACTAAAAATGATGTTTGATTGATGCATGTATCCTTTGCTCATACTCATGATGATCCTTGATCAACCATTGGATTCTTGATGATGAAACTAGGTGATGGAGATGGTTTTAAGGGTGGTTGGCATGAATGGAGAATGGAAACATGATGGAGAGTAAACAAAAGTCTTGAAGACAATGGGAAATGGTTGTGTATGACAGTGAGATGGGAATGAACAACATGAAGTTAGAAAGGAGTGTGAGGGAGGATGCAAAGATAAACTTGAGGATTCATATGAACATATGAACCAATAATCATCACACCATATAACTTTTAAATACATTTAAGGAGTGCAAGTAGGTGAATTTGAAACCTGGTTTTCTACAAAAAAAACCTTAAAATATGCAAATTTCCTTAATTTATGCTAAAATAGGACCTTGGGAGACATATTAAGAGCATAAATAAGGTCTAAGAAATGAAACCTTGGATAAATTATTTGTAAAACCTGATTTAAAAAATGAAAACCTAAAATAAAATCATGTCAAGGATCAAAATATGGAACCTTGATAATTCACTCTCTCTCCTCAACCATACAACTTCTCATGAAAGCATGCCATATTACAAATTTGACTTGCTCTCTTTGCTTGATATATTATACCTTTAAATACATGAAAAAAATCTAAATTAGGTCATTGATAGGTATTTTAAGTTCCTAAGACTTTGGGAAACTTTATTTTTATTGAAACTCTGCCCCGGTGAAGAGAAAATGAAAAAAATAGTTGCCTTTCTGGTTATAGGGCTGCAAAAATTAGCATGTATTTAAATGGATGATTCATGAGAATGAATAATATAATTAAAGAACCACTTGATCCATTATTAATACCTCTTTGTATAGTTTATTCACCCCAAAATTGAGATCTGCATCTTTCTCTAACATACTGTACTGTCAAAAAACCTACAAGCAGGCCACTTTGTGTAAACAAGGAAAGTGCCTAGAGATGAACGATTTTGGCCCTATGCTACATATAAACACCATGAAATTTATTTTTAAGCTTTTATATTACCTATTATTTAATTTATCTATTTTATGTGTACAAAATCTATATGGATATGTTTTATGCTCTTGAAAAGTGAAGGAAATGGCCTCTTTTTTATCTTTTAAATCCAAACTAAGTTTCCACTGCCAATGTCAATGCATGGAAAGGATTCCCATGTGATATTTACATGTTTAGACATCAAACATAGACTATTTCATGATTTACTTAGTCTAAATTGGCATGTGTAGGTTAACATAATCCTTTTTCACACTTGAAAACATGTCAAAACATACTTTTATTTTTTGAAACTTTGGACTAAGATAAAGTTTATGTTTTAAACATATTTAAAGGATTTTTAAGGATAATTAACAAAATTTTTACTCTAATTTTTAAATTTTAAGACAATGAAATGTCCTTTTAGTCTTAAAATACATAGTTTGACTAGTTACAGAGGGTTATTGACATTATTTTAGAAAGTTTCATGTTATAGGGGTAGCAATTTTGCCTTGATAGGTTAAATTACTAACAATTCTAGAAACTCTCAGGGGTTGAATGGATTTTTGGTCAAAATAACTCATTGGATTTCATTAGAAAATAGAATATTTTTGGATTTGAGACACCTTTTATAATTGACACAATAAGACTGAAGGGAAATAATAACTAATCTAGAAAGTAAGGATAACTAAACTAAGGAAAAAAAGAAAATAATGAAAGGGAAGAAGATTGTTGCTTGTGATAATCACTTATTAATGTAAATCAAACCTATAACAACTAAATTTAATTAGTATGCTTTCCTCTAGGATCAAATGGAAAGTTATTTGGTGCACAATGGAACTTTGCAACATGTTTGCTATCTCTTAATGGCATCTGCTTGTAGATGGGAACACTTGTATGTTCATGTATTATTGATGATGTAGTTCGGATTCATACCCCCATTATTAGGTACATTGATTAAAGGTATGGATCCAACACCCAATCATACTACTCCTAGATCTATGTAATTTGCAATAACATCTTTAATTCTTCTTCATTTATTGGTTGCCAATGATTTGATATATTGATTTTGATCATCATGGACATGTGACTTGTCCAGATCTTCATGAATGATATTTTGTGCCTATTTAGGCATGCTAGAGGGAATAATTTACTCTTTTTATTGGTGATCAAGAGTAATGAATTGAGGTGCTAGATCATCCAACATTTGTTCATTATTCTTATCTTCATGAACATGCTCTTTTTGTGAGACAAAATAGATAGTTTCAATAGTTGGTTGGTCTTTAAGATCTTCCATGGGAAGTTTGAGATCCTAAAAAAATTTATATTCATTACAAATATCCATATGTTACTACCATAAATAATCATAATTACCTTTACTCTTATCCTCTTTGGCTAGCTTGCATTCATCCATGTTAATTCATCAAGTTCTTGAGGTGACACAATTGATATGTGATAAAGAGGCTTATGAGAAACAACTTATTGTGGCATACCTAAAACTTCTTCTTGCACTTATTCTTGTACTTGTATCTCACCCTGTATCTCATTTTCTTTGACATCATGAAATATGGAATCATGCTTGTCATTTCCAAGTGGTGTCCCAATAATTATTTCTTCCTCTTAATCACTCAAGCCACCTTCATTTTCTATCTCTTTGGCTACATCTTCTTCATTTTCCTCCCAAAGAAGAGGTTCTTGTTCCAAAAGTGGCATGGTAGATACCTAAAAGTATTCAATAAGATGATAAAGGTCAACATAAGTAACCATAGATACCTATTTTTTCTCATGAGGCTGCTCTTCTTGGATCACCTTCACCTTATCTCTTTACTACACTTTTTCTTGAATGGCTTTCCATGAAGGAAAGGACTTTGGCTTCTGAGGAGAGATGAGTGGAGGATGAATGATCTCTGGTTTGATCTTAAACTTAGCATCTTGAAGCATGATTGAATTTTATTATTTCTCTTTGGATTGATGTATCTAATTCCAAATTATAAACTTGGGTTTATGAACCTATGCTTCTATACATTTTGTAGTCATGGGTGTGAAAGAAAGAATTTCCTATTGTATTACCTCTATAGCTACCATTGAATACTAGAGATGTTGATTTAAAATATCAATTTGCTTGGCTAAATTAGTTTCAAAATCATGGATTATATTGTTAAAGATTTATTCCTACAAACTTGAATATGTAGGCTCCTGTATGATCTCTGCAATCTAAAAATTAGACTTCTCATAACAAACTTCTTCAACTTTCTAAGACCTCTCTTGGATAGACTTCCAGGTAGGAAAGCTAGGCAAGGTTTGGATTGATTCTTGAGGGCTATGATAAACATTAGTTTTTTTATCATAAAGGGAAAAGGTTAGTTATATGGGGACATACTATTGTCTATGATGACCATAGGGTTTCTCATAAACCACTGGCCTCTCTTCAATGCTTACTATTAGACCCCTTATGTCTAGAATATTAAAACTAAACTTTGACTAACCTTGCCTTATAAAATTTACACATACCTCTTTAGCATGATGTAAATTAGATCTCATGTTTTGAATTTAATGCTTGGAAACCTACTTCCATTGCTCTTCTTAGTATATATGCTTATCATCTATTTCTCATAGCCAAATAGAGTTTTCTTGAAGCTTGAGATGTATTGTTTTGGGACTTGACTGGGCTGATCAGGGGAATAACAAGATTCATGAAGGATATTATAATAATGGTATGAGCTCTCATATTACTAATAAAGCCTTGTATATTCATCATATGGATGATATGGCTCATGAGGATCATACTGGAACTACTAAGAAGGAGAAAAATAACATAATTCTTCTCTATAGGCTGTCATGGCCTATAAAATCATGAAGATAACTGAAATTATGAAAAAATATATATCTTTTGCCTTGATATAAGGACTAGAAGAGTATTGGAAACTAGTTTTAAATATGATATTGTTGCAAATTGTGTACTCTAATGGTTGAATTTGTGTCCCACTTAGCATGCTAGAATTGTTAACAACCTAGATAACACCTTGATTGAAGGCTTGATAGATTTGGATTTAAAACCTTCACACTTAGACTAAAATTGGAATGATCTAAGGTGTGGGACACCTAAACTCAGATCAGACCTCTAGATTTTAGTGAGGCTAGCTCTTTTGATGTATCACTTTGCACTGCTTACTAAACTACTGACTATTGAGATGAAAAGATGAAGAGAGATATTGAAAGGGAAATCTTACTTGCTGCTAGTGATACACCTGAATAATTATTTCATCCACTCTATTTGAGTTCTTAAAAAATTGATAAGATAAGTAAAACACTGGATCTTATAACTCTAAGACTCTTATACATCAATATTTCATGAATAGGTTTTATTAGTTGATCAAATCCTAAGGGAAATGGTAGAATAGGCTTGATTTAAGACACTAACCAGCCAATGTTTATCCATTTTCAACTTAATCAAATGACATTAAACACTAAACATGAACTACATAAGTAGCATACTAGTAGCTATGTGAGATCAGGACTTGACAAAGGAGAACTTTCTACCACATATGAAAATCAAACTAATATAACACACTATACCACCATAATGGAATGTGAAACATTCATTTTATTTATCTGAAAAGGTTACAAAACTCAATCTTGGTAGAGTTTAGTAATGCCAAGAGAGGGATCCATCTTGAAAAAAGGCTTAAAAATTCCACATATATAGTAAAAGTAGAAATTAGACAAGAGATTGGAATTAGAATAAGAAGAGAAAATCAACTTGATATCAACTCAATTCCATTTTGAGTTCAAATTCAATATAAAAGCCTTGAAGATATCTTCTTTCTTTATCTTGCATGAAACCTCCTTTTGGTGTGGAAAAGGAGTAGTGGGCCCTTTGACGAGTCAATATTTTTTTAATTTAATCTATGCCATATATTGGTTTCTTAAACTCCATTTGAAGTGAGCTTAAAATTTCTTGAAAGCCTTGATTGCATGAATATCAAGAAGAAATGTATGATGTTAGTCAAACAGTCAACTGAAGCTTTGATTGGTAGCTCAAGGCTAGTCAACTCCAATTAGCTCCTTCATTGCATGAAATGGAATTAAATATTGAAATTATCATGTAATGTGGAATTGAAATTGAAAATAAACTACTTGATGACCATCTTCAATGCTAACTCACTTTGCTTATCTGATTAAACAAGCCTACAAAGCCAACCAAGCCTATCATTCTACTTATGGCACTTAAAACTCCACAAAACCTAACATGAAAATCATGAAACCTAAAAAATTATGTATTATACCTAAATCAACTTCTCCCATAATGAGATAGGTTATTTTAAAGAGAGAATTCTTTCCATTTAATCAATAGGGTTGACTAGGCCTATTTTGCCCCATTTTCCTGCAAAGTGGTTATTTTGATTGAGTTGGTAGGGGAAATTCATAGAAAATTTATTACCAATTAATGATTTGAGGATGAAAAACAAGTCTCAATATTCAAGCTCCATTTATCAGATCCCATTGAACTACCTTGTACTTCATTTTTTATGCTTTTTTTCCATAAAAACCTAATTTTTGCCTTGATCCATATAGCTCCATATGTTAAATTGGAATTTTTAGAATCCTCTCGGAGTGTAATTTATTTTTTAATATATTCCATGTTGATATAGGTTTATCCATTATGATTTTATGGCAAAAAAATCAACTTTTTCCAAACCTAGTTTTTTTAGGGTTTGGGAGGAGTTTGAAGCTAAATTTCAAAATGATGATTCATGAAGTAAAGACATCCAAATCCAAAACCATTGAAATTTATGTGTATAAAATTTACACCCTAATGTATTTAAAATTATTGAGTCCCCATGAAAAATATGTGCAAAGCTATCATGTAGAGGAAAACTGCTTGTAGGGTTTTGCTTACATTCTAGGCTACCTATGCTCTTAATGATTGTCAATAAAGTAAAAAACCTAAAATTACATTAATTTTTAATTAATTAAAATTTAATAGGTTTCATTAAAACATATTAAGTTATTTTTTTCCAAACTCCTCACGTGATGAAAGATATGAGCATCTGAACAAGAGGCTTAGAAGGATGTCTAAAATTGTAGAATTTGAAATTCTTCACCTGGATGAAAATTATTCTTTCCTTGACTCTCCCTAACTAAAAACATAATTATTTGTTTTATTACATGTTATAAAAACACTTTGAAACTATTTTTTTGCTTGAAAATTCAGAAATGCCCTTTTGGCCTAAATGTTTGCTTACTTGAAAAAATATGTATGAGCATGTTTTGAATATAATTTGGAGTTTTGAAAATATATAAGGTATTATTATGATATAAAACCATCATCCCATTCTTTTCAAATTCTCACATGAGCTTATCAACTTATGTGGCATCTCAAAATGATGTTTGCTCCAATGGTGACCTCAAAAATACATGTTGATGATTGCAACAAAATAACAAGCACTTTCACTTGTCTATAATGATGAGGTGACCAAATTAGATGGAGCTTTATTCAAGTAATAATTATTATATATACTAAATTTAAAGTAAAAAAATCTACCTGTAGATGCTAAAAAAGATCAAATTTCTTCAAGTTTGCCCTTTTTGCATGGATTGTGTGCATACATGACTATACTTTTTGCATTTTTCAAGTGTTTTCATGAGTAATATATTTTTATGAGATCAATAAAACATTTATATAGCCTAAAATTTCTCTTATAGTGTTTTAAAACACCCCTCACCCCTCTTTTTATCATGTTTTGACCTTGAAATAAGGCATCCTTGACCTCTATGACTGTGTATATGATGTTATAGGTGGGTATTGATTAGGTTTGAATATTTTTATTGGACATTATATCTTTTAAAGGTTCTTACATACAATTTATATCTCTCCACATATCTCCTTTGTAGCAATTTGACTCATAACCAAGCTTTTAGGCCTCTGCATGTACATAGTTCGTATAATGGCATGTGGGTGCATATGGTAAGGTGATCTAACTATATTAATTATTTTGAGAAACAATTCATTATATGTTAATGGTCATAATCAAAATTATCCATTTGAAATAATATCTTTGGATAATAAACCCCTCACTAGGCCATTGCATTGGAAAACTCCTTCATTGGATGACTCTAGGCCTGTATTAGCATGGTTGTAGGTCATTGTTTTCCATATTAAAGCCCTATTGAAGATGTTGATGATATGGTTTTAATATCTTTATCAGCTTTAACTATACTTGGTTCATGATATCCTTTTGAACAAGAAACCCTAAAATTGTCAAGAAACCCTCTTAAACAGCTACCTTCTATACCGTACTTGACTGTAGGGTTACATTATTGATGGTTGTAGGCTATCATACTTGAAACTTGTGATATGTCCTATTATTTATTTTCCTTTATTATATTGATAATTTTACTTACTCAAGCCTTTTGGTAACCAAACTAGCCTTCTTGCTTTCAAAAGTCCACCTTACCTAGCAAGTAGGCCTTATTTGACTGTGACATAGACTTCTTAGTATGCTTTCAGGCTGTAGGCTATATCCATAAAGTGAAAAACATGACAAGTCATTTGTTATCTCAAAACTAGGATGGCATTTCTCACATTCAAAATTACCTCATAAAAGTGAACCAAACTTCTTGATATGCATTCTGAACATGATCCTTCATTTGAGTTTATTATAGGGTGACCTTGTGCTAGCTATAACTTTCAATTTGACTATACACTTGATTGTAAACCCTAAATTATCCCTTGATTTGATAAATAGATCACATGTCTTTTTGATGCTCTCATGGAATAGTCTCTTATGCATAAAACCCCTTAAAAACTCACTATAAGTCTGTTCCCTTACCTCAAACTTAGAATATGACTATGTTTGGTAACTGTAGGGTATCTTTTCCTAGGTCTTAGGGCTATAGGTGATCTCAAGAACAACTAATTATTGATTTCTTAATGACACATGACATGAAATGAGAACTTTTATGGATTTGATAAACCTTAATTTCTTGCCAGCTTCATGAATAACTTGATATCATGTCTAATCTTTATAAGGATTTACATATGGCTATATTTACTTCATTTACATGGATCATGACTGTCATAAGCCTTGGATAGGTCATTATAAATTAATAAGGCCTTTATCCTCATTAATATCTGTTAAATGGGATATTTATATGGAGACCAAAAGGAGAAATCTTCATTGTCATTCATTGTCTATGTACCTTATGTAAAACACAATTTCATTCCCCTTTTGGCTATAGTGTTAGGACCTGGGAAGCACAATTGATTACCAAGAAACTAAACATGGAATTTAACCAGAAGTAAATAGTAACTAGAATTCAAAAATAACACAGAATATGAGAGACAATACCTAATTGTATTAATACTCTTCTAGAAGGAAATACAACAAATAAGATGCCATAGTCTTCTTCACACTCCTCTAGGGCTCCCACACCTCTAGGGTGTACAAATAGTAAATCTCTTCAAGAGTTCTCTCTCTCAATCACGGTCACAACAAACAACTCAAACATAGAGTTTTTGTTCACCTCCAACCAGTTAGTATCACTACTACCAGTACACCTGACCGAGTACTCGAAGTACTCCAAGTTTGAGTACACCACGCACTTGAAGTAGATCCCTGTGATCTTACTCCTTGTTGTGTTGCTGATCTCTTTGATCCTACTACCACCTACAAATCAACCTAGTTTTGTAACAACCTATAAACCTAGATCTCGCACACACACACACCTTCAAATCAACTGATCTTACTTACCATGTAGGTCTCCCATGAACTTGCAACAACCTGTAAATCAAACTTGTCCTTACACACCTACCAACCGAGATCATACACACATGAAGAACCCTTTTGATTCTCCAAAATAGCACCCTTGTGGATCTTCTACCAGATCTTGCAACAAGCTACAGATTTACTTGATCATACTCACTTGGCACTGTGGCACTAAGAGGAGCAACCCTTACTCTCTTCCCTCTGAAGGAGCTAACCTTGCTCTCTCTCTCTAGCACACTTTACAATACAGCCCATGGGTCTCTTAAATAGATCCCATATAAATAATAATTAGACTTCTAATTACAATAATTAAATCTACAGCTCTAAGACTAAAATTAGTCTTCTTCATGCAAACTAATTATCTGTCCAAAAATAGACTAGTTTAGGAGACACATGCAAATGCATGCACACACAGGCTACTGACGTCGGTTCCCTATTTGACCGATGTTGGCCAACCCATAACCGATGTCGATTTTTATGAACACTGAAGATGACCAACGTCAATTGCCTACAACTCAGCAACCTCCTCTTATTTGCATTTGGGTGAGGCTTTTAGCTCCATAACCTAAAAATCTCCCACTTGGAGATAAATAGTTGCACATGTACCTATACCTATACATCATCTAATTTATTTCCTAGCTTGTATCCCTCTTCAAGATCAATCTCGAAGACCAACCACCACACATCCTATGGTGCTCTGCATGTCATCCAAGTAACCTGCCACATCTGAATCTACATACCCATGTAGAGAAGTCCCTAACCCTGCATAGCATGTATACCTATTGCTAGTCCCTCTCAGATCCTGAGAACCCACTAAACTACACTCCAGTGCTTCTTTCCTAGATTGGCCACAAACCTGCTGACAACTCCCACTACTGGGGCAATATCAGGGAGTATACATGTACTCAACCTCATCATGTGATTGGGGACCCTATTCTGTGAACTATCCATCCATAGGTGCACTTGCCATTCTACATCCTACACTACCTTCACATAATCATCCTGAGACAACATCAACCTGTGATCTTCCCTATCTCTAGGAATACTCATGCCAAAGAATTTCACTGCTCCCAAATTCTTCATGACATACCACTGAATTAACTTTACCTTTAGCTCAGCAACTCCCTATATGTATGCACCTGCAATAAACACATCATCCACATACAGTAATAGGATAATGTAGCGACTATTATCCAACCTGGTAAAGAAACCAAAATGGTTACAATGACATTGACTAAAGCCATGCTTTGTCATCCACCTGTCAAACCTGTACCACTATCCTGTAGCTTGCTCAAGACCATATGACCTGGCCTTCCATCTCACGTGTCCATCCTCTCTCTTCTCTAACCAAGGAATCCATTCATCTTTTAGTGCATTCTTTCCAACTGGTAACCCTACCAAATCTCCCATTTGGTTCTACATCTTAGGAATCAAATTACTCATTCATGCGATGTTCCCACTATTTCTTGGATCCTTCCTCATTTATAGTGAGAAACTAGTATAAAGAAGGGGAATAATGAATTTGAGGCTTACTTACCCTTTCAGTCCTCTGTATGGGCATTTGAGACTCCTTGACAGCATGTTGTTTACCCAAAATCCATTCTTGGTTGACCTTGGTCTATACCCAACCAATGTTGAACCAACCTGATCACTGACGTCGGTTCCCTAATTGATGTCGGTGTCCATTGGTCATTGACGTCAGTTCCCTGACTGACGCTGATAGCCACCCTACTCGACACCACCGACTTTTCCTATCTGCACATGATCGACATTGGTACCTGTCTATTTGATGTTGGTTCTCACCTAATCGACGCTAGTAACTGTGTTTTCCTGTGAGTGATGACTTTTTACCTGCGAGCTCACTTTAAATCAAAACCCTATCCAAACTACCTTGCTCAGAGTTATACAGTCCCATCCACTGATCTCTGTCCATCATCTCCTCCATAAACACCAAGGCTTTCCAGTTCTTAAGTTTGTCAAACACATCTAACTTCCTCTTAAGAACATGCATCTCCTTCTTACTCATGTGACCAAGCCTACAAAGCCACGTCTTCGTAACAAAAGAAGAATCAGTAATACAAGTAGGTAGATAAAGAGTACCTACTTTCTTACCACCAGCTAATTCAAGTGCATCCACTATGAGAGTTCCTGTGCATCTCTCATCACCCAACTTTCTTGAATAAATTAGCCTCATCTTCAGAACTGGGACTTGCATGACATCCTTTAACACCCTTGTGTTGGCCGTCTGTAATTTCAGCTACACTTCCCCTTTGCCAATACTTTGAAAAGGCTCACCAACCCCTAAATAAATCCTTCCAAAGTCTCCATGGACCTTAACATGGAAAAATACTCTATTTGGGGCTGCATGGAAAGAGGCAACAAAATCTATAAACCAAGATTCTACTTTATCCAAGGAACATATAAGAGTAACCCGTGTAATAATACCTGCAACACATGCTTCTTCATTCCCTTTATGCTGATCCACTATCAACCAACAATCTTTCTTTACCTACTCTTTCTTTCCATAACACCGTAATTGACCATTTGTGCCTTTGAATTCTTCCATTCTTAGTGTACTTTCTTCTACCATTGCTATACTCCCACTCAATTAAAAACCCCTAAGAGTGACCTGTAATCAAACACAAACCTGCTCCCTGCAACCTTAGCTCTAATACCACTTGTTAGGACTCGGGAAGCACAATTGATTACCAAGTAACTAAACACAAAATTTAATCAGAAGTAAATAGTAACTAGAATTTAGAAATAACATAGAATATGAGAGACAATACCCAATTGTATTGATACTCTTCCAGAAGGAAATACAACAAAGAAGATGCCACAGTCTTCTTCACACTCCTCTAGGGCTCCCACACCTCTAGGGCATACAAACAGTAAATCTCTTCAAGAGTTCTCTCTCTCAATCATGATCACAATAGACAACTCAAACACAGAGTTGTTGTTCACCTCCAACCAGTCAGTATCACTACTACTAGTACACCTGACCGACTACTCAAAATACTCCAAGTCTGAGTACACCACATACTCCAAGTAAATCCCTGTGATCTTGCTCCTTGTTGTGTTGTTGATCTCCCTAATCTTGCTGCCACCTGTAGATCAACCTAGTTTTGCAACAACCTACAAACCTAGATCTCACACACACACACACCTGCAAATCAACTGATCTTACTTACCATGTAGATCTCCCATGAACTTGCAACAACCTACAAATCAAACCTAGCCTTGCACACCTACTGACTGAGATCATACACACATGAAGAACCCTTTTGATTCTCTAAACTAGCACCCCTATAGATCTTCTACCAGATCTTGCAACAACTTGTAGATCTACTTGATCATACACACTTGGCACTTTGGCACTAGGAGGAGCAACCCTTGCTCTCTTCCCTCTGAAGGAGCTAACCTTTCTCTCTCTCTCTAGCACACTTTACAATATAGCCCATGGGTCTCTTAAATAGATCCCATACAAATAATAATTAGACTTCTAATTACAATAATTAGAACCACAGCTCCAAGACTAAAATTAGTCTTCTTCATGCAAACTAATTGTCTGTCCAAAAATAGACCAGTTCGGGAGATGCATGCACACAGAGGTTGCTGACATTAGTTTCCTATCTGACCGATGTCGGCTAACCCATAACCGATGTCAATTTTTTTGAACACTAAAGATGATCAATGTCGGTTGATCAGACTTACGTCAGTTGCCTGCAACTCAGGAACCTCCTCCTATTTGCATATGGGTGAAGCTTTTAGCTCCACAACCTAGCATATAGATGGCCATATGATTTATGCCAAAATTCAAGGTCTAAAACTACCTTCTCTCACCTTTATTATGAATTTCTCATCATACTATCTCATGATCCTGTATGTTTTCTTTCATTAAAACTTAAATAAGGTCTCTTTTACTTTGACTCATCATAACATCCATATGACCAAACTTTGACTATGTAACCTTGTTATAGGTCTCTTTTATGATTTAAAATGATGTTTTCTTGATGCATGTATCCTTTGCTCATGTTCATGATGATCTTTGATCAACCATTTGCTTACTGATGATGGACCTAAATGATGGAGATGGGTGGAAGGGTGGTTGACATGAATGGAGAATGGAAACATGATGGAGAGTAAACAAAAGGCTTGAAGACAATGGGAAATGGTTGTGTATGACAGTGAGATGGGAATGAACAACATGAAGGTGTAAAGGAGTATGAGGGAGGATGCCAAGATAAACTCAAGGATTCATATGAACACACGAGCAATTCATCATCACACCATATAAATTTTAAATACATTAGAGGAGTGTAAAGAGGTGAATTTGAAACTTGGTTTTCTATGAAAATGTTAAAACATGCAAATTTACTTAATCTATGATAAAATAGGCCCTTGGGAGACACCTTGAGATCACAGAGAAGGTCTAAGACATGAAACCTTAGATAAATTCTTGGGAAAAACTGTTTTAAATCTTTAAAACTTGAAATAAAATCATGTTAAGGATCAAACTATGGAACCTTGAAAATTAACTCTCACTCCTCAACCGTACAACTTCTGTTGAAATCATGATATATTACATATTTGACTAGATATATTTTCTTGATCTATTGGACCTTGAGATTCATGGAAAAAAGATAAATGAGTCCATGGATAAGTATATTAAGTTCTTAATATTTTAGGAAAACTTGATTTTTCTTGAAACTTTACCCTAGTGAAGAGACAATGAAGAACCCTAGTTACCTTACTAGTTGCAGGGATGTAAAAATTGGTGTATATTCAAATGGATGGTTTATGAGAATGAAAATACCAATTAAAGAACCACTTTATCCATTATTAATCACTTTGATTCTAGTTTCTTCACCCCAGGATTGAGATATTCATCTTTCTCTAGCAGACCATACCATCAAAAAACCTGTAAGCAATTCACTTTGTGCAAACAAGGAAAGTGCCTAGAGAGGAATGATTCTAGCCCTATACTACGTCTAAACACCATGAAATTTATGATAAATCTTTGATATTACCTATTCTTCATGTTATCTTTTGTAGGTGTATGGAATCCATACAAATCCACACTATGCTCTTGAAAAGTGAAGGAAATGGCCACTTTTTGATATTTTAAATCCAAGCTAATATTCCACCACCATTGTAAATGCATGGAAAGGATGTCCACATGATATTTACATGTTTAGGCATTAAAAATAGACTTTTCCATTCTTTACTTAGCCCAAATTGGCATGTGTGGGTTAACATATTCCTTTTTCACACTTGAAAACATGTCAAAACATACTTTTTATTTTTGAAGCATTGGATGAAGATAAAGTTTATGTTTTTAAACATATTTAAAGGATTTTTTTGGATAATTAATGACCTTTTTACTCTAATTTTGAAATTTTAAGACAGGGAAATTTCCTCAGGCTTAAAATACATAGTTTGACTAGTTGTAGAGGGTTATTGACCCTATTTTATAAAGTTTCATGTTATAGGGGTAGTAATTTCACCCAATTCTGACAACTCTCAGGGGTTGACTAGCCTAATAGTCAAAATAACTCATATTATTGCTTATCATAATCACTTATTAACATAAATCAAACCTATAATAACTGACTTTAAGTAATATGCTTTCTTCTAGGATCAAATAGAAAGATATTTGATGCACCATGGAACTTTACAACATGTTTTCTATCTCTTAATGGCATTTGATTACAGATGGGAGCACTTTTATGTTCATTTCTTCTTGATGATGTAGATATGATTCCTACCTCCATTCTTAGGTACATTGATTAAAGGTATGTATCCAACACCCAATCATACTATTCCTAGATCTATGTAATTTGTAAGAACATCTTCAATTCTTCTTCATTTACTGGTTGCCAATGATTTGATATCTCTTCTAGTGTACCTTGATTCTATTCCTCATGGACATGTGACTTGTCTAGATCTTCATGAATGATCTTTTATTCCTCTTTAGGCATGTTAAAGGGTATAATTTCCTCATTTAATTAGTGATCAAGAACAATGACTTGAGGTGCTAGATTAGCCAAAACTTGCTCATTCTTCTTATCTTCATGAATTTCTATTCTTGTGAGACAAAATGGATAGATTTAATAGCTGGATGGTCTTAAAGATCTTCCATGGGAAGTGTGAGATCCTAAAAAAATTTATATTCATTATAAATATCCATATATTTCTACCATAAATCATCATAATTACCTTCAATCTTATCCTCTTTGGCTAGTTTGCATTCAACCATGGTCAATTCAATAAGTTCTTGAGGTGATACAATTGATATGTGATCAAGAGACTTATGATGACCCTAGGATTTCTCATAAACCACTAACCTATCTTTAATGCTTACTATTAGACCTCTTATGTCTAGAATATTAGAACTAAACTTTGACTGACCTTACCTTATGAAAGTTGCACATACCTCTTTATGCTACTACAAATTATCTCTCATGTTCTAAATTTCATGCTTAGAAAACTCCTATCCATATCTCTTCTTAGTATCTATGATTATCATCTATTTCTCATATCCAAACAAAGTTTTCTTAAATCTTGAGATGTATTATTTTAGGACTTTACTGGGTTAATCAAGGGAATAACAAGATTCATGATGTATGTTATAAGATTGGTATGAGCTCTCATACTACTACTAAAGCTTTGTATATTCATCATATGACTGATATGGCTCATGAGAATCATACTGAAATTGTTGAGGAGAAGAATAACATAATTCTTCTCTATAGGCTACCATGGCCTAGAAAATCATGAAGATAAATAAAATTATGAATAAATATATACCTTTTGCCTTGAGATAAGGACTAGAAGAGTACTAGAAACTAGTTTTGAAGATGATATTATTGTACATTATGTACTCCAATAGATGAATTTATGTCCCACCAAGCATGCCAAAATTGTTGGCAACCCATATAACACCTAACTTGAAGACTTGATAGATTTAGCTCTAAAACCTTCACACTTGGACTAACATTGGAATGATCTGAGGTGTGGGATACCTAAAATTAGATTAAACCTTTATATTTTGTTGAGGCTATCTCCTCTAATGTATCAATTTGCACTACTTACTAAACTACTAACTATTAGGATGAAAAGGGGAAGAGATACTAAAAGGGAAATCCTACTTACTATTGGTGATACACATGAATAGTTATTTCATCCACTCTATTTGAGTTCCTAAAACACTGATAAGATAAGAAAAACATTGGATCCTATAACTCTAAGACTCCTAGACATCAATATTTCAAGAAGAGGTTTTATCAGTTGATTAAAGCCTAAGGGAAATGATGGAATAGGCTTGATTCAAGGCACTAAATAGCCAATGTTTATCCACTATCATCTTAGTCAAATTAAATTAAACACTAAACATGACTTGCATAAGTAGCATACCAGTAGCTAGGTGAGATTAGGGCTTGACAAAGGATAAATTTGTACCACATATGCAAATCAAACTAATATAACACACTATACAAACATAGTGGAATGTGAAATATTAATTTTATTTATCTAAAAAGGTTACAAAACTCAATCTTGATAGAGTCTGGTCATGCCAAGAGAGGGATCCATCCTAAACAATGACTTAGAAAGCCTACATATATAACAAAATCATAAATTAGCCAAGATATTGGCATTGGAATCAAAAGATAAGATTAACTTGATGTTAACTCAAGTCTATTCTGAGTTCAAATTCAATATAAAAGCCTTCAAGATATCTTCCTTATTTCTTTATCTTCCATGAAACCTCCTTTTGGTCTGGAAAAGGAGTAGTGGGCCCTTTTATAAGTCAATAGTTTTTTTCATGAAATCTACACCATATATTGGCATCTTAAACTCCATTTGAAGTGAGTTTGCAAGTTCTTGAAAGCCTTGATTACATGAAAATCAAGGAGAAATGCATGATGTTAGTTAAATAGTCAATTGAAGCTTTGATTGGTAGCTCAAGGCTGGTCAAATCTGATTAGCTCCTTCATTGCATGAAATGGAATTAAATACTAAAATGATAATGGAATGTGGCATTGAACCTAAAAATGAACTTCTTGATGGCCATCTTCAATGCCAACTCACTTTGCTTATTTGATTAAACAAGCCTACTAAGCCAACTAGGCCTAGCAATCTACTTATGGCACATAAAAATTCATAGAACCTACAAGAAAAAGAATTAAACCCAAATCAACTTACCTCATCATGAGATAGGTGATTTTGATGAAAAAAGTCTTGCCATTCAATCAATAGGGTTGACTAGGCCAATTTTCCCCCATTTTCCTATAGAGTGGTTGTTTTGATTGAGATGGTAGGGGCTCTTATAGGAATATTTATGACCAACTAATGATTTGATGATAAATAAAAAGTCTCAGTCTTCAAGCTCCATTTATTGGATCTCATTGACTGCCCTATACTTCATTTTTTATGCTTTTTTCCACAAAAAAATGATTTCTACCTTGATCCATACAGATCCATATGTCAAATTTTCCATATGTCAAATTGGATTTTATTGAATCTTATTATAGTGTACTTAAAATTTGAATATATTATAAGTTGATCCATGGTGATTTGATGGCAAGAAAATCAACTTTTTGCAAAACTAGTTTTTTGAGGGTTTGGGAAGATTTTACAGCTAAATCTTCAAAATGATGATTCATGAAGTAAAAAAATCAAAATATAAAACCCTTTCCATTTATGTGTATAAAATTTACCCCCTAATGTCCCTAAAAATATATATCTCCCATTCAAAATATGTGCAAAGTTGTCACATAGAGGAAAACTACCTGTAGGGTTTTGCTTGCATTTTGGGCTGCCTACGCTCTTAACAATTGTTCATAAATTATATCCCATAAAATGAACTCAATTATTCATCTCAAAACACACTAATAACATTTGGCCAAACTCTTCATGTGATGAAATATACAAGCATTTGAATAAGAGGCTTAGAAGGGTGTCTGAAACTATAGAATTTGAAATTATTCACTTGGATGAAAATTAATCTTAATTTGACTATCCCTACCTTAAAACATCATTATTAGGTATTTAACATGCTATAAAAACACTCTAAAATCATATTCTTACTTGAAAATTCAAAAATACCCTTTTGGTCTAAATGCTTGCTTGTTTGAAAAAACATGTATGAGCATGGTTTGAATATAATTTTGAGTTTTTACACTATTTAAGGTATTATGATGATTTAAAAACAACATCCCATGCTTTTCAAACTCTCATCTAGGCTTAGTAACCTTTATGGCATCTGAAAACACTACTTGCTCCAAAGGTGACCTCAAAAAGACATGATGATGACTGTGACAAAACAACAAGAAATTTCACTTATCCAATCATATTAAAAATTATATGGAGGTTTATTAAAGTATTTATGATGATACATACCATATTTCAAGTCAAAAATCCACATATAGATGCCAAAAACTTCAAAATTTCTTCAAAAATACCATTTTTGTATGGACTATGTGCATACTTGACTGTACTTTTTGCATATTTCAAGTGTTTTCATGAGTAATGGATGTTTATGAGATCAAAAACACATTTATATATCCTAAAGTTTCTCTTATAGTGTTTTAAAACACCCTTCACCCCTCTTTCTATCATGCTTTGACCTTAAAATAAGACATCCTTGACCTCTATGACTATGCATACACTATTGTAGGTGGGTATTGATTAGGTTTGAATATGTTTAGTTTCCATTCCATATTTAAAGTGTACTTTAATACTATTTATACCAATTTATATCTATCCACATATCTCCTTTGTAGCAATTTGACTCATAACTAAGATTTTAGGCTACTACTTGTGCATAGTCCATATAATGGCCTATGGGTGCATGTGGTAAGGTGATCCAATTGTATTCATGATTTTTATAAACACTTCATCCTCTCTTAATGGTCATAATAAACATTATCCATTTTAAATACTATCTTGGGATAAGAAACCCCTCACTAGGCCATTGCATTGGATGACTGTAGGCCTGTATTAGCATGGTTATAGGTCAGTGTTTTGCATCTTCAAGCCCTATTGAAGATGTTGACTATATGGTTTGAAGCTCTTGATCAACTTCAACTATACTTGGTTCATGATATCCTTTATGAAAAATAAACCCTACAATTGTCATGAAACCCTCTTGAACCCCTACCTTTTATACCATACTTGACTATAGAGTTACATTGTTGATGGTTATAGACTATCATACTTGAAACTTGTGATATGCCCTATTATTTATTTGTCCTTTATTAATGACACATGACATGAATGGGAAATTTTAGGGATTTTATAAACTTTATATTGATTTCTATCTTCATTAATAACTTGATATCATGTCTAATATTTATAAGGCTTTGCATATGATTATATTTACTCCATTTGTATGGATAATGACTATCATAAGCCTTGGAGAGGTCATTAGACATGAATAATTCCCTTTATCCTCATTCATATCTTATTTAAGGGATATTTATATGGAGACCAAAAGGATAAATCTTCATTGTCATTCATTATCTATGCACCTTATGTAAAACACAACTGCATTCCCCTTTCGGCTGTAGATGGTCATATGATTTATGCCAAAATTCAAGGTCCAAAACTACCTTCTCTCAAATACATTATGACTTTCTCCTCATACTATCTCATGATAATATATTATTTCTTTCATTAAACCTTGAATAAGGTCTCTTTTACTTTGACTCATCATAACATCCATATGACCACACTTTGACCATGTAACCTTGTTTTAGGTCTATTTTATGATTGAAAATGATGTTTTCTTGATGTATGTATCCTTTTCTCATGATCATGATGATCCTTGATCAAAAATTTGATTTTTTATGATGGAACTAGGTGATGGATATGGGTGGAAGGGTGGTTGATATGAATAGAGAATGGAAACATGATGGAGGGTAAACGAAAGGCTTGAAGACAATGAGAAATGGTTGTGTATGGCAGTGAGATGAGTAATGAATAACATGGAGGTGGAAAGGAGTATGAGAGAGGATACCAAGACAAACAAGATGATTCATATTCACACATGAACCAATCATCATCTCACCATATAACTTCAAAATCCATTGAAGGAGTGTAAGTAGGTGAATTTAAAACCTAGTTTTCTACAAAAAACCTTAAAATATGCAAATTTCCTTAATCTATGCTCAACTAGGCCCTTGGGAGACACCTTGAGAGAATAGATAAGGTTTGAGACATGAAACCTTGGATAAATTCTTGGGAAAAATTGATTGAAAACATGAAATAAAATCATGCTAATGATCAAAATATGGAACCTTGAAAATTCACTCTCTCTCCTCAGCCGTACAACTTCTCTTGGAAGCATGCCATATTATATATTTTACTAGTTATATTTTCTTGATATATTATACCTTTAAATTCATGAATAATATCTGAAGGATGCCATTGATAGGTAGCTTAAGTTCTTAAGATTTTAGGAAAACTTGATTTTTCTTGAAACTCTACCCTGGTGAAGAGAAAATGAAGAAAGTCGATTGCCTTTCTGTTTGTAGGTTTGCATAAATTATCCTATATTAAACTAGATGGTTCATGAGCATGAATAATACTAATTTAAGAACCACTTAATCCATCTATAATCCCTTTGAGTCTAGTTTCTTCACCATAAATTGAGATTTTCATCTTTCTCTAACAAACCATACTATTAGAAAACCTACAAGTAGGTTACTTTGTGCAAACAAGGAAAGTGCCTGGAGAGGAATGATTTTGGCCTTTTACTACATCTAAATTCCATGAAATTTATACTAAATCTTTGATATTGCCTGTTATTCATGTTATCTACTGTAATCATATAGAATATATATAGATTTGTACTATGCTCTTAAAAAGTGAAGGAAATGGCCTCTTTTTGATATTTTAAATCCAAGCTAAGCTTCCATCACCAATGTAAATGCATGGAAAGGATGTAAAATTTATATTTACATGTCTATACATAAAAAATAGACTTTTATATGCTTTACTTAGCCCAAAGTAGCACATGTGGGTTAACATAATCCTTTTTCACACTTGAAAACATGTCAAAACATACTTTTGATTTTTGAAACTTTGGACTAAGATAAATTTTATGTTTTTTAACATATTTAAAGGATTTTTTAGGATAATTAATGACATTTTTACTCTAATTTTGAAATTTTAGGACAAGGAAATGTCCTTTTAGGCTTAAAATACATAGTTTGACCAACTGTAGAGGGTTATTGATGGGATTTTGGAAAGTTTCATGTTATAGGGGTAGTAATTTGGCCTTGATAGGTCAAATTAATAAAAATAAACACTATTTATCACCAATAAATTAATATCATAATATTATAGCATTAAAACATCTGAAGGAGTCTATATACAAGTATCCATCTCTTGTAAGATCACTAATCAAGAGTATAATTACTGATTCACCATAAGATAATATTATATCTAGTGTATAATAGGCAATAATGAAAATGATTACCAAGTCATATAAGAAAGCATATAATTCTAGAATAATATCAAGAACACTCCAGTGTGAAAATAATAATAGTCTCTATTAATTGCATCATCAATAACATCTCACCAAATCTCCTTAGACGTCCCAAAACTACTTAGATCTTCCAAAATCTCCTTATTCCCTCCTTAGACCTCCCAAATAAATGGACATAATAATTTCTATATAAATAATAATAAACACCACATCTAGTGTTTGGGAAGGATGGTGTCATGACCATGTTCCAAATAGGTTTCCATCTTGACCCAATAACTTTTAAAATCTACCTCTTCTTCCCCACATTACACAAAATACAACATATATATAGAAAACACATGAACCAGCATTCATCAAAATTGAAATACCATAATAATTTTGAATAATCAAATTTTAAAATAATCAGTTTAAGAGACAATAAGTCAATGAAATTAGAAAATAAATAAATAAAACTAACTCAAATTCAAAAGAAGTTGGTGCCCATAACAAAATAAGTCCAAGTCACAATAATCAAGCCATCAAAATAAATAAAATTAAATTCAAATGCAATTCAAATGTAATTTTTTTTACATCAAGTTCAATAAAATAACTTATAAATGATCCAAAATAACATTTAAATGTGAATTCAAGTTCAAGGAATAGTGCTGGTCATAAAAAAAAATCAATCAAAAACATCACATTACTTGAACTATGTGACTATTAAAAGTCACCCAAGGGAAGAAGGAATCAATAAAACTCAATCACCTCTTAGAGGTTAGAGAACATAAGCATCTTAACTACCTCCTAGAGGTATGAAAAAACATCACATCATCCTCTATATACCTCCCAAAATATTAACATGATTACTTCCCAAAGGTAATAAAGTAAGTCTCAACTACCTCCCAGAGGTGGGAGAAACAATAAAAATAGAAATCCTCCCTATGCCTCCTAGTAATAAGTGTTGATATAACTATGTAGAAATAAACCATGTGTAAATCTCATGCCTAGCACCCAATGCCAAAAGTACCCTATAAAGTCTACCAATTATCCCAAAGTCTCTGAATCAGCTGATATATAAGTTTTTCATCAAATAATGTGTTATTTTTTATTGTTGCACATAACTCAAATGCATTTATGTAAAACACTATGTTTAATTCTAGTTGTCTTGTTCCAATGTAAATCGATAATATGTGTTTAATAAATCTCATGTAATATCACTAATACAAAGATATCAATAGTTGTACTATCATAATTGATTCACAAGGATAAATCACTATTCAATCTCAATTAACATGTCCAAATTAGAGTAATCATATATATTACAAAACTATTTTCACACTTACAATCATTATTCCATGCTAAAACAAACATGCAAGTGAACCATAATTACAAAACAAATGGTCATCTCAAAAGAAACTAATTATCTTACTAATTCTCTCATAGGTAGGAAGGCACATTCATTCTTCATAATGAATATAGGGACACAAAATCAATCTATCAAGACCCTAATCGCATAGAAACTCTTGAATCACTTGTGGTTACACACAAGGTTCAAACTACATAACTCAAAAATAGGGTTAGAACTTTCAACACTCATGTAAACATTTAAATCATACTAGTTACCCTTTAGTTATATAACAAACAACATACACAAGGTTACTAATTCTCTAGGATTAACTAAATTATATAACTACAATAATGGATTAAGACCATCTTTATATTCTCATGGCTTAAGCTTAACCAAGATGAACAATAAAACACTAACAAGAACATACTAGCTTAGAGATACTAGTGTTAATAGTTTGATTTAAAAATAATAAATTTTATCATATTGATAATTATATTCGCATTATATTATAAGAGTCATAGTTATCCAACATATTAATACATAATCATTAGAATAATACATAAATATATATTAAGGTAAGTATTTACCATACACAAACATATATACCTATAATTTTTTAATCCTTGTATATTCATCTTACCAAGGAATAGTAAAATTGGTCAATGTAAATATCCATTAATGAGGTATGAGTTTAATATAATCGACCAAAAAGTTCAAAATTTCATCATTCTATTTATTGCAGGGTCCAATGGCCCATGGTGGCTAGATAGGCCACCTTGATAACAAAAAAATAATCATGGGTTCTCTCTAATAGGACACTTCCATACTCAAAAGATAAAATCCTACAACTAGAATTCAATGATTCCCAATGTAGTCCATGTCTGGAACTACATCCACTCACTATGTCATTATTCTTGTACACATGTGAGTAAAAGTCACATAATTCATATAGCATAACACCAAAACTCCAAATATCCTAATGTTTAACCATGCTCTAATACCATAAATTTCATGCCCAAAACATTCATGACTCAATTATGCACAAACAAACCAATTTTTTAAAAGACACTATTCACCTATACCTTATAGAAAGAAGGAAGGCAAGGTTTTTTTCTTACACACATCCCCACCAAAACAAAATGAAACAACTTAACATCCCCATGAAAAAATAAATTCCTAAAAGAAACTATAATCTTATTTTGCATAGGGGATTGCTCTATGATCACAAGAAGCAAACAATTGTACATAGAAAAATCATTTGGTCATTTTAACCTCCTATTTCCATAACCTTTACCAATTAGAATAGTGGAACTTTACTTTACATAGTAAAATATATAAGAGATAAAGTTTTGATCCTGCACCATCATAATATTAATGGTTTAGTGATGAGAACATATCAACAATCCTAATCATGAGCTATTATGTACTTACAACTAAAAAGTCAAGATCACTTCAACAAGCATGAAATTTGACCCATCCTCAAACTAGATAAAAAAGAATTTGGAATGACCTTGAAATAAAATGTATCAAGAGATAAAACCTTCTTATAGATGAAAAAACCAAATTTATATACTATAAATATCAAAATAGGGACATAAGGAGGAATTTATTACAAGGTATATATAAATTTTGCTTATCATTCCAAACTGGACTTAGTAGCTAAAACTCTTCATCACTGAAGATCCAAGTAAATTGATAAATAAATAGTATTACTAGAAATATTTAATGCCATAATAAAATTTAACTGATGGTTATATAATAAACTTTAAGCCATAGAGATATTATTACAATCATCGATTTTAAAGAGAATCTGTTTAGGGTATTTAGTCCATGTCAATTCCATAATGACTCCATAGACCAAGAGGGAGATAAAAAGGATTTTTATCTAAAAATTTATTTCAAGAAAAATAAAGGGTGAGAGAACTTAATTCATCAAGGATATAATTTAATTTAGTTGTTAATCTCTTATTATGTAACCTAAAGGAATTGCTAAAAAGTCTCAAAATTAGGAAATTACTAATAATGGTATTTAGTATTTGATACCTATCCTAGGCAAGTTCTATAAGCTAGACATAATAATTTAACACCAAAATAGAATAGGGTAATAATAATGTAAACCTACAAACAAATCAAATAATATATATGGATTGAATTCTCAATTCTTATTCATGCCTAAAATAATGGACTTCACAACAAGGTTTTATAGATTATCTTAAGTTATTTTTTAAAAATAAATTTCTGAAGAAACTCTTGATTTCATGTTCATTTTTATTTATTTATCTATTACGTAATCAACTCCCCTCCCTATAATTTATCACTATTATCCTAGTTAGAATATTTATTGAATTTCCCATAAGCGTGATTCAAATAGTTACACAATAAAGAAATAATTCTAAATCTACCCAACAAAAATGCATAATTAATTTTTTATAATAAAAACCCTTAACCACATATTCTTATTCAATTATCTCATACTAGTATTTTATATAAGAATTAAAAAATTAATTATTTAAGGTTGGTAATTCACCTTATCTAAATATGTATACAATATTAGAGTGGAAGTAATAAGTGGTACATGAAGCTGACTATATACACAATATTTTCAAACTTTTATTGATTATTGACACTTTGTATCTTGTAAGAACTTGTTGAGTCTCAATCTCTTTGAGTTCATGCCTTAAGGTATACACCAATAAATGGGTGGGTAGACCATTGGTGCTTTGTAATATTGTTTTCCCTTTTTCCACTTGCCATCTACACATTTGTCTCCTAAAACTAGTTACCCTAAGCTTATTCTTCTCAACCCTACCTATTCTAGTCTTTTCCTCTTTTCATCCCTACTTTTCTTGCCTTAACCCCATTTTGGTCATTCATTTATACTAGGTCAACTGGGTCGACCTAGTAAAGTTTAGAGGTATTTTTCACTTTCTTGGTTTATTAGCCTTTTGGTTGACCTAGCTTAGACCTAGTGAATTATCCCCAAAAACACACTAGGTCAACTGGGTTGACCTTGTACAACTGATGTTCTCAAGAGGATTTATGGAAAGTTATGCCTATATATACAAGTTCATTTCCCACCATTTCATAAGATAATAATTATTAGTAAATAAGTATGATAAAAAATCTACTTATTGACCATTCTACTTGAGGAATAAAGCTTAAGATTTCATACTTTCTTTGGAGATACAGATCTTGTCTTATGGAGAAGTATTTTGGATGTTTAGATAGTTTGTGTATCATAGAGATGATTTATCTTGGTTATCCTTACATACCATAACAATATCTTGCAAAGCACCTTGGCCAGGGGAGAGATTGAGGCTCGGCGGGTTTGTCTTCAAAGGTAAGTATTCCTAACTTTATTTATCCTTTGTAAGAGTAGTTAGATAATGCATTTGTATTATTCTCCCACATATTAGGATTCCATATACATTGATGTGAGTATATTTCTTCTAATACATGTTTATTTTAGTTTTTTTAATTATTCCTAACCCCCACTTTGTGTCACAAGCTTTGATGTGCACTAGATTAGATTTAATTTCTTGTTATTAGAATAAGTGAAATGTTTTAAATCTTAGGACTCCATTAGTGTTTTTATGTGATTGTATTAGACTATAGGATTTGGAACCCTTCCTAGAATAATATATTGTGATAAGTGATAAAATTGATCTCCTAACCGGGTCTAGTAGATCCCCATAGTGGTCATGTTCTTGCTTAACAAGTGTATCCCCAATCTAAAGTGTAGGTATGCTCTATCTTCTCTGAGATAGGATTGATTTATAGACATGATGCATTTTTCATTGCATATATTTTTGTGAACCTAACATGAAACTAACCCTTTCAAGATATCCTTCACTTTTTCATTCTTTTAGTCATTCTTTTTTATCATCATTTTTATCATATATTTTGACATACTAGATCAATTTTGTCGACCTAGCTATTTTTCTTCTATGCATAGGTTTCCAAGAATAGGTAATTAGTTTGACCCAATCGACCTAGTATAGGTTTCTATCCTTTCAAGCATATATTTCAACCTACTATATTTACATAGTTGACCTTCTATGTTTTTAGCACTCTACAATAGGTTCTTGCACAACTTGATCGATCATGTCAACTTAGTTTGTAGGTTTCTCAAGCATACTTCAAGGTTTTTCATCAACAATCTTCCTTCATTGCATCTCTAACCCACCAAGGTTCCTTTCTACATCTCTACATATTTTTTTTTATATTTTCTTTCATAATTTGTATTCTTTAAAACTACCCTTGCATAATCAATTAGATCGACACTACTGACCCAATTTTCTATTTTTTTTGTTGTCTAAAATAAATGGGTTGACCCTGTTAACCCTGTACATTTTTAGACCTTAATTTTGTAGTACAGGTTAGACCCTATCAACCATGTTCTATATTTTATGCATATAATTGAAACATTATACCTTGTTTTAATTTGTAATTAACCTTATATCTATTAGTAATTAGTTCACACATTTCTTTTCTTGTTGCTTGCATGCTTAGAATAGTTCACATAATCTAATTAGGGGTTTTTAATTAACTACTTAGTTTCACTATTTATGTTTTATGTACACATGGGAAAATCACAAAAATATAAATAATCACTTTAACATTTTGTTTACCCTAAGAAAACCTACTTGGATTTCATCACCAAGGGGGAAGCCAACTTGATGCTTTGGTCAAGAATAAAGCATGGTTAATGGTATATTATGGATAAGCATCAGACACCCTTATTGTTGTAGTATGTGAAATGAGGGGGTAGGACCCAATACCAAGATTGAATTATTTACACTACAATCCATTTTAGCCTAAACTACCTAAAACCATCATTAGATTTCTATCTAGTACCTTGCTTATAGCTAATTTCCCATCACATTTAAAATTATTATTAATAATCTAATTAATAATCAGGTTGATGAATTACTTAGCTCTTTACTTTTTAAGTTGATTTTTTTCTCTTTGTTCAATTTTGTGTGTAAAAACTTACATTATCTAAAATTATTTCAAGGTTTTTCTTTGTGTGTCTCAATTGGATTGGCCAGTGTTGATCTAATTGATTGTTTCTTTCCTTTCAACACTTACTTATTTACATTAATTGGAAAATTGTATTATTTAAAAATTGATATGAACTTTCTAATATTACCTATTTTCATTCTCTACATCATCATTAATCCAATTCATTTTATGGTTTTCAAAATGGATGAGTAGAAATAAAGATATAGGCAAAATAAGGAATCTACCTATTTTTAGCCTCTATTCACTATACAGGATCAACCCAATCAACCCTATACTATTTTAAGAACTTTTTAATCATCTATCCATAATATAGGATCATCTAAATTAACCTTGTACTATTTATATACCTTTTCCAATCTCTATTTATTGTACAAGATTGACCCAATCAACCCTGTACAATTTGTAAACCCTTTTCAACCCCTATTTGCTATGTAGGATCGACCTAGTCGACCCTATACTATTTTCTATCACTTTTTATTCCCCTCTATTTGGTTATCTAGTACTATTTCATCATGATGACATATTTTCAGCCTTCCCTTAGTCTATAATATTGCATAACTAATGATTTGGATGATAACCTCACTTATTTCATTACTTTAGATGAAACTATCCAATTTATTCCTTCCCCTTTTCCTAAACTAAAACCACTCACTACATAATGTAATATAGTTTAGGTCATTCATCATAATCCTCCTCCCTATACCAATTTTTATAATCCTCCACATACAAATAATCCTCCTCCCATCAATATTATCAATCCCTTTCCTATCAACACTCATACCCTTATAATCAATATTCATAACCCTCTTATTACACCCATAACAAGATCACCAAGTCTTATCAATTCCCAAAGTAACATGGTTGAAACCACTCAAATTTATAATCTATATTGTTCCCAAATATTCAAAAACATTGATGATAATACTATTTACACTCCTTATAATAATGGTGGCTTGACTAAGCTTCATTCTTCTTCTACCAAACTTAAGACAACTAACACTAATGTTAGGAATCATCCTCCCACCAACATTAAAAATCTTCTTCCTAACAACACTAATGCCCCTCCTAAAAACATAAATCCACCTATTGATATAACTCAACTTCTTTCCCAAGTCATACATCAAATGAACATCATGCAAATAACTAATCAATCTCAAATAATGAACATGCAACGACATTTACTACACATGACTAATCAACCATCTCAAGTAATCATGTCTCAACAAAATCTAAATTTTATCCCTCCTCCTCTTAAAGATTCCAGTGGGAATATCATCCCTCAACATCCAATGAATAAAAAATTCTTCAACATCTTCAAAATGAACTTTAGCCCCATTTATTGCATCCATAAATATTGGAAACATTTCTCCAACTATCACATATAATGGGACTAAGGACCCTACTATCTTTTAAAAGTCTTTTGGTAATCTCTATAAGGAATGGGTCCAAACTAATACCTTTTCTACCACTAAGATCTTAGCTAAAAAATTTGTTGGTGATGCACTTAAATGGTACAACCAAATTCCTAGACATTCCATCTCATAATTAGATAATTTTGTCAATGCTCTAGTGAAGGAATTCCAACATGATGACCTTCCTAAAAACTACCTTAGCCATTTCATCAATGCCAAGTAACTTCCTAATGAATCTGATCATACTTTCATCAATTGATAAAATTATATTTCTCATAAATTTGACCATAATATGAATGATTATACTCTTTTAAAACTATTAGTTACTACTCTTAAATAAAAAGTCAAAGTTTAAATCTTTTCCCCTAAAACTTTAAGAAGCCTTAGGCCAAGAAAAAAGGCAAGACTTTATTACGACTCAATTTGAACCATCTCAAAAAAACTAATAAAGTACCTTTCCAATCATATTCTCATAACATTGATTCATATAAGCATCCCTAACCTCAAAATGTAGCATTCAATTCCACCAATTTTAACCCAATGCATGCACCCTTGAGTCTAGAACAACTTAAGAATAAATTGCCACCCTCTAAAACCATGAGCTTTGATCCTTCCAAACCTCCTCCCAAATGGTACAATCCAAATAAATTTTTTTGGTGGCATGATACTATAGGCCATTCTCATGAGTATTGTCATGATCTTCACTTATTTATTATTTATTCCTTGCTTGGTCCACATTTCAATCTTGATACTCTCACAAAACAATGTTATCAAGACTATCTTCAAGCTTCTCAAAGTCAATATCAAGAACCAAAATCACATCAACATCAACTACCTAATTATCAATAATAATCATCCTATACCTATACCTCACTTACTAATTTTGTTCAAACCACAATTGATCCTTTTTCTTACACCAATAAGGAAAGGATAACTAAGATGAGAAACTTTAAAAATATTGTGGCATCAATTTAACTTTAACCTCTTAATTCACATAAACCAAAGGTATAGTTCAAATTCCTATTCCAACTCATATCATACATGGTCTTCCTTTACCTCCTTTACCTATTCATACCTCTCCTACCCATCCTATGTCAAATTCAACATCCTTAAAATATACCAAACCAACACGTTTACCTATCTCCAAATGCATCTACCAACCCAATGAAAATCATTTTAATGGCTCAATATCACTTCAATCCAATTCACATGTTGGGGAATCTTGAAATTCCCATCTAAATGTCCCTTAAAACTTTAGGGTATCTTGTGATGCCCATCCCTATACCACTTACCCTTTGGGGCATCGTAATATGCCCACTCTTATTCTATAATGCATAATAACAACCAAATCTAGATTCAAGAAACCTTATAAGACTTATAGAATTATATTTCACATTCTTATCTTTAATACAAACATTAGCATAGATATTTATTGTTATCTTGTCTCATGTTTCTTTTTTTTTGTGAATTTTTATTTCCTTCCTTTACTTTCATTTTACTAGCATCATTGTTTTCCTTTACATTCTTTGGTTTTCTTCCATATTAAATTTGGCATTTGTTTTCATTTTTGCCTTTATATAATTATTTCATTTGTCTTTTTATTTCACTCTTTGCCTTAGTATATTTATGATCATTTTTTCCCCTTTCTTTAGAATTTACCTCTTGATGTACCATAGTCTTCTTTATCTTTTGACATTTCTATTTTGGCACCCCCATGGATTTCTCTTTTATGAAGTTGCAGTGTAAGACCATGGATAAGACCCGACCCTTCTCATAAAATCACAATATTTTCATGTTCTTGATCTTTATTCTCAACTTTATCTTTTACTTCTTTTGATAGATGAAATTTTCAAAACAATCTATGTTAGCATGTTTTCCTCCATTTCCCTCATTCTTATGATATGGAATCACACTTTTACCATCATTGTATCCCCTTTTTTCCCTTTGTCACATTTTTTTTCAATTTTAAGTAATTTAAATTGTTCCATGTGTCATTCCTCTTGACTTCCCCTTCCTTTCATCTCCACATTGGATTAAACAAAATCAAAGTCAAGATATCACTTTTATTTCAACTAGATTTATGAGACTCTTAAATCCCATGCTCTTTAAATTTCTCCCTCTTAGAAACCTTATCCCAAGTATTCAAATGAAAGGCATATTTATCAATCATGTTTTATTTTATGAATCCTTATGGAGGAGAAATCTATAAAAATCCATCAAAAAATTTAAAATATAAATCATTTGAACAAAAGTCAATGATATATAAAAGGCAACATACAAATCTCAAAAGTCAAATTCACACTGAAAGACGTGATCAAATCTCAAAATCCATATTTGGCCTCACATAGAGCTGAGGTCCTTTGGGGTATGGAAGTATAGTAGATTAGAATAGGGGAATTCAAAAAAACTATATGGTGCTACCTACTTTCTTATGTAAGTACCCAATCTTTGTAGTATATTGATGGCTCTATAAGGGGTCCTGAGGAATAGGGAACACATCATGGGGAGGTAGGTCCATTTTAATTTTCATGAATATAGCCTTCATGGGATGATCTATATAATCTATTTTTTGACCTAATACTTGTGTGGCTAAGAGAAGTTCTTCAAAGTCCTTAAGGTTGAAGTCCTCTTGTTTTGACAAACCTAATTTGAGTGTCTTGAATTTGATAAAGAGTTCCTCTACCTTGGTTTTTCCTTCATTCTCCTCTCCACACATTTCATTTCCCCCCTTGATAGACAAATTATTATTCCAAATATGTTTTCTCTTCTTCTTTTCCTCCTTTTTCTTCACCTCTTAAAAACATGCTAGTATTACTTTGTTTCAGTTTTATCTATCCTTAGATCAAAACATGTTTGAGTAACTATTGATCACTCTTTATTTCACTTATCATTATTTTACTATCCTTATATTTTGGATAGTTGAGTCCACACCATTTTTCCATTATTACATATATTCCTTCTTCATGTTTTTCCCACATCTTCAATTACATTTCATTTTATTTCTTTCATGTTTTTCTTTTTGTCTATCTTACATGAGCTTACTTTTCACTTTCTTACATATCTTTTTTAAATTTTTATTGTATTGACATTCAATTTTTCCATTTATGCTTTACATGCTTTCCAATATCATTTTTCATTTATTTATTAACATTTGTCATTTATTTGCCATCATTTGTCATTCATTTACCCTTCATTTGTCATTTATTTGCCATTATTTTATCATTTATTTGCCTTCGAATACACTAAAAACCTTGCTTTACCAATCCTTGATTTCCAATTATATTCTTTGTCATTCCTAACTATTATATGCCTATATTCCATTTTATTTTTATTTTTGGCTATTTTTTGCACTAACTTCTATAGGTTCACCTAGTGTTATTCACATTGGATACCTTCATATTTATTATAGTCTACTTATTTATCTATAGTATTAAGGTAATTTAAAGGTATGTGTTTTTCAATTTTGTCCTTTCATTTATCTTATTTGTTGCTTACTACACTTTACTTAGCATCAACATTATGTGTTATCATTTTTTATCCTGAAACACCATCCCGTGCTGCACTTATGTGACACATGATGAGCTTCAAGTGGGGAATATGTATACACAATATTTTCAAACTTTTATTGATTAATAAAACTTTATATCTTGTAAGAACCTATTGAGTCTCAATATTTTTGAGTACATTCCTTAAGGGGTGCACTAGTAAAAGGGTGGGTAGACCATTGGTGCTTTATAAGATTATTGTCCCTTTTGCCACTTTCCATATACAAACTTATCTCTTAAAACTAGTTACTCTAAGCTTATTATTTTTAGTCCTACCTATTCTAGTCTTTTCCTCTTTACATTCCTCTTTTTCTTTCCTTAAACCTCTTTTGGTCAGTCAGTTGTACAAGGTCAACCAGGTTAACCCAATACATTTTAGGGGTATTTTTCACTTTCTTAGCTTGTTAGCCTTTTAGCTGACCTAGCTTAGTCTTAGTGAATTATCCTCAAAAACACACTAGGTCAATTAGGTCAACCATGTATAACTGACATTCCTAAGAGGATTTAGGGAAAGATCCACCTATATATACAAGTTCATTTCTCACCATTTCATAAGAGAATAATTATTAGCGAAGAAGTGTAAGTGACCATCTACTTATTGATGATTATACTTAAGGAATATAGCTTAGAGTTCTATAATTTCTTTAGAGATATAGATCTTGTCTTGTCAATACAGTCTTTTGGATGCGTAGATACATTGTGTATCCTAGAAATGATTTATCTTGGTTATCCTTACATACCACAACAATATCTTGTGAAACACCTTGGCCAAGAGAGAGATTGAGGCTCGGTGGGTTCATATTCAAAGGTAAGTATTCCTAACTTTATTTATCCTTTGTAAGAGTAGATAGATAATGCATTTATATTATTCTCCCATGTATTAGGATTTTGTATACATTGACATGAGTATATGTCTTCTAATACATGTTTATTTTAGTTTGTTTTATTATTTATAACTCCCACTTTGTACCACAAGATTTGGTGTGCACTAGATTAGATTTACTTTCTTGTTATTAGAATAAGTGAAAGGTTTTAAACCTTAGGACTCTATTAGGGTCATTGTGTGATTGTTTTATATTGTATTCTTTGGAGCCCTTCCTAGCATGATATATTGTGACAAGTGATATAAGTGATCCCCATATTGGTCATCCTAATGCTTAACAAGTGTATCCCAAATCAGAAGTGTAGGTATGCTCTATATTTTTTGAGCCAATATTGATTTATAGATATGATGCATTTTTGATTGCATACACCCACTATTTCAAAATGAAAACATCTTGACAAAAAAGATTATCTAAGTGAATATATGCAATAAACCATACATAACTACTTTCCAAATGTATTTCTTAATCTAACTATAAATTTAACTTACTATGATTTAGAGAGAAATATATAATATTTATACTATCATCCTCTTGCACATTCATCTAAATAATATAAGGAAGTTGATGATATCACACAACTAGAAGAGATATGTAAAAAGTTAATTTTTTTTTATTTTGATCAAATACAAATGATGAAATCAAGTATCACTTAATAGATAATCAATCATTTCAAAATTTAGGAAATTCCTTATATTTTACTCATCTTAAAATTATACAACTAAAAATTCTAAATCATGATTAACTCTACTCACTACACAAATTTATTATCAAGTTCATAATTAATAAGACTCTTGTTGATCCCTATACTAAGGTAGCAATTAGTAAAATGGAGTCAAAATTTTGCATCACATCCATCACATCCAACAAGTTAATTTATGTAATAAAAAAATAAAATATGAACCAATAAATCAATCAACTTTTCCTACCAAAAATATATGTAAGCAAAAGTAAAGTCAATATTGAGCATAGGGTTAAATAAGAATACTCATGTTTAGTCTATAAAAATGAAACATTCATTATGTCAAAAAAAAATGAAGGATACAAATGGAAAGCAACTAAATCATTTAGATTGTCAAAGATACCAAAAACACCAAATCATATACACTCAAAGGTAGTGTAATCCTTGCTTGTGGCACCGGTGAGAGATGTTATCACACTATTTGATCTTAATTACATATCCTTCATGTGGCCCTCATACCAACCATCATACCTAAAAGGGAATCTTCTTAAGATATTGAAACTTTAAATTTTTTGACAAAGTTTGAAATATGAAATGATCTGCCAAAATAATATTTTATAATAACATCAAATGAAGAATAACAATTGATAATATTTCACACTAACCTAGGCCTAGAATAAAATAATCCTCTGGAACTAACAATGGAAAAAATATATTAAATAAGTTTAATTCTAAAATGATTAATAAAATTTTCAAAGTGGAAAATTTTCCTTACTACTCTCAAGCTCCACACTCCTATACACACCCACACTACACTAAAACTCAATCGCGTTAGTACATTTTGTCCTTACTAGAGGCAAAATTTAACAAAATAGAAACTAATGGCCTATAACTTAAGAATGGGAAACTATACTTATTATCTCTCAAGGTCATCTCTCAGCATAAGAATATTTTTTTTTAAGAAAACAAGTGATTTAAGAGTACTGAAATCTAATAAGGACACCTAAACATATTATGTTTTAAAGTTAGAGAAAGTCTCTCAACCTTTTGTGTAGAGAAATAAAATACAAATGCATCCAAAGGCATAGGTAAATATGGTATGTTTGAATAAATTACATTGGAGGAGAAGACAATGTCATATTAAGCAGGTAGAATAAAACAAAATAAGGTATAATATCATAGCATAATATTTTTATATTTCTAAAGTAGAACACTGCTAATTGCCTTGGAGTGCCAAAACACATCCCCATGAACTATTATCATAGTTTCCATACATAATATGTAATGGTAGGGCAACATTGAGTTAGAGAATAGTGCCTTCCAAAAAGTATAATAATAAAATTTTAGGTAAATTTTATTTTTGTTTTTATTTTTATTTATTTATTTATCAATTTATTTGGTCAACAAACCAAGGAATAACTTTGGTATTTTTACTAAAGAAATAATGAAATAAAAATGTCACATCATTTGATGAAAATTTTCAAAGGGGCATATATTCACAATAAAAGTATTTACATAGATATAAGGTATGAATCACACCCCTCCCAGCTTATTAAAAGAGAAACAAAAACTATTTGGAGGCTAGAAATATATATTATTTTATACAAGATTTCATGTGGTGTCAAAACATACACACATATATACATATATATATATATATATATATATATACATATATATATATATATATACATACATATATATATATATATATATATATATATATACATATATATATATATATATACATATAAATATTACATACCCACCTAGCCAAATAAGAGGCATTAAGATTTGATGGATAACATCTCACAAAAACTAGCACAATTTTCATCATTATCAAGAAATATACAATACAAGAAAAATTTACCTAACTAAAAAGTCATACAAAAAGCATAGAGGGAGCCTAATTCCATTCAAACACTAAGATAGTTATAATAAGTTGTTATATATAGAACTACATGTGCCTAACATAGCCAGGACAAGGTAAAACAACTCAACAATTTTCTAGAAATTTTAGTATCCACAAGGGATTGATCTTATATCAAATTATTATCTTACCCAATTTTATTGATGTATGAATAAATGATAAGATATAATTAAAATATATCTACATGCAACAATTTATTAATAGAGTTATAATGAGAAAAAAACAAAATAGAAAACCACTACAATAACCAACATGACTCCAACAAATTTATTACAAGAATTAACCAATGGAAGATGTGAGCAGAGTTTTACTTACCTCAAAATTCTCTTCTTTCCTTATCTTTGTTTCTCTTATATATTATTATTAAACTCCTCTAAACATGGCATAATCTATCAATCTCTTCTGGTGGGTGAATATCCTCACTAACTATTCTTCCATAATGATGCCATTCAGGTGGGTGGGGATTTAATTATGACAAGAAATGTTTAATTATTTATTTATTTCCTCTAATAATGATGCCCTTCCTTTTTACATTATTAAAATTAATTTAAATATGCTTGGTTTACCAATCCATTTCTACTTACCACTCTTAATTCTCCTTAGATCCATAATTAATCACTTATCCCACATGCTTTCCTTTATGACACTATACCGATGAAGTGACAACCCATTTCAGAACAATAGAATAATTTAATAACTATTATTAATTACAAAATAGGGAAGATACACCAAGGTGACTACACCCTTAAGGGAATTGATTGATATTTGAAAATTCTGTTGATGACAAGATGACTTGGCCTCCAAACAAGTGTTGTTGGCCAAACCCAATAACATATAGTTTATTAGGTAATAATACAACATCATCATGATTAAAATTAGGAGATTAAAAAAGAGAAGGAATACAACCATAATGAATGAAAGTATTTTAAATTATGATTTAGCCATTATAAATTTATATTAATGATGGTATTTAACTATAATTATATTAAAATATGTCAAACGGTAAGGTGACTAGGCAATCTCCAACTAGATTAAAACCTTTATCACCGTATTTTCCATTTCTTGATTTTTGGAAGATAAACAACATTTACAAAGTCATATGTTTGAATCCTTTCAAATTGTATCAATTATTAATGTAATGTAGTAAAAATATTCACTGGATGATAATTAGATAACCTTGTTGCCAATTATCTAGGAGGCATTGCACTCATGATAAATATGTAATGAAAATAATAGACAAAATGCATCCACTAATATGCCAAACAAAAAGGGGATCACAAGTTCATGAAGAAGGTATTACAATTTCACCATTCTTTTTCCATACTGGAACAAGATTTTCCACCCAAGTTGAGTTCTTGATTGGAAATATAATAACTAATTCAATGAGCTTATGAAGCTCAACTCTCATCAAAGGCTCAAGCTTAGGATTACTAGGCCTTTGTCTTTGTCTTACTGGCTTATTTTCATCTCTTATCTCAATGGTGTGTTGAGATATATTTGGGTCAAATCCCTTGAGATCACTATATTTCTATGCAAATACATCAACAAACCTTGCACATAACTCAATGAAAGCTTCCTTATCTGAATAAGTGCATACATTACCTAACCTTAAGAACTTACTAGGTCCAACTTCCACATTGGCATAATATTCCTCCTTTTATGACAAAGTTGAATTTTATTTCCTCAACTAATCATCACCACTGAATACATTCTCAAGTCTGACCAATCCCTTGAGCAACTTATTTTTTTTAGTTACATAATTTGATCACCATACTACTACAAGTACTTTGACTGATTTCTTGAGGAAAACTTAGCCTCTTCTTAAGAATATGACAATATGATTATCATCTTCAAACACTTTCCAATTGTAATTATTATTTGAGCTATAATGCCTTAAAATCACCTTAATGTGCGACTAGACCTTTTCATTTCTTATAATAGCTGGGATACTAAATTTTGCCCCAATGGCATCCAACCTATCTGCATGTTTGTTCTCATCTTTTGGTATTACCTGAATGTTGAAGGCCTAAAATTCTTCAATAAAGTCCCATAACCTATGATTATAATATTCAAGCAATGGGTTTTTTCATACATTAATACCTTTCACTTAGTGAACTATAAGTTCACTATTACCAAAGACTTGTAAAGCATTGACTTTCATCTTCCTATCCCATTACAAACCATGAACTAGTTCCTCATATTCAGTAGCATTGTTTAAACATCTAAATTGAAACTTGTAAGATGAGAAACAAATTTTTTTTGTTGGATAAATCAACATCATTCAAACCCTATTACCATTCTTATTCCTTGATCCATTAAAGTATAATTTCAAAAGACCATCAATAGACTCATCATCCTTCATCAAGGTTAAAATCTGTGCATCTTTCTCATGGAGGCAATAAAAACCAATTATTTCTTATTTAATTAATTTATAAGGATCAAATTAATGTGATCTATAGGCCCACTCATCAAGAAAAAAATATGGAATCCCATCTAAAGGCGATTCATTCTCCTCTACACTAGTTTTTATGACCTCATTAGAGATGACACAATTCGTGTTTACAACACTTGGCATATATGGCTCCAAATGGAAATGTGAAATGTGTTTGGAATGTAATATTAACTTAGTTCCATACCTGATCTTGAACATTAAATATATCCAATAAAATAATAAATATCCTTCAATCTTTGAGGTAAATTCCCTCGATAGGCACATGGCCAAGTAGGGAGGCAAGTCCACCACAACTAGATCCTATTGAATTGTAACATTGGGAAAACCATGTAATGTCAAATTAATATATTTAATGATGCCTAATATATTTTTTTGTGAAACATAAATTGAAATACTCTTTTAACATTTGGTTCATAGACAAGACCACTCTTATCTACAATTTGCTTAGGCATGCTAATATTACTGGCTCCACTGTCCACCATACAATTATGAACTAAACAATCACCAACTATCAAAGAGAGGTATAAGGGAGGAGTTTTACTTGAATTTATCTCATCTTTATACCAATTCACCATCTTATGTACTAGTTATACTTGATGCTTCATTGGCTGGTCTAAATTACTCAAGACAACTTATGTCTCAACTAGTTCTGGAGACACCTTGAGAGTTGAAAGCTCTTAGAGGAGCATATATTTTTATCTTAAAATAGAAAAGGAATCCCACATGATAATTTTGACATTAGATCTATTCATCTGATCTACTATGTTGAATGAAGATCCACTAACCTTTAGTTGCACCTTTTAAACCACTGGTTGTTCATGCACTAGAGGTATTTGAGGGACCTTTCTAGCCTTTGAATTCTAATTTTTCTATGTTTTAGGGGCAAAAAATTGATCTTTGGTACTATTGAAATAAAAATTAGCAGTAATTGAAGCATTAGTCACATCTTGAGCCTCATAATTACTCTTCTTTTTCTCTAGTTACAACTAAAATGTGACCACTTAAACTGATAGTCTCACCACCATGATTTCATCCATTTACTAGTTTACATTAATGGCATTAGGATTCCCTTAAAAATTTTGAGCCTCTCCTTAGGGTAAAAAAATTGTTTCCTGATACTGACCTCCTTGAAGAGAAAACTCTTCTTGTGTCATTTGTGGAATAGTAATGTTCTGTGATACCAAGGCTTGGTCCTAAGCATCGTTAAGGTTAGAGGGATACCAAATTGAGTCATGCATCAAATTATTTTGAGGTGCTGTGGGAATAATAAATTTTGATTTGAAAGGTGCATTAGGATCAAGAGATGTTTATGGTTTAGTTGGAACTATGGCTCCTTATGCTTGTTAGGGTGGTCTATTTTCTCTAAATCCTTGATAAAGAGGCCTTTGATCTCTGAAGGGTTGATAAGTAATATAATTTTTTTATTAATAGGGAATATTAGTTAGACACTATTGCCTCTTGATTTGTATTATTTCATTTATAAAATATTGAAGCAAAACTTTCAGCTTACCAAGCTCATTGGCTTGACTAGAAGAGGTTGCAACTTAAGCTTGAAGAGGTGAAATTGGGGCTAATGATGGAAAATAAGGAACTTGAGGGGGTGGAATAGATTGAAACTCTAAGAATATAGGAATTGGAGGCCTTGGAGTAAGCTTACAAGCTTGTATCAAACTATTTTTTTATCTTATTTCAACCTCATAATCATTTGTAAATGTGTTACCACCCATGGACTATATCATCACACTAATATCAGAATTAAGGGCTCTTAAATAATACAAGAATGCATATTTAGTGGACTGTATTATCAATGTAGGTATTTTAGTCCACGTATTTTATAGTCTAAGGTTGAAATTAGACATGAACTCATGAGGATCTCTCTTTATGTTAGTCAGTTGTTCAACTAAAGATAGGTGATCAAATTTGTCCTCAAATTGTCTAACTAATGCTACACCTAACCCATCCCAGGTAGTAATGGAATAACATGGAAGATTTATATACCAATGCAATACTTTTAATTTTAAGGAAGAATCAAGATGTCTAATAGCCACATTATCTTGAAAAACATTGTGAATGGAGCAAAGGTTGGCAACATCCTAGATGTGCTCAGTAGAAATTATTTGATGTTCTCCTGATGAGAATGGGATAATCTTAAGGGAAGACTAATGAACCCAAAAACTATCAAGAACAAGAAAATTACCAATAGGCCAAGATATTGAAACAATAATCAAAATTGATTCGTATTGATTGCTTGAAATAATTACAAATCCAAACCATGCTTAAATAAGCCTCAACTTAGAAATTAGAGTTTACATGCAAAATTTAAAAAGAAACTAAAATCTTAAAAAAAAATGCCTATTTTTAAAAACTCTCAAAATATCCCAAAAATATCCTACACACTATAATTAGACTATGAGATGAAATTAAACTAAAGTTGATGTCTGGTTCTAAAAATATACAATTTTTAAAAATAGAAAAAACTCAAAAAAATAATTAAATCATAATCTTAGACCCTCATATGATCACATATGGGCTCTAAAAATATTGAAAACATTTCTAGGCTAGTGGATCATCCTAGGAAAGCAACAAAATTTTAAATATGATCATTTTGGTATGTGGAATAGCTCAAATGGAGTTACTGGTCAAAACTTATGGCCTCCAAAAGGTTGGCCTATTTTTTTGCATCATTGTGAAGAAAATCAATGACAATGCTTATGAGGTGAGTTTACCATAGAATTTTGATATATCTATAGTATTTAATGTTTGAAATTTATATGAATTCCATGGAAATGATGGTGAAGATGATGAAGATGAAGAAGTAAATTGGGATCAATAAGTTCCAAAGAAGAAGAAAGAAAAAATAGTGCAGGTTTTGGATATGAAGATAGTGAGCACAAGGCAAGGGAATTATAATAGGTATTTGGTGTAGTGGAAAGGATTGCAGAAGAAGAAAACACTTAGATTATATAATGGGAGCTAAAGAAGATTTAAAAGGAAAAATGGTAGCATTACAGTTAGGGTAACTCATAGGAGCTGAGTTATTTTCAACCAGAGGAGAATGATGTAGAAAAAATAGGCCAACCTTTTGGAGGCCATAACTTTTGACCCATAAATCTGTTTGAGCTCTTCCATGTGCCAAAATGATTGTATCAAAAATATTGTTTCGTTCTTATGTTGTTTCACTATTCTAGCAATTATTTTGATTTTTTTTTGAGGCCATATGTGATCATCTAAGGGTCCAAAATTGTGATTTAATTATTTTTGAGTTTTTTCTATTTTAAGAAATTGTATATTTTTAGGACTGAACATCAACTTTAGTTAAATTTCATTTAATAGTCTAATTATAGTGTTTAGGATATTTTAAGGATATTTCAAGAGATTTTTAAAATAGGCATTTTTTTTAGATTTTAGTTTTTTTTTGAAATTTTCATGTAAACTCTAATTTTTTGAGTTGAGGCTTATTTAAGCATGGTTTGGGTTTGTAATTATTTCAAGCAATCAATAAAAATAAATTTTGAGTATTGCTTAAATATATTCGCATATTATTAATTTTCTTGTTAGTAATAATTTTTGGGTTCATTAAAGACACAAGAATATCATCAAAATGGGTCAAATTCAGTGGACTACCTCTATTGAATGGGATGAACACTTATTTCCTAATAGCCATTTGGGTAGTGGGGATTGTACTTCTTAAGATAATAGGATGAACATGAGATTAATATTAATTTTGGAGATAAGGTCTTTTCCTATTAATTATTACTCTCTTATATGAAATAGAAGGTAACTCAATGAATTCAAGGGGAATACCTTTACTAGCCAACCTTGTAGTAACCTTTGGCAAGAGAATGTTGTCTGTATGGTGCTATGAACTCTAAAAATTTAAAGATATTTAGATATTCATGATGATGGATGTCCTTTACTACTATATATGATTCCCCTTAGCTCCAAATTTAAATTCCTCTAAGAGATATAGTCCCACCAGGTGTGTTAGAACTATTAGCATCCTAGGTTACACCTTAGTTGAGAAGGGAATTGTTCAGGTCCTCTTTCTCAAACCTATTCCAACATGGTAATGACCCTAGGCCATGGGTTACCTAATATTGGGTCAGACCTCTATAGAAGGCCAACTTCATTTTGTGTTTATCACATACACTAAACCTAAACTAACTTCTTCTTTGGAAAAAGGGAGAGAGATTAACAATAATATTGAAAAAATGCAAAATGGGGGGTGATGCACCAGATATTTTGATCCTTATGCTTACATAAGACACACTATAATATTCATTAAATACTACTAAAAATCACTTCATTCACTCTTTTATCATCTTCCACATAAGCATTTCACTTAAAGGCATTGACTAGCTATCAACCTAGCATGGGAGGGTATTTGTCTGCTTCCACACTGACCAACAAACTATATATGCAATTAGAATGACTTATGAGAACTACCAAAACATTTCATGAAGGTGATAAAACTAAAAAAAATTAAGGAAAACATATATTCACTTAACCACATCAATGACTTATGAAACACACTTTGATTCAGCTTGAAAATGGAGGAATTTAATCTTTTATTGCATCAAATAGGTGTTACAATACAAATCTTGGCAGAGTCTAGTCATGCCAAAGAGAGGGATCATTTTAAAAGTAGAGAGGGATAATTTTCAAATCTTATAAGCCTATATTTATATTATAATGGGGTGAGAGAGATAGGGATCATACATAGAAGGATGGAGAAGGGAGCATAATGACCAATATTTCCAATCAGTTGACATTGATTTAGTTAGAAAATATCATAATGCCTAAGATTACTTCTAGAAGGTGGCCATAAAAACCCTATAAATCTATTTTAATCTATTTTTTGCCTACATTTATGCTTCATATGGTTACAATGTTACAATTAAGTCTTTTGAAAGCTGAGTTATGACATTGAAGTAGTTATAATAATTGGATCAATGTATTGTGATCTTGTTCCAGCATGGATTTCTCCCTACTGGTTCATCTTTTGCATGTAAGAGTGGAGAAAAGGTTCATAATAATGTTTCTATATTTTGATATTAACCCATCAAAACTAACATGTCTACCTCCATAGCATCCCCTTAAAATATTTGCTCTAGTTTGACCTCAACCATATTTGACCTTTACTTGAAAACTCCTAGCTTTAACTTTTAATATTGGCAATCGATCTTGATATAATTGATGAATGCATACCATTGATATTTATTATACTTAATCAAATACAAACCATTGATATTATCTGCATACTCAACACATGCCATTGATATTTATCATTAAGATAAAATATGAGCCATTAATTACCTTATTCACCATGATCATGACACTTGGCACCATTGTGTTTAATTTTAAGATCCTCTAACTCTTTGACCCTCACTCACATCATTAGATATTCATAGCATGATTTAATACATGATGTTGGATTTTCCAAGACCCACTAGATCAAATTATTTCCTGCATGTTGTTGATATTTTGATGCATGATTTAGTGTGCTCTATTAGATCTTATAAATCCACTAATATCATTGATCGCCCACTCACCATTGGATCTTGATTCAAGATTCCATGATTTGGACACTTTTCATACCCACATTCACTATTTTGAATCTAAATGACTATTTCACAAGGCCTAAACTTAATGTCCCCATGCACATCTTACTTTTTAAGGATTTTTAAATCCAAATGGTTAATTACTGTAGCTTTAACTTGATGTCTTTGTGCACATTTCATTTTGCTTGTTTAAATTTGAGGACTTATATCTTGAGATAGAAAACTCATCAAGATATGAAATTTGTAGAGAATGTTTGAGGCATGAAAAACACCATGGCCATGTAACTCTTTGACCCTGGTTAACTTTTCAAGTGCATCTATCGAAATTTTAACCAAAATAATCTATCTATTTATACATGATGTTTGATGATGTTATGGTCCATCTTCTTGACTTTATCAAGTCATTTGATAATTTGGTCAATTAGTAACTATAATTAGTTCATCTATCTAGGTAAAAGCTTTGTATGTGGGCTAAATTTGGCCAAGAAGTATCTAAACTAAGGGTTGTAAAGGTGTCATTAGATGGTTATCATTAGGTGTAAATGAAATAAAAAATATGCAAATGTAAAAATATACTAATAATAATAATAATTTAATCTAAGCATGAAAGACAAAAACATAAAAATATAATGTAACCACAAAAGTAAGAAATTAAATATTACAAGGTTAGGATAATTACCTTCAATTGACATGTTAGTGCATTAATCTATCCCTTAGATGAACTGGTGCTTTATGAGGGATAGTTGTAGATAATTTTAACATGTAAATAATAATTCCTAGGAATACTTAATTAGGGACCTTAAATACTAGGTGCTACTTGATATTTTAATTTACCTTCTTAATATCTTCAAGTCCTTGTGAAAACTAGTCATCCTTAAGTGTGCTTCCCTTATCCATAATTATTATTTTTATTAGTAAGGTAGATTTATGTGTAGACTAATATTAAATTTAATTTATTTCTTATGATAAATTATAAATGGTAACCATATAAATATGAATCAAAATCCAAAAATCTAAAAATAAAACTTAGTTAATGTCGTTGCCTTAGTTGATGATGTCAAACTAGGGAGAGAATTTCAAAACATCATTGTCATTATAATGATGCTATGGAGAAACATGAAAAAATGAATAATATGATTGGAAAGTGGGAATGGGAACTCTCATAGTATAATAAATCTAATTACATGTCATGAATTAATGAGGCAATAACAACATATTATCATCAAGGAAACTCTCACAAAGCACCACAAACTAGCCCACCCTAGTCCTGGTGTAATCCTTAGAATGTACACTTTTGGAGATTGATATGCTAATGAATCCTATAATAAAAATCATTTTTTATAAAAAATAGGGTGTATAAAATTCATAATTGGGTATAAAACCCCTTATGAATATTTTTGTTTCTATTTTTTTTCTTCCATTATTTTACTCTTTTTTATTTTTCCTTTGTTAAAAATGGTCTTTATCCATTTTTCCTTTATCATTTCCTTAGTGGGATCATCTATTACTTTATCATCTATTTATAAAAATATAATATAAATCATATTGATGTCATCCATTTTTGTCTAATATAAGATTCATTTTAAAATATTTAATGTTTCTTTGGTAGTCATTTAATCCAACTTGTTAAGCATGACCACTCCATTTTCTTAAATTTATTGAATTTTCAATGACCCAAGCCATATGACTTTAAATTTATAAGTATTAATTTTATACATTATAATTTATATTTTAAATAATATTCCATCATAAATTTCATTCATAAAATTTATTTATCATCCCAATACTTTAATGCTCTTTGCATGACCTATATCTCCCATTATGACATTGATTTAAATTCATCAAATTTATTATAAATTGTATGTTTTAGATTAAGGTAAAATTAGGTTTTGAAGGGCCCCAAAACCCTTTACATCAAAAATAAAGATAAACCAATAAGCACAACCAGGTTTAAAAAGAACCTGAAACCAGTAAAACATCTAAACCAAGTTTTACAGGGACTTGCTACCAATAGATGTGACCAGATAAAACTACCGTCAAAACTCTGAAACTTGGAAAGTTAACAGACTAGAACAACAACTTGAAAAACCTCCCAACTAGCAAACCAGTGAAGCAACCAGTTTACCAACACAAAAAACTAGTCAGCATAAGGGAACATTAGATTTTCCTTTTGCATTGAGGTTTTCCTTATGCGATCGAAGGTTCTTATCTAGAGGGGGAACCGAAGGCTTAGACTTCTTCCTCTTAACTGCTGTCCATCCATCCTCTAACTTTTCTGCCTCAGCAACCCATGCCTCAAAAGACAAAGACCCATGGAACCCAGGGGACACAGACACCACAACAAACTCCCTGTGAGAATTAGATGATGTCTGGCTCCTAGGAGGATCCTCCAAAACAGGGGAAGAGACCAATGCCACCTCAACCACTGGCTCAGAAAGATCACTAACCGCATCCTCTGTAAGAGCTTCAAAGGAATGTTTCACTAAAGAATCCTCCACAACCACCAGCTCAGAGTGAACACTATCCTCAGTCTAAAAAATAGCTAGAGCTTCCAAGGGTTGCTAACCATGTAATGCTCAGAGGAGGCCTCAGACCACCAAGAAGGTGGTCACCTAGATTTGGATTTCCCAGCAGCACAATGAGTAGCAATATGACCCGTCAGGTGGCACTTCCTGCAAGGAAAAGGGATACCCTCAAAATCCAACATTTGTGTCCAAGTACCCCTCAGGGAATCCAAGCAAATCACCTTAGGAAGGCCTTTAGAAACATCCAAATCTACTAGAAAGCATTCATAGGTCGAATGGAGAATATCTGAAGTGTCTGCATCTATATATAAGAAATCCCCAATAGCATTTCCAATAGTTTCAAAAATTGAATCATGCCAAAGATGTATTAGAAGATTAGGGAGCTAGACCCAGATAGGGAACTTATTAAAGGATTCCAAGAGAGGATCAAAATCCATATGCCATGGTTTGGCCATAAGTGGATATCTGCACTGCCAAGAAAAATTATTGTGACACAAAATAATCTTCTTGTCATTGGAGCAAAGGAACTTTGCTATAAAAAAACCTTTAGCACATGGGAAGATATGGACATTATCTTCAATAAGTGGCATCCAGTTCTTGGAGATCCAACCATGTAGATCTGCAAGAGAGGGCCAAAAGCCATGAAAGTGAAAAATAGCACCAAGAGAGGAAAGCTCTTCTACCATATGGAAGATGTCTTCAACTGATTCAAGATCCAGAGCTACCCTAATAGGATTTAAAGCACTTACAAGCAAAATGTGAGAAGGCCCAGATGATGCATGAGGAGGAGCGTCATGTAATATAGCTTCAAATGCAGCCACGTTAGCAAAAGTCCTTCCCCTAGAACCAAGACCCCCACATGTAGATGAAGCCCCACCCGCAGTGGGAGCCACACCAGCTGCCCCCAAAAGAACACTGGTAGAGGAAGGAGGATGGGGAGACATTGAAAAACCTCCATAGGCACCCAACACAGAAGCCACGACCTCTGACTTCAAATTTTGAATTTGCGCACGCGTGGGAGATGCAACAGGAGCCATTATAAATTGTATGTTATTCATTGATCATTTACCCATTTAAAAAATGATTCTACACTACTATATTTATGATTAAAATAATATATTCCATTTTTATGGCTACTTCTTGACCATACATCAACTAGAAGTGTGTATGTCCCATGGACAATATTTAGGTCATGTAATAGGACTGCAATATGTATACATTTTTACCAATCAAAACCCTTAATATAAAAAATTATTTAACCCTAAAATGTTTATATAAGGTTATTATTATGATGTTAATGTGTACCCTTATAAATTATTCTTTAGGCTCTCTCCCATTAAGTCACAATATTGGAAAACCATGGGTTTTGGGTAACCTATGTTGGGGATGAACCTATGGAGTAGGCTGACTTCCTCTTTGATGCTCACCTAAACTAATGCTTATCTAATGATTCATAGGGAAAAGGGTTAGAAATGGGATAAGGGTTCCTAAGAAAGTTAACTAGATGATGCACCAAATTTAAAATGGAAAACTCTTATAAGATTGAACCCACACTAGATCTGTAGAAGATAGTACTAGCTTACACAACCTCAAGATCAAGCTAATTACATAAGTATTTCATAGAAGAGGTTAAGAGTAGAAAACTAATCTAGACCTAAAATTAGCCTTGAAAAATCCCTAAACAAGGTTATAAAAGAGGACAATGGATGAGGAAGATTCTCCTTTACACAATGCCATCATGCACAACTCACCAAACTGGATCCAAAGCAAGAGATAGGAAAAGAAAGTATTATATTACATCAAGAGGTAGTTATTACAAATTCTTGACAGGGTTGAGCCTAATCAAGATAAGAATACTTTACAGTATCCCAAAGAGTTCTATATCTCTCAAAAAGATAAAAGGTCTAAAATCTAAGAACCCTTGCCAAGGAAAAGAGAATGGGATCATATAGGAGAAAGGGATAAGAGAGAAGAGATGTGAAAACACACCATAAAAAAAAGAACACTTTGTCCTAGGTCATTAATTAAAACTAAGCTACCAACTTATGTTCTTTAGATAATGAAATCTTTGCAAGCTTTTTGATCAATCAGGACACTGCCTATGGATTGTTGAGTGAGGAAGTCCCCAAAGGTTATAAAGATGTGTTGAATGCCCCTAGCTATAGTTTTCAACACTAGACCCTTTCTTTGATTTCTATACATCTTTCCACTTAGATTCTATATAAGGACAAAATACTTACATCTAAAAACTTGACTAATCTTTGATTATATCTACTTTGGGTGGTTTCTTGTCAAGACTATGGTCATGCTAAAGGAGGAGGGCTCTTCTCATTAATCACATTTTTGTTTTATCTTCATTTTTGGATCATAGGTCCATATATAAGTGTAAAACCAATCAAACGTTATTTTTTTCTGTATATTTTCCATAGTAATATATATTTTTAGACTATATATCACTTTTTTATTTTATAATAGGTCCAAATAGACCCATTCTATTTTTAGACTATATATCACTTTTATATTTTATAATAGGTCCAAATAGACCCATTCTATCTCTATAGGAACTAAAAGTGCCTCTATGCATACATGGATCATTATTAAGAATGACAAACATTATTACAAAAAAAAACTTACCCAAGAAAAAATATAAACCAGAGATCCATATTTAGCCTTAATGGTGATTCATATATGTTCCTTATATCTTACTATGTCATTGTGTCCTTTTAAAAACATTGGATTGAGATTTCATGGTGATAGGACAATCATGTAAGACCCATTTACTTCTATCAAAAATGGATTTAATTCAACTCCCATCCAAATATATGGGATCTAATTTGATTTAATTAGATATTTATCATGACCTAGATCATTGAATCAATTTTACCCATCTCAAACCATTGATCCTGCTCGATATGAAGTAATGTGAGTCATTGATCTGCCTCTTGATTTGTCAACTTTGTCCAAACTTATGCCACATGTCATACATACGATAATTCTCAAGATCTATTATCAGTCTTCCAACCTCATGTGCATATGCCAAATGTCAATATATCGAGATTTTTTACTATTTGACTCCTTGTGCATCATTGAATCAGGATGTATGATGTAACATGGATTGTTAGATCAACTGAGACCCATCGTTTGAAATCCAATGGCTAGTTCATGAACTTAAAAGTGACATCCTTACTCCCATTAAATGATGTTCATAAGAAAATCATTGATATTAACATGACCATAAAATTTAATCTAAAAATAAACTAGTTTGATTTAGCTTAAACTTGATGTTAGCATGAACATCTTACTACATAGGTCCAACTTTAGAAGCTTGTAACTTGAAGCCTAAAAGTCACGGAGGCACCAAATTTTTAAGAGATGTTTATGAGGAAAAAATGACTAAACCCATTTGATCCATTGGTATTAGGGGAATTTTAAGTGTGTCTACAAAATTCTCAAGTTGACTAGTCCATTCATTCCCACATGACATCTTGACAACGATCTAGTTCATTTGGCTAGGTATGGGAAACTTAGTGAAATATGATTGAGGAACCAACTTTGAACATAGATAACTTCTCTTGTGCTTTGATATATGACTTGAAACTTAGTGCATATAAAATAAGGACCAATTTGAATAAACCCATATGATCAATTCTCCCTAACTTATCCATATATGGTAATTATGATGTCAGTAAAGTGCCTACTTAGAATTTTTGCCACTAGACCCAAGATGTCTAGATGAACACAATGAAGAACCAGATGAATGATATGCACTTACATACTTATTCCAAGCACTCTTAAAACCCCATAAGGTCTCTAAATTTTGTACTTATACTTAGATCCATTACTCCATAAAACTATGCAAGAGATTCATATGTGGGATAAAATTTGGCCAACATCTTTGACAACTCACAGGGATTGCATGCCTATCTATATAATGGAACCCAAACCATATGCCTAGTCCAGTCCATTGGGTATGGAGTCTCCTCTCTAAAACTAAGTTGATCATAAAGATGATACAAGGTTGACCCTTTCTTGACAACCCCCTCTTTAAAAAATGAGGACCACAAATAAAATAATAGAGGCAAATGCATGCAAGCACTTACAAGAAAAAAAGAATAGCTAACCTAATAAAAAATGTGCACAAAGGCACTTAGAGAAAATCATAAACCTACTCTAATATATATATAGGGTTACAATTCATAGGCATTTTCCACTTGGGTCAAATGCAAAACTTTGAGTGTCATTCACTTGTGACAAAATAGGATGAAAAATACCTTGCTTTTGAGAGATCTTGATATGTGAGTTGAGATTACTAGCTATTAATCCCTTTTGCATGACCTTAAGTGGATGAAATGGGACAAACATGTCTCCAATATAGACATACCAGTCCATTTCTTGAATGCTTGCCTCATATTGGACTATAGGAGCATCTGAAACCTTCGCTTTTGATAGCTCAATTTTGTGCTCTGAATGAAGAACATGTGATGGCTCCTCTATGTCATCTTATGACAAAGATAGGTGTCTGATAGGACATCCTCTTATCAATACAAACATTTAGAAATCAGATTTTACATAGATTTTGTACTTTATTTTCCCATCATCATGCTCTTTAGACACAATCAGATCATAGTCTCCTTGGAGAGGAACATAGCCTCCCTCTGAGACCTTAAACAAGACTTCCAATGTGACCAAAGTTACAATTTCAACCTCTGATTACTCATTAGGATCATGTTCAAAATGTAAATTTTCACCACTTACTTCTTGGACCTACTTACCTAAAGGTACAAGTGTGTCATTTAAGCTTGAACATAAATCTTTAAGTTCATCCTAGAAGGCATCCTCTTCTTGGTCATATGTAGGGATGCCAATCTCGACCTCATCAAGACTCAATATATAATATCTAGATTGGTCTTCTTCCTCTAAAGAGAGGGGAGGTTCATCTTTTCAAGAAAGGTCTAATTCATCATGATTTTGATGCTCTTTACTGGTATGATCATCAAAATACAACACTCAAACACTTGAGATATCTTCTTCATCAACCTCATTCAAGGTTTCATCTCACTCTTCAACTAAAAATGAGGGTTGGTCTGACCATCCAGGGTCTAAAACATTACACTTGTCTTTCTCAACTTTATGCTCTAATTTACTTTCCACTTGTTCCAAATTATTAGGTCTATCTTTACTTGGCACCTCATCTTGATGTATACCAACCTCAAACACCTAGTTTTGATCCTCTTCTTGATTTATGTAGAATAGACCTTCAATAGTCCATTAAAAATCTATTCTATTTTCATCTTGAAGGTTGTCCTCATCAGGGTCTAGTTTGTTAGTGTCAAAGACATACTAAGAAGGCTAGTCTAAACTTGATTTTCCCCATTTTGTATGAAGTGGTCTATATATCAAGATATCTTAATCATAAACACTTGTGTTGTCCTCTTTAGGCTCATATATGACTTCAAACTCCTCCTCTATCCTTTGTAAAATAATTTCTTCCTTCATGAGAGGGATGGTGGGAAGGTGAAGAGGTTCACCTTGCTTGAAGTGTAGGAGAGTATCCTTCCAAATAGGGGCCTTGAAGCATATTTTATGTAGCTCTTGAGGAAAGGAGAGAGAGTATTGAAACTCTTGTACACCAAGTTCATTGAGCTAAGCTATGGTTGCTTGATTCATTTCTTGCACAACTAACCTTTCCTCTACTAGAACTGGTTCTTAGACTACTTTAATTGATACCTCCTCCTTCTTTATGGCCTTCTAAACTAATTTACATGATGGAAATTAGTATGGAATAGACACTTTTACTTCCTTTTGAATGGTTATAAGAGAGGGTGGAATTATAAGTGTGGGCATGACATAGTTAGGGTCAAAAGTTTTGGAGAATATCCATGATGGGATGACTTCATGTTATTGAGTGGGAATAAGCATAGGGGTGGGAGAGGGAAAAATGATTGGCTCAAGCTTGACATACTCCTCCCATTGCTCAAACACTTCTTTAATGGACAATACCCACCCTTTCATCTCTTACTTCTCAACATGTGGGTAGTCAACTTATTCAATGTATGCCCATACATTCTTGAACTCTTACAATAATATATTTATGCCTTACATTGAATGAATAGGGAATTATTATCAAATCTTAACCCTATCCTTGATTTTCATGATTGTTCTTCCTCGATCCAAAATTTCCTCTCTATGTTTTGACAAGGATGGACTTTGACAAGGTTGACTAGGGTTTGATTAGGGACTCTTGAAGGTTGATCTTGAGGCTCTTGAAGGGGGGAGGGCACATAAGCCTGGTCCAAATGAGATTACTACCATTCATAATAAATTAGCATACTATCTACATTTTAGACCATGTTTCTTATCATTTTTATATCCTCATTATTAGAAGGTAACCATTGTTCTCCCTCATAAATTGACCATCTATTACTGAATAACTAAATAACACTCTTTGATTTTTGTAAAACATGGATAGGGATAACTGGAAAAAACTCCAAACCCTTACCAATCTCCCTTATCAACTCAATATAAATTGATAATGCTTGCTTGACTCTTGACAAGGATGTAACAGGGTAAGTTTAGTCTTAACAAGGGTAAGTTGATGATTGATTTAAAGGAAAAAGAGGCTAACCTTGGTCATATATAGGGGTATAAGGAGGATAAAGGCCATGATAGGGATGATAGGCTACTTGAGGGCCACTTGGGGGAACACATAAACATTATTTTCCTGATAAGTGTGATGCTGAGGTAGAGGATAAATATATTGATCAAAATATGATTGATTGTACATACCAAATTATGATGATTAGGCACTTAGTTAGGCTACTTAACCAGATGATAGGTGCTCAGAGTTGCCATTGATGTTTTTAGAATGCCTCTAAAGGCTGATATATAGAAAAACAACACCAAAAAACCTTCCACATCTTTAGACCTTAGTCCCATCAGGCATGCCAAAAACTATTATGATGTTAATGTGAACCCTTAGAGAGGGTTCTTTAGGATCTCTCCCATCAAGTCACAATATTGGGACAACCTCAGGCTATGGGTAACTTATCTTGGGGTTGAACCTCCAGAGTAGGCCAACTTCCTCTTTGATGCTCACCTAAACTAATGTTAAGCTAATGCTTCATGGGTAAAAGGGTTAGAAAGGGGATAAGGGTTCCTAAGAAAGTTAACCAGGTGATGCACCAAATTTAAAATGGAAAAATCCCATAAGATTAAACCCACACTATATCTACAAAAGATAGTACTAGCTTACATAACATCAAGATCAAACTAATTGCATAAATATTTCATTGAAGAAGTTTAGAGTAGAACACTAATCTAGACTTGTAAATAAGCTTGAAAACTCCATAAATAAGGTTAGAAAGGAGGATAATGTATGAGGAATATTCTCCTTCACACAATGTCATCATGTAAAACTCACCAAACCAGATCCAAAGCAAGAGATAGGTAAAGAAAGTCTTAGATTTCATCAAGAGGTAGTTCTTATAAATGCTACAGGTTCAAGCCCAATCAAGATGAGAATAATTTATAGTATCCCAAAGAGTTCCTTGTCTCCTAGAAAGATAAATAGTATAAAATATGAGAACCCTTTCCAAGGAGAAGAGAATGGGATCATATAGGAGAAGGGGAGAAGAGAGAAAAGATGTGGGAACATGCCATCAGGAAAAAAAAAAAAAAAAACACTTTATCTTAGGTCATTATTTGAAACTGAGTTGCCACCTTTTACTCTTTAGCTAATGAAATCCTTACCACCTTTTTGATCAATCAAGAAACTTCCTATGGCTTGTTGAGTGATGAATTCCCCAAAGGTTTTGAGGATGCATTGAATTCTCCTAGATATATTTCCCAACACTAAACCCTTTCTTTGATCTTCTATATATCTTTCCACCTAGATTCTACATAAGGACAAAATCCTTACATCTATAAACTTGATTGAGCTTTGATTATGCTATTTTGGGTGGTTGTTTGTTGAGACTATGGTCATGATGAAGGATGAGAACCCTTTGATTAATCATATTTCTATTTTATCTTCATGTTTGGATCATAGGTCCATCTATAGGTGGAAAACCAATCTAAGTTTATTTTTTTATAGTTTCTATATTGATATAGACCTATAGATTATATATCACTTTTATATTTTATAATAGGTCCAAATAGACCCATTTTATCTCTGTAAGAACTAAAATATTATATATGCATACATGGATCTTTCTTAAAAATGATGAACACTATTATAGAAATAACTCTACCCAAGAAAAAATATGAACCAAATGTCCATGTTTAGCCTTAATGGCAATCCATATATATTCCTTATGTCTTACTACATCAGTATGTCCCTTTAATGGCATTATATTGAGCTTCCATAGTGATAGGATAATCTTATAAGACCCATTTGATTCCATCAAAAATGCCTTTGGTTTGAATCCTATTAAAATCTATGGGATCTCCTTTACTTTAATTGGTTATTGATCATGACCTAGATCATTGAATCAATTTGACCCATCTCACACCATTGATCATGCTTGGTATAAAGCAATGTGAGTCATTGATCTTCCACTTGACTTGTCAACTTTATCCAAGCTTACACCATGTTTCAAACAAGTGTTAATTCTTAGGATCCACTATCATTCTATCAACCACATATGATTATTCCATGTGTTAATCTCTTAATCTCTTTAACTATTTGACTCCTTGCATACCATTGGTTTAGGATGTTTAATGCAATGTGGACCATTAAATCAATTGAGACCCACTGTGTGAAAGCCAACACTAGTTCATGAGCTTACAAATGATGTCCTCAGTCCCATAAAATGAATTTTGTGTGATCACCATTGATGTTCATGCAACTATCAAATTTAAGCTGAAAATAATCTAGTTTACTTGAGCTTAAACTTGACATGACCATCTTACTACATAAGTCCAACATTAGAATCTTGTAATTTGAAGTGCAAAAGTCATGGAGGCACAAAAGTTTTAGGAGATGTTCTTGAAGCCAAAAAAAATGAACCCATTTGACCCACTCATCCTAGGGGACTTTTAAGTTTGTCTACAAAATTCTCAACTTGAATGGTACATTCATTCCCACATGACGTCCTGACGATGATCTACTTAATTTGGCTAAGTATTGGAAACTTAGAAAAATCTGATTGAGGAGTGAAATTTACACATGCATAACTTATTTTTCACTTCAATATATGACTTAAAACTAAGAACATAGTAACTAGGGACCAAGATCTACTTGGAATAGAAAAATAATGATTTGGCAGAGTGGCCTCACGGAGGAAGGATTACTTTCATTGAACAAAAATATTCATGAGAATGTTAAGCGGGTTTTGCATGTGCCAGAAAACAAGCGAGTTTCATTACAAGTTAATAATAGTTGGTTTCATTGCTTAGTAATTAGTGTTTGAGGGTTACTAGATAACTGTATGGCCTACAAAATGAAAAGTGAACCAAGGAAGAAGGAACCTAAAAGTTGTGAAGATTGGAAGGCAAAACAAGATGTTTAGAAGATCCTTCAGAAAGGAAAGGTTATGAGCTACTTGGAATAGATACATGGTTCAAAACCCCATATAATGATGGATTTTTTCAAAAATTGGGTCAATGATAGGGTAACCCTCCATGGCATCATGGTGAAGCTCACTGAGGAATTCATAGCAGAGGTCACGAGGCTTCCAATGGAGGGTATAAAATTCTCGAAGTAGACCAACATATCTAATGAGGCATATAGCAAATTCCCAAAGACAAATGCTGAGGAGCAGCAGTTGGAAAAGAGTGGGGATTTCTTTGACCTGGAGCAGATTAAAGGAATCTAGAGAGATGTCTTATGTTGCATCCATGAGTATTTCATACTTGATGGTAGAAGCAAAAGAGTCCATAAATTTCATTTTGTCTTTCTTAATCATTTTAGGCATAAAGTTAGAATCTCCTTCCCTTTCTATTTGCGCTTCTCGCTGCTCTAAAGTCTATTCACTCATAGAAAAAAGGAGTCTCATCCTATACTGCATGAGGGATTGATCCTAATAATAGAAGGTTTATACAAAAACAAGGCCATTGTCCTGAATCCTTATTCGGAAAAAAATAAGGAATTACAGAGAAAGAAGAACAAAACAGTGAAGGGCAAAGAAAAAGTTAAACCCAAATCCTCCAGCTTTAAAAAATAGATTGTAGATGAGGAAACAGAGTGGGAAAGCAATAAAAGTTCTGAGGAGGAGAGTATGGAGGAAGAGGAAGGAACGAAAAGTGGGGAATCCAGCGCTAATGAGGAAGGAGAAGATAAAAGTAAGAATGAAAAAGAAGGGGACACTATAGAGGAAAAAACTGAATAGAATAACTATGATCTCGAAGAAAATCAACAAGTGCTAGGGGAAACTGAAAAAGAAATGGATGTTTTATTTGAGGATCCTACTTTGAAAACAGAGAAGGAACATTTAGTTCAGGATGCCTATCATGCAATGGAAACTAGAGAATAAGTAAAGGATGACCTTATCCACAACGATAGCCCTGGTGAAACTAAAGAACATAAAATAATGGAAAGGGAGGATCATACTGAAAATGATGAAGATAATCCAAAAGAGAACACAAAATATTTAAGTGACATATGGTAGAAAGATAGGAGGCATCCCTTTATGAATTTGGCCAAATGCAAAGTAGATGCTATCCTTCAAGTTGACTTGTGGATGTATAAGGAAATAATGGACCTCAAGAAGAAAATGGAAAAAATGGAACATAATCAGGAAGTTGATCAAAACAAAATCAATAATCTAGAAATGCAGATGAGGGATATTCCAATCAAACTTAAAGACTATTAGAACAATCTAAGAAGGCTCATTAAGGAAATTAGAATGAAGATGAAGGAGGTTACTTCTAGCATATGTGCAACTACTGCAAACATTAGAAAATGAGCAAATGAGGAAATAAAATCTTTGGAGGGGCCTAGTAAGAGGACCAGACAGAGCTCAAGGAAGAAAGCAATGCAAGAGGTTGCTATGTCAGTAGCAATATATATACAAGACACTTCTGTGATTGGAAAGGAAGTGGTGAAGATGATCCTAAAATTAGAAGAATAGGATCTTTTTGCTCTTACAGTCCTGGTCCTTTTAGTTGGATGTTATAGCTAGTTCCATTTTCTGGTTCTTTGTTTTCTTTTCATACTTGAGTTTCCAGGTCTCTGTAAAACCTGGGGTCTGTCTTTTGATGATCTTGAATTATGGTTTCAAGTCCCTGTAAAACCTATTTTGATACTGCTTAGTAGTAGGTGTTAGGTTTGTTTCACATGTGGATGTTATTATTATATCCTTCTTCCTTTGTTTCAGGGTTTCGGGGCCCCTTCAAAACCTATTTTTACCTTAATCTAAAACTAGGGACCAAGATGAACAAACTCATATTACCAATTCTCCCTAACTCATCTAGACATGGTAATAATGACATTATCATAGTGCCTACTCAAAATTTTTGCCACTAGACCCAAGATGTCTAGATGAACACAATGAATAAATAGATGAATGATATCCACTTTGATACTTATTCCAAGCATTCTTAACACCACATAGGGTCTCTATAACTTTTTACTTGTCCTTATATCTACTTTTCCATCAAAACATGCAAGAGCTTCATATGTGGGCCAAAATTTGGCCAATAGTTATATTATCATTAACCCTATATTTGAATTAAATGGGTACATATAAATGAAATGGAAAAAGTGTGATAATAAGATCTATAGTAAACCAATTAGATGCTAAACTCTAATATAAGCATACATTTAATTTATTATGTTAAGATAGTCTAAATATGGAAAGTATAACTATTCTAAATATAAAAATGACAAAGAAGTGATGTACTTAGTTTATTCTAATGTTAATGTATTTATGGATCTAGAACATGTAAAAATCAAGTTAGAAGGATATTTTGGAGTAGTCATCATATTTTGAATTTGACACATCTTGCACTATAGATAGTAACATTAGCCTAAGATGGTTGCATCAAAACTATTGTATAGGTTTGATGCAAGTTTCCTATACAACATATCTATTAAAAAAATATGTGACCACTTGGATGCCTATGTGTTAAAATTCACCTTCACTCTAGTGCATTTGGATCTAGGTCATGGACTATTACTCCTTATGAAATAGAAAATACTAGTTCTCCATTTCCATTGTGACCTTGGAGGAAAATGGGTTAGTAGACACATGGTGTCGAGCTGACCCCAAAGACCCTATTATCATAGGGTACTCCCTACATAACCAATACTCCATAATATAACCTCAAACTCATGTAGTTCTCCCTTATGTGTTAGATTGTGTGTGAATCATATATTATGTGCAAAAAAAGTAAAATAATGACCTATCTTTTAACTTGGAAAATTAGGATCTTAAGATAGTCCTTTAGTAATTCATACTTGTAGATGTGTTTTACCTATGAATGGTATGGAAATAAGGAAGATCTTTTTAATATAATGATTGATAGACTACTTTTGATAACTTTCCTTGGTCTCATTCATCTTTTGATAGATTTATAGGTAAGGAATGAATGAGGATCAATTTTATATTCATATTGACCCCTTTGGAGTAATAAATTACATTAAATCACATAAATAAACCATTAGGATACATTTCATTTAAAAATTGGATGACTTTAGGACACTGGATACTTATGTCAAGATAGGATAGTAGTGTCAATGTTATTATTTGTCCTAAATGTTAGTGTTTATGGAGTATGAAAGTAGGTACATGTTTGAAACTTGAAAAGATGGAAAATAAGTACATTTTAAGAATTATAGGCAAGATAAAAGACCTAGTTCATCAATATATGAATGTTTAGATTAAGAGATATAGGCCAAAAAGCATAAAGATATAGTATATGTGAGACTTTTAGAAGGGAAAGGTAAATTATTGAGAGGAACAACCAAGGTCTAAGTTTTTCCAAGTGTACAAGACTAAGGTGCTATATAATCCTAAAATATCATCTACATTTGTCACCCCACTTTAATTTATTAATTAAATAACTATTTTAAAATAAAGGAATGTGTACTTGGGTGTGTATGCACACCTTTTGTTTACATTTCCAAACTTGAGTGTTTTACTAGTGACTAACTTGTTTGTCGATGTAATCACCTTGTCTATTGGTAAGTTTATTTGAAAAATATGTATCAATATAAGGATTTGAAATTAATATTAGGAAAAATATAAATAAATATTTAAAGTCCATATATAAAAGGAGATAAAGAGAAAGAGATAGATAGAGATTAGAAGGCACATACCCCCAAATTTAGAGTAAAAGTGAGTTTCCACCTAGTGATTAAGGTTAGATCAATTGTGCAACCCAATGATGATTATAACTTGTTGAGGGTGGATGATCAAGCACATCCTAAAAAATTGGCAAGATTGAGTGATTTTATCACCTCAACCATACCAAAAAGTGAACCAATACTATAATAGATTCTCTCAATAAAGTCTACAAAAGTTTGTGGGGTATCAATATGAAAAAGGTTTGTGATGTGGTATCAATCCATAAAAGAGTTTTAGAATATGAAATTGATTTCTATTTTTCAATATATATATATATATATATATATATATATATATATATATATCTCATGGTGAAATTATGTATAAAAATGGTACTATGTATCGAATTCTACCATAAATATGAATCTAAATCATATAACTATCTGCTTTAGCTAATTTAGATAATTATTTAAGTTTTGGGGACTTGCTTCCAAATCATGCCTAACTATATGTGGAAAAATATGATAACTAATATAAGGACCAATGTGGAGGACATGTTTCCAAAACATGCCCCCTCTATAAACTGGATATGTTGAATACTACATAGGTGTGGAGAACGTGCTTCCAAGGCATGCCCCCACTAAATATGGGAAATCTGAATGTGTGAAATACATGCCCATATGACATGCCCCCATTGAATCTAAAAGACTAATATAAGTAACATATACTATATGATTGTGGAGAATATGCTTATAAAGCATGCCCCCGTTAAATCTAGAAATTGATATAAGTATCATATATTGAATGAGTGTGAACATGCTTCCAAATAATACCCCCATTTAATCTATAAATTATGCCAAGTGTGGAAAATATGCCTCTATGACATGCCCCTATTTGATGTGAGGTAAATATAGGAACTGGTAGTTACCTCACCTCAAATGGATAATACAACTGTATAATCTATGAATGTAATCATGCACCATATAAAAGGAACATGTATAGGTAGATATAAAATTGAAGTGAATAGAACCAATGTGATCACATGTAGGCCTAAGATACATGATAATGATCATGAAAACATATAAATAGTAACAATACAATCTCAACAATCAAATAATCACACCAAAAAGAGCACTCAAAATCAAGTCAAAATTCAATGGTCCAAGGAGACTAAAAATAAGGGGCATGTTTAAATGCCACACAATTGAAGGGATATGACTTAGTCAAATGTCCATAAAATCAAGAATGACATATTCAAATGTCTACACAATAAACCATGACATATGAAAATGTCAAAAAAGGCAAATATATAAGTATAGGGGCCATGAACAAAGGAGCATATTCAAATGCTCAAAAAAGGAACATAATAGCAAGGAAAGACACTCAAAGAATTGCATAAAATAAAACATAAGCAACTAGCATAAACATGTCTTAGTAACCCATGGACCAAATGTATTAGGAAAAAAAATCAAGTGTATATCATATAAAGTACTCTGTGTAAGATATAATCATGGATAAATGCATGTGTAAATATCTATGTAAGTCATACATGATAATTTAGAGTGATCATAAAATCATATAACCTATGTATATCAATATCAAAGAAGCAGATGCCCCCAATGTCCATATGACATGAGTAGAGGTAAATACCAACATCCAAAATAATAATGTATCATGTATCTATGTATGCCTATGTCACACTCAAGTATAAGTGTAAAACATATGTATGTATGAGTAATTAAATATGCCATCCATTAACATGAAACTAACACATAGGTGATAAGGAGATAATAGAACATGTAGGTGTTAAAAATGTCATTGTATTTCTTTGAATGCTTTTGATTTTTTTATTTATTACATAATATATTTACACAAGTGGATAATGTTCATTGGTATTTTTAAAGGATTTCATTCAAGTGTAGAAATGTGGTACACACCTTTTAAAAGTTTTTTTGTAATTATAAATGGACCCAACCAATTTGGTTTGAAATTTATTTTTTTGTATTTTTTTGCATTTGTATTCCTTTGATTTTATTTTTAGTACCAGGTCACCCACATTAAATTCATATGGCCAAACTTTTTTGGCATATTCTCATTTTAAATGATCCTAATAAACACACAAGTGATTAGTAGCCTATGTGCATTTTTCACTCAAATTCTTTAACTGATGCAATCACTTTTCATGGTATTCATTATCTTTGATGATGTCTTTTAGAGAGACATGAGAAGAAGGTATCTCAATTTCAATTGGTAATATATCCTCTATACCATAGACCAAAGAGTAAGGTATGTCTTAAGTAGGTATGTGTACGCTAGTTCGGTATGTCGATAGAACATATATGGTATGTTGTGAAAAATAGTGTTGATTCATTCAACTACTTTGCCAAGTATTTTGATAATTATTTTATTGGTTTCCTTTGCTTGGCCATTTCCTTGTGGGTAATAAGGTGTAGAAAATGTATGATTAATATTATATTTAATAAAAAATCATCTTACCATCTTATTTTTAAAAGATGTTCAATTATCATAAATAAAGTCTGAAGGAGTATCAAAATGAGAAATGATGTTGGTCATCATAAACTTGCATATGTCATCCCCTCTAGTAAGCTTAAGTGGAATTACTTCCACCCATTTTTTTAAATATTTTTTTAGATATAATGATAAATTTATGTCCACTAGAAGATATTGGATTTATCTTTCCTATTAAATAATAGCCTCATAAGGAAAAAGGCCATGGTGACATAATTTATTATAACTCATGTGATGGTACATGATTCAAATTACTATATTTTTGGCATTATAAACATAGTTTTGCATGTTATATACATTCTTATTCCATTATAGGATAGTAATAACATTGGTGAAATAGTTCTTGAGACATGGCACATCTGCTGAAATGCCCATCACACTCACTGTCATGCATTTCCAAGGGTGTAGTGCAAGTTTCCTCTTTTCTTAAGTATTGAAGTAATTGTCCACAAAAACCTAGTTTGAAAAAATCATTTCCACTAATAACATAATGAACTTCATTGAATTATAATTTCTATTTATCATGTCATGTAAAATGGTATGGTATATAGGCTCAATAAAGAAAGTTATGAATATTAGTGTAGCATTTGATGTTTATAGTACTATGAGTAACAACAAGAATGACCAAGGCATGAATTTTATCCAAATAAATGGAAGGATTTCATATCTATAATATTTTAAAGTTTATGTGATAATCATCAAAAGTCATCAAGGATGTTTTACTTTCCTTAACATCTGCATGATAATATTTTTTTATGTGGAATACTATTGATAGAAAATGTGTCAAATGTTTGTGTGATTTTATCTATAATTTATTTATATTAAAAATATTCTCTTATTTATTTTTTTAATGATTAGTAATTTGATTAAAAAACAACTAGGAATAACTAAACATTATGTCTCTTATATCAAACTTATGTGTTATAAATAATCTAATGATCAAGGACTCACATTTGTCTATATTTTTGGTGCAAGAAAAAACTAATTAGTAAGAAAAAGGAATGTATTTGCCTTTAGGGGTAAAAAATACAATGCCATCACCCTTTCCTATTCAACATTTTGATCCATAAAATAACATTTTATATGGATTAGAAGATATATTATTTACCTTGAACTCATCCTAAAAATCCTTAGTGAGTGGAAAAGAATTTGGTAAAGGAGTTGTATCCAATTAGTTAGATATTACTTGACCTTTTATTGAATTTTGGGATAAGAATTTTAGATCGGAATCTAAATTACATCACCCATTTTTTATGCATCTAGCTAGGTGTTTTTTTTCATGAGGACCATGAATGGATCTTCTTTAATTATAACATGAACCTCATTATTGAGAAAATAATGTTGTATTTTTTGGGTAGCAAAAACCAAAGATAAACATAGTTTTTACATGGATGTATATTTGCATTCATAATCGACTAGCTGGTGATTGATATAATAGATTTCCCACTCTTTCTGATTGTCATCAAATTGTGCTAGTAAGGCCCCTATGGCTTCATGGGTAGTCGATATGTAAAGAAGTAGTGGTTTATCTAGAATATGAGGCATGATTACTGGTGTGTTTGATAAATAGGTTTTTGTTTTATCAAAACATTATTTTCATACCTCATCCCATATGAGTTGTGTATCTTTTTTAATCAATCATGTTAAAGGGATTATTTTACAAACCAATTTGGTAATGAAACTTCAAATAACTCAAATTTGGCCCTAAAAAAATCACAATTATTTTAGATTGGTTAGCAGTGGAATTTATATGGTATATTTACATTTTTTGTATCAACCTTAATTCCTCACTAAGAAATAATGTATCCTAGGAGTTTTATTGAAGATACCCAAAAACACATTTTTTTGGATTTAGTCCAACATTAAACTTGCATATGTACTCTAATATTTTTTGTAAATCAATAACATGGTCTTGGTAGCATTTTGATTTTATAAATAAAACATAAACATAATCCTCAATAGTTTTGTGTATGAAATCATGAAATATGTGAGTCATGGCCCTTTGACATGTGATTCTTACATATTTTTAATCCAAAAAGCATGATTGTCTAATAAAATATCCCCCAAGGAGTAGTAAATATGGTCTTTTCATGATCCATAAGGTTAATTTTGATTTGGTTATATCCTAAAAAACCATACATAAATGAAAATATCTAATATCTAGCTATAGAATCCACAAACATATCAATATTAGGTAAAATAAAGTCATCTTTAGGGAAAGCCTTGTTTAAATCATAGTAATTAGTGTAACATTGAATGCCACCATTTGGATTTTTAATAGAGACAATGTTGGACACCTAGTAATAATGTACATTGGATCTTATAAATCCAGTGTCTACAAGTTTTTGGACTCCATCTTTTACCAATAATGCCACTTAAATATGCATTTGTCATATTTTTATTTTATTGGATTCGCATCTAGGTATAATAATATATTATGCATTTACATTGATGGATTGATCCCAAGAATATCTAAATAATCCCAAAAAAAGAGTTAAGGAAAATCATGAAGGACCTATCAATAGGTTTTTCCTTCACCCTCATGTATCATTACAGTAAGTAAAATTGGTCTAGGGTCCTTATCTATTCCAAAGTTATATTTGATTATTTCTTAATTTAATAAAGTATATTTATCTATGATAAATGGTGTGATAGGAATAAAATTTGATATATCATGTTGTATATTTAGATTATAATTCTCACTAAAGTAAGTGTGATTAGAGGTAACATGAGGAAACCTATTCCTATGATAAAAGGAAGGCATATCCTCATATTTCCTCAAGTATTATATTAATGATTCATCATTGTAAAACTCATCAATTTTTAGAATTTTTGGGGAAGAAATGCCATTTATTAAATGTTGGTTGACCATTTTGGAAAAAACTTGTACTTCAAGTAATATGTTTGTGTTTAATAGCCTTGTTTGAAAAACCCAACCCTTACCAATTTATATTACTTATAGGAGAAAGAGGTTGCATTATTCCTTGCTCATTTTTACCTAATATTTATCCCTTGTACCCATATTTGAGTAAATATTGAGAACTAAAATCAAATTTATCAACTTGTGGTGTAGTATGAATTAATGGTTGGACCATCATAATGTTTTAAGGGATTAGTATCCTTTGGGAATGTGTAAATTAATCCTTCATGAATAAATTTTAAGCATGCTTGTAATGTGGAGGGAATCAAATACATCTCATGTATCCAAGGATTTCAAAAGAATGTCATAGTTCAAATCATTCAGCATAACTTGAGACAAAATGGGTAATGTATGGGGACCTACTATAATATTCAATATTATCTATCCTAATACTTGTCATGAAATATTATCAAATCCCTTGATAATCATATTATATGGTTTCAAATTTAATGGTTTGATACCTAATATAGAGAGAAATGATATGTTGTAAATGTTGAGTTTGGAACCATTGTCCACAAGAACTCATTTTACCATTTTGTTACAAACACATACCTAGATATAGAGTGTTAAATAAATATTTATAGGGTTTTGAGGTAGAAAATAATCCTTTTCAAAGGATATATTATGCTCAGTCCATTTTATGAAATTTAAGATATAGGGAACATATTGTGGTTCAAGATTATAAGTGAGTAAATTCATACATAATGTACCTAAAATAACATCCTTGTAATGTGATGAGTTGTGTAACAACTACAATACTGAGGTTTTGATAATAGTGTGTTTGGATTGGGAAATAACATATCCTAGGTAGGATTATTGTTTCATGCACTCACTTTGGCACTTTATAGTGATAGCTAAAATTTTATTGTAAACATCAAAACAAGGAGTATGTAGGAAAGTATGTTTTGAATCCTTTATAGATTATAATTAGTTAATTAGGCATGAGATATAACAAGAAATAACCACCATAAGGTATTGGACCATGAAATATTTTATAGATATGTTGATGGTAAACATGATTTAAAATTTATAACATTCAAGGAATAGTAATAGAAAAAGCAGAAAACCCTAAGTGACCTAGGGTTTGATGTTCAAAGATTAGGTTTAGAAAAATGTTAACCCTAAAATTATGATAAAAGGTGAAGTTATAATTAAACCTATATTTGAATTAAATGGGTATATATAAATGAAATGGTGTAAGGGTGATAGTCAAATCTATATTAGGCCATTTAGATGATAAATTTAGATATAAGCATACACTAAATTTATTATGATGAGATAGTCTAAATATGGAAAGTACAACTATAATATATATAAAAATGAAAAAAATGGGATGAATTATCTTATTTTAATTATAATTAATTTATATATCTAGAACAAGACAAAATTAGGTTGAAAGGAGATTCTATAACAATCATCATATTTTGGATCTGACACTTATAACAATCTAAATAATAACATTAGCCTAGGATGGTTGCATCGACACTACTGCATGGGTTCGATGTAAGCGTCTTGTTAATAGTATATGTTAAAATAGGATGTTACCACTTGGATGATATTGGGTTTGAATTCAAATTCACTCTAGATCATTTGAATATGGGTCATGGACTATTAATCCTTATGAAATAACAAAACCCTTGTTTTCCATCTCCATAGTGACCTTGGGAAAAAATGGGTTACTGGGCACATGGTGTTGAGATGACCCTCAAGACCTTGATATTAAAGGGTGTCACATATCCAACACTCCATAATATGGCCTAAAACTAATGTAATTCTCCCCTATGTATTGGATTACGTGTAAATCATATAATATGTATAAAGCAATTGCAACAATAGACTAACTTATATCTTGGAAAATTAGGCTCTTAGGTTGATCCTTTAGTACTTCAAGCTTTTAGATGTGTTGTACCTATGACTGGTATGGACCTAGGGAATATTTTTTTAATTAAATGCTTGATAGAGTGTTTTTTATAAGTTGCCTTGGTCTCTTTGGTCTTTTTCTAGATTATTATGTGAGGAATGAATGAGGGTTGATATTATATTTATATTAATCCTTTTGGAGTCATAACTCAAATTAAATTACTTATGATGAATAGTAGGATACATTTCATTTTAAAATTGATGACTTCAGGGCATTGGATGCTTACATCAGGATCAGATAGTAGTGTCGATGCTACTATGTATCCCAAATATTAGTGTCCAAGGAGTAGGAAAGTAGGTATAAGTTCAAAACTTGTATATATGGAAGATAAGTACATTTAATAATTTTGAGTAATATATAAAACCTAGGTCATCAACATAATATTGTTTAGACTAAGAAATATAGGCCAAGGGGAAAAAATATAGAGAAGATGCAAGACTTGTAAAAAAGGAAATGTAAAGAACCAAGATGAACAACCAAGATTTGATTTTTTCCAAGTGTACAAAATTGAGGTGATGTTTCATAATAAAATATCATCTAAAAAAATTGAATCATGATATTTATTATTTATTCATGGCCTCAACTTGTCCCTTTTCTCATTGTTATTAGGAACTAAAAATTGTATAGAATATCTAAAACTCCTACATCATCAACCAAATCATAATGGTTAAAAATGTGCCCACCTTGATCACTTGTGATCTATCTCAAAATTCAAAATCAAGTGACTATTTTTTTAGATATGATTTTTTATATAATATTTGAATTTTTTTCATGTAAGTCTATATATTTTTCCAACTTCATTAAACATAGAACAAAACCTATAATATTATTGCATTGTTAGACCTTTCTAAAATTTAATTATCTATTAAAATCCAAGCTCATTCTATAAAAACATCTTGAGGATCAAATAAAAATACGGGTATAAATGAAAGTTTTTGTCTTCCTAGTCCTTTAAAAAGTGCCATAACTTGACATATATTATTTGTCATCTCAATGACATTTTATCCATCACAATCTTGCTAAAATTTTATTCCCCGATATAATATTGAGTTTTATGTGTCCTTTATCTATACCTATGTATGATTCATAAATTACATCATGGATATATTTATTCATTACAAACCACCACAACACATGGTTAAGTCCAATGTTGTACATCATATCATTTATCAACTAGAATGTTTGGGATTTTACTAAAAAAATTAAATCTACTCACTAAGTTATATGACCTTAGGAAAGGATGCACTATATAGATAACCCCATCTAGTTTAATACCAATATGACACTCAAAATTTGGAATAAGAATCCAAAAAATATTCATTATTGTCATTATGATTTTCACCTAAATTTATCCTTGGATATGGTAGGAAGTCACAATGACTTTTGGTAGGCCTAGCAATGATATTAAAGTAAAATTCCAATAACATTAGCAATTTTCTTATTCAACATTAGATAATGGGATTATTGACTAAGTACAAAAATTCCATGTAATCCATATAGAATTTGAACAAATTTTCCAAAAATTAAATTTGGAGTAAATGAATGGAACAAACCATGAAAAGAGCCTCTCATTCTATGGTGTTTTAATTTATCTCAGTATTAGTCAATAGAATATGGGCATAGAATAGTGGGATTTCCACTCCTTGAGTTCCAAAGTTTTTAAGGTATCACTACTAGCATAATTTGGAGAATTTTCATGTACATATAAATGATTTTATAAGGTTTTTATATAAAAAGATAAAAAAATAATAAGCATGCATACCTTTACTTTCATTGAATTTTATCTCTTTTTCATTAGTGAAAATTAATGGAACTCCTTTCCCTTTAGGTATATTCATATGGTCACAAATTTGAAAATATTTATTGATGGAGCATCGTTAATACCGAACATGACCAAATAATGAATTTATCCATGTATCATCTCTAAGTTCATCCATTTTGACCATGACCTATATCTTGTGACAGTTAGTCTTTAATCTTAATTTGAAAACATTATGGCCAAAAAATTTAACTTGTGGGACCATGAATTTGTGATTATTTGTATTTAAAGGTAATTTTATTTCTCAATAGAATTGCATGCACTCTATCAAGGATTCTAGGTGGGATTATTTTTATTTTTATATTAACCAATCATTTAATAATGATTTGAAGTTTATCATGGTAATTTTATCAAATGTGTGGAGTATAATCTATTCTGATAGTATTTGCAACATTGCAAGGTCAAAATGACATAAAATTATAAGCATAAACTCCATATTCCATTATGAAATTAGTATTAATTTTATATCCTTTGGTTATGTTAATCTAGTTGTTCTTAAAAAAATTAATAAAGAAATAAATTTAGTGCCTAGATATCTCTAAGTATAAAATCTAGTAATAAAATAGGGATAGGGTTCTTCATAATAATTTTGTTCATAATTATTAATTAAACATATATTATTCTTTTTCTTAATATTTATTCAAAATTATTACTACTATGGACACTCTTTCACTTTTTTCAACTTTAAATATTGTTCCTTTCTTAATTTTTGTATCAATTGCTTCCTACACTTTGGAAAAATAATTATTTTAAATTTTGAATGCATTTTTCTATGTTATTAATTTTTTTGGTACTTTAGGAATTTTATACACACATCTCAGATTGTACTCCATCCAAATATTTTTTCATGTATGAAAAAATGTCCTTTATATATATATATATATATATATATATATATGTATATATATATATATATATATATATTATTCAACACAATATCCCAATCATCTCTAACCATGATCATTTAGGTATCTCCTTAGCCCAAGTTCACCCTGATAGTGATAGGATCCTTACATTACATATCTTTTATTCTCCAAAACAAGTGATAATGTTTTGAATCTATGCTTGGATCACTCATTATATATACATTGAACTCAATAAAATAGTCCAAGTGTGAGTATGATATTTATTAATATAATTCTCATCACCAACTTTAATTTTTTTTCAAAATTTTGTATAAGCGTTATAATGTAAGGATCTATCATTTCTCACTTCATTTTAGAGTCATATGATTTCAGTTATTTTACTTATTAAATATTTATAATCTCAAAAAAAGTAAAATAAGATACCATTAAATAATTTTCTTTCATCCTCAAATCATAATTGTAACTCCAATAATTCTTTATCACTCATCTCAATGGTACCTCAATTCCCATCTATCAAGTGTTCTTCAAATCCAAATATGATGAATTTGATGATGTTTATTTATGATTTAATACATAATTATTTCAATATATGATATAATTATATCTTTCAATTCAATTGAGATTAGATTCCTCAATAAGTTATGGACAACTTTGGATACCATCAACCATTTGTGACCCAATAATGTTTCATAGTCTTTTTTTAATAAGATGACTATAAAATTAGGTATAAATGTTTAGGTGTCAATAGTTATGTTTTTAACAACTATAATAACTCTTAAAAACTTTATACCATGTTTATTAGCTCCAATAAATTACAAATTAAACAAAAGCATAGTGTAATTCCAAATATTCTTCCATGTCTCCTCTTAATTAATGTCACATTTAGACTCATCATCCATAATAATATATTTTTAATTCCCCCCTAAGATATATATATATATATATATATATATATATATATATATATATATATATATGCATTACCATTGATAATAATGATAGGTTAATTTATATGAATAATGAATCAAGAAATTAATCACCTAATAATGAGCATTTTAATATGGTTTCATTGTCCTACTCTTTCTCTCCCCATCAGTAGATGCTACACCATATAACACTAGATACATCGTAATATACTCCATGTTTTAGATACTGTATTTTATTGAAGTAGTTACAAAATTATTGAATTTTTAAATCATTTGAAAGAGGATAAAAACCTTATAAATTATATTGGTTAACAATAATTTTATTTTAGTAGTTTTAGAAAACTTGAGCCTATCAATGTACTTTAATGTTCATGTGACTTTTTGTGCCTAAAATTTTGAATTATTAAAACTAATAAAAATAGGATAGTTATTATTTGAGAGTTCAAAATATGAATTATAATATATAACTTGACACTTTATGCATCGATATAAGTATTTAATGATTAAAACTTGACAAAATTTATGATGTGCAAAATTTTGCATCATCATTATAACACCCAATCAACTTTACCTATACTAATTGATCCACTATGATTTGAGTCACATAACATAATATATAAACATAGAATGTTTCATGGCCCTAAGTTCATGATGTAAACTCATAGTTCATATGATAATGGTTCAAAAATTAATTAATGCCAAACTACCCATTCTAACACTCTATAATGTTTAAGCAGGACCTTAGACAATTCTAACTAATCAAGAGGATGGATTTATATGTTAAGTTATAGGTTATTAATTTTAAAGTGAGATACATTTTAAAAATAATATTACTGAAATATTATTGAACATGCATAAAATATCTTAGAAAAGCTCCTTGAGGATGAAGCATCACATGTCCACCATTGGATATGGTTTATCCTAGATGTCAAATCTAACCATCTCAAAAATTATTTATGAATCTTTATGAAACTCTTTAAAAGTTTACTAAAAATAATGAGGTTAAATTTTATTTTAAAAAAATAGGCATTGAGAATCTATATAAATACTATCTCATGGTTTTCCTACTTACCCTCTAATCCCTTAGATGATCTCCATTAATGAAGTCTCCAAGCTTTCCAAGTTTTATAGATAAATTTTAAAATAGTTTCATTTTTATTTTAGAATGAATTTTTTTTGTATTTTGGTAGGTCATATATCACCCCATCCCTTCAAAAATATTTATTAAGGCTTATAACCCTCCCACAAATGAAAAAAATCAAATTCAAAAGGATTATATAATCCATTAATAGAGACCACATGGCCTTCGAGATATATTTTATTTATTCTATTATTAAAAATATCATTAATTGTTACATCCTTCTTAACCCTAGTAGAAAAAATAATGACAATGATAGTTTATGTTACCATTAGATATTATGGATTGCTATGTCATAACTATTGTGATTAGTTAGATAATGATGATTACCATTTTGAATACGATTTTCAATATTTTTTTGGTTATGTAAAATACACATTGATGTGATTATTTTTGTATTTTTGATATAAATGTAATAGTTCATTTAATGTATTACTTTATATTAGTATTTTCAACATTTTATGATTATAATAGACTAATTAATCTATTTCTTTGATTGAGGTGTATGTATGATATCTTATATGTTACCTCATAACATAATCATGAGGAATGAAATCATAGGGGAGAGGGTGGAAAATCATGGAAACTAGGGGTATAAAGAGTGAATATATAACAATCACACACTCACATAATTTTTTGAGTAGTATTTGATTATATATTATTTCATATCTTATTTTGTGATAATCATCTTGTTCTTTAAATATATTTATATTTATATATATATTTTAAAAATTCTAGATTACCTATACATTATGTTTCTATTCTCATAATCATATTCTTGTTTCACTTATGAATACCATACACCTATGTTTCTTACATACCAATTTTAATTTTGGAGTCTTAATATTGTGTTTATTTCATGATTATATTCAATTTTTATTGTTAGGTGTAACTTCATGTTAATTGGACACATGTTTTGCTTGTCAAGCGTATTCTCATGGTTAATTAATTATTTTACTTATTGAGTGTATTATCATGATTTGTTAATACTTGATAAGTTTTATTCTCATACTCTTAAATTTTATTATATGATGGTATTTTAAGAGCAATGGTATTGATGCATACTAGCTGATTTATTTAGCATAAACTTTGTTGTAAAAATAAAAGAAAAGTGTATAAACCACTTCCATGGTCATGAGAACACAAAACCACTATAGTGGTGTGAATTTCAATGTTATTATGGGAGTTAAGGAATAATTTATTAATCATAAATCATATTTTGACTTGAATCATGATATGAGGTATTATTATTATTTTGCATATACCTTGAATTTGGGTTTAAAAAACCCTAATTATTTGTGTATCACAAATTAGGGTTTTCCTTGAATTTTGAAGTGAAATGTAAAGTTTGGGGATATATTTAAGTTTTGAATTTTTTTAGCTAGATCAAATAAGGTATTTTAGAGGATATATATGTATGTATGTATGTATATGCACACATGTATTTTTATCTACACACACACACACACATATATTTTATTATCTATACCTATATTTTATTTTATTACTATTTCATTTATTTATTTATAATTTATTTTAACAATAAAAAAACAAAACTTAAAAAAAAGGAGTTTCAGGGGCCAACCGACCCCTCCCCTATGACATAGCCACAGTAGGGGTCATTGGCCCCAAAGATAATTAGGGAAGCAGGATGGCCAGCTAGCCGAAGCCCCTCCCTCCTTCCTTTTAAGTAAGAGAGGGTTTAGGGGGTCATCCCTACTATCACCCCTCCCTCTCCATTTTTTATTTTTATTTTTAATTTAAATATTTTTAAATTTGATTCATTCATTCATTCATTTTTTTATCTATTATTTTATATATATATATATATATATATGTATTTTATTTTATACATTCATTTTATACATATAATTTTTTATTCTATTTTATTTTATTTTAAATATAAATTTTATTATATATATATATATATATATATATATATATATATATATATATCTATACAAATTTGAAATAAGATATGTTTGGTATCTACATGTATGTATGTATGTATGTATATATATATTTTTTATTTTTATTTTATATATATATATATATATATATATATATATATATATATATTTTATATATATATATATATAAATATATATAATATATATATATATATATATATATATATAATGAGTATATTATTTATATAATATCATTATCTATTTAATTATTCAAGGTATTTATATCAACATAATATATACCTAAATATTTTTAATTTTTAATTTATTAAAATATAAAAATGTATATATGTAAATTATTTATTTATTTTAATGTGAAGTATAAATTTACATATGTATTTTTAACTCAAGTAAAATTTAATCTTAATATGATGGCACCATTATTTTTATTCATTTGTTGAATATTCATAAACTAATATAAGATCAGTTTTCAACATTCTAAAGTGAATATATTATCATTTCCCCTTGTCATGCAAAATAATAAATTTTGAAATAATAATTTTCACATTCATATTTCAACCCTCTAATAAATCAAAGGGAAGTAAATAAAGATAGAGAGTATTTGTTTAGTGTCATATTCAAATACAATAATAACTTATTCTTCAAAAACTTATGTGAACTAGGAAAGAATACATTTTCATAAGCAACCACCTTCAACTTCAAGAGAATAACATATTATATATCTCCGTTTTGAAACTAATCAACCAATTTTTGTCAAGACTAAGTATTACATTAAAATATTAAAAATACAGTTTCAACTCTTCATTTATTTCACATTGTATGCATGCATATCATATCAATACTCCTTTGCCATTTACAAAACATTTGATAAATCTTGAGATAGAAAGAAATGCAATGGACATACTTTTATTTTTTCATATTTTCAACAAACAACCTTTTCACATATAGGTAAAAATATCTAAAAATGAAGGAAAGGTATTAAAATTCTTGAAATTATTTATTCCAAGAAAGATTAAAAAATTCCCAACAAAATAAAGGAGAAATAATTTTTAAATTTACAAGGCTAAAATCATTGTCTCCATATAACCCTTTCACAAGATTTCATAAAAAAGATTTTCAGGGCTACAAGTTTAAAAATATTTTATCAAAAATCTCATTCCTCAAAACAATGATTCACAATGGATTATAAACTCTTAAATAACATAAAATATTTTAGATTCCAAAGAACATATGAGATAAACTATCATGCCACAACAAGATCCAAGCTCCAAAACCTACACACAAGTGTCAAGATCCAAGAATACTCTAAAGAAACATAAAAAAAAGGCTAAAATAGCGTAATTAAACACCCATCCTTTAGGCATAATTTCATTCAAACCTCACTAAGTGAGTTTCATGCATAGCCTCCCCCAAGCCTAAGGGTAAGAGGCATGCCTCAAACTCATATGCACAATGAATAACCTTGAAATGGAAATAGTTTGGTGTCAAAGAGAAAGAGAAAAAAATAACAAGGTGTTCACAAAGGAAAAAAAAAATGAACAAAGAAGTTAAAAAGGACTTCACCAAAGAGAAGAGAAGAGGGGTCTTTATTTATTTTCCATATAAGTTTGTCAATAAACTCATGGCTTCCAAATCCAAATAAAATAGTGTTTATCAAACAATAATTTACCTCCTTAGACATCGAATAATACATCATGCATCCTTAGACATCCCATAACCCTCCTTAGACCTCCCATATATCATAAAAGAGAGTGGATTTTTAACCTCATAAAAAGGTTCCACTTCTCATAAGCAAGTTGATACCACTAAGGCTAGAGTGTGCTTGTCCAATAGGTTATAAGCAAGAGATCCACTCTCATTCCCCAAATACATGCACTTGTGCCAATCCCCACATGGGTGGCATAAATGTGATCCCAAATCCCATACCAAAAATTTTATCAACAAATAAGTAAAACAATAATAAAGAGAAACATGGAAACAAAATACAAGTGAAAATATTAAAAGAAATACAGGAACAAGGCCTCAAATCTAGTAAAAACATTTGTTCATTTTATTTTAGAAGATATTCATTCAAGAAAATCAAGATAAGATAAAGAATTTAGTAATAAAAAAAATGAATGAATAAGACCTACCTCAACCAAAATATCCACTTGACACTTCTAAAATCCTCTTTCTCCAAGCACCTAAGCTCTTCAACAATCCAAAATACATAGACCCAAAAAGACTAAAAGAAGGCCTTTAAAATAAGAAGACAAAAAAAAAGGAGTGTGAAACATGGAAATCCTCATCCCAATGATATGACCTCCCTCCATAAATTTCTCTTACAAAATGCCCTTACACATTCACATGTGAGTTCCTTGCACTTACAAACATAACACAACCTTTTTTGTTCAAAAAGAGAGGTTTTATTGTGGAAGCAAAACCTAGGCCATAAATAAGGCCTTTATATGACCAAAAATTGGTCAAAGTGACTTGAAACCCCCACCTACCCAATGGTTATATGTATGGGTCCAAAAAGTAATAGTAAGAGAAGCTTCACTTGTCAATTACTCAATCTAAAAAGTGGTTGGAAGGCCAAATCCGAGTTTGAACAGATGGGTTGGGTTTGTAGGTCAACCCAACCATTAAAAAGGTTAAATAACCTAATTGAGGGTTGAAATAGGTATAAGGTGATTATAATTATAAGAGAGGTTAAGGAATAACACCAAAAATTTAAAAATAATAAAGAGAAGAATTTAAAAGACACAAAATAATGCAATCAAAAATTTGAAAAGAAAGGGGGGTATAATATTAAAGGTTTAAGGTGATTTTATATGTGCATATGATTCATAAATGCATGCTTTATTCCCTTTTAATCTTTCCTTTCCCCCCCTAAAATTTTCATACTTAATGCAAACATCAAATACATCCATGGAAAAATAATTTATATCTAAAATAATATGAGCTAATATAACTATCACTATGAAAAATTTACAAGACAATCATATATCTTGGTTAGTTAAATATAATCAACTATAAATTTACAAAATATAACATCATGATATTTAATATCAACATATCGATAACAAGGTATATCCACACATAAATAACCATGCATAAAAATAAAATCTACCAAACTAATAATCAATGTCCATGATGTCAAAAAAATATAAAGTGTGGGCACCTCATGCCTCTAAATAGTCTAACATATATCCATCAAGTCCAAAAAATATGTATCAAAACATCTAATAGGGGGTGGTGTCAAAATGGGGTCTCACAATAAGTGGTTATAATAACCACCTATAGGCCTAGGGTTGGTAGGGATAGATTTTGTGATCATATAACATGGTTGTATGTAAAAATTTGGTCATAAAATCTTTAGATAATGGAAAATTAACCATATTATGAAACTCAACTGTTAGATATGTTGGTGGTATTTATGATCTTAATTAAATGTGATGATAATTAAATTTGTGCACATTAGGGGTCCTATTTTTGGTAAGTTAATTGATGACTTAAGTATATCATTTAAAAAAAAAAACATTACTTGGTAACCCTATAAAATTAAAATAAGTTATGATTACTACTAGTTCACATTCTCATTGCTTTTTGAGCATACATTATATTGATAAAATGATAATGAATGTTTAGGAAATTTTTATGAATAAAATCATAACCTGTTAATAATGTATGTTATATAGTGTTCATTTTTATAAATGGATTATATTTTAATATTTTTTATTGATAATATGTAATAGTATTAAATGTTGTTCTTAATATCAACTTGTATGGATTAAATAGATGCTAGATTTATTAGCAATGGTTATGACCATTTGGATGGCACACTAAGGACTTATTTACCATAAAACATAATAGGCTTGGTTATTATATTAAACAAAATATTGATTGAAATATGTAATTTATATAATTACTATAATTATTATTAATATAATATTTGGATGAACCTATAGAATGTGAAGAGTCACACTTTTAGATGTCAGTCATACAAACCAAAATGTAACTAGAGTTGTGTTATTTTTAGTGTGAATAGAGGTGTCCTTTACACTCAATTTAATATTGAATCATAAACATATTTAATTACTATTCATTTTAAATGTAACTATTTTTGGTATTGTTATAAATTAAATTGTGTTTTCTTTATGATATCAATAAGTGTATTGTCATTGATGCATGGATTTTTCATGATGAATTCATAAATGAGACCAATGAATTTTTTGATTAGATCAAATCAAATTTTGTTTTTTTTTGACTTTACATGAAAGACCTTAAAATAACATCATGTTGATATATGTCATTTGGACTATGAATTCCTTATGAATGATATTGTTTGATAATTTTGTGAAATAGTCAGCCTTCATGTTAAGGGATGATGAGTGATAGGAAGGGAGCATTTATATAAGTCACTCATCATTATTTAATAAGAATGGAAACATTATTTGTATGTTATATTAGATATTATTTCTGATGTGGATTATGACCCAACTTCAATTGAAGTATGATAAAAATAAAAATTCTTTAGACAAAGTAATGTTATAACTTTATACATTATATGTTCATTGTAATTTATAGATTAGTTATGCTTGATTTCATATTAGATATAAGACTATCCATGGCCTATATAATCTATTCATGTAATAGTTATTATACTTACATATTTTTCCCAACTATTTCTTGATGTTCGATCACCATTACCTTCCCCTTCATAAAAGGAAGGACCACTCCTAGTGGGAAGGTGTGCAGGAGACCATTATATGTAGGTTGATGTAATGCACTTTGATGATGCTTTCCCTCCTTATAAATTATATCAAATAACCATAATTACATATTCATGGATATTCAAGAGATTATTACTCATGAAACTATTGAACATTTGATGTATTTACTTATTTTACTATTCAGTAGTGATTCATGATAGTGTTATATTCTATTGTAGATTTATATTGGATTATAAAATAAAAGATATTGTTATATAAATTATAAGGTAATAAACCTTATTATATTTTATATCTAATGAAAATTTTTAATGTTAAATATTGAATTCAATATTATGAAGTCTTGTACAACAAATATTACTTTACTATTATTATTGTATTAGGTTGTCTATATCTTGAGAGGATAATTTTATGTTTAGAGCTTGATTCAATGAATTTGATGTTTAAATACATGTATTAAAACTAATCATTAGTTTATAATACATTAATTTTGATGGATAAATAATAAGTAGTGAATTTTGAACTATTTGAGCATAAATTTTTTATTCGATAGGGTAAAAACTAGGTTTTACAGGGATCCTGGAACCATAAAAGCATAGTAAAAAAAGTATAAATAGGCTAATTAAAGGTTAAACAACCAAAACATCAAAAAGCCACTATAATATATTAAAATTAAGGAAATAAGAAATTTTAAAAAAATCTTAAGAGGGAAGCCCCTTCGATGGGTCTTCAGCATATTTAAGATTCTTCATGGGGATGTATTGCTTTACCTTTGAAATCTTGGCCTATGTATGGTTCCTAAGTCCTTCAAAAAATTCACCAAGAAAGATCATACAGGGTCATTTTTATACTTTAACCTACAAGGGAGACTGTTTAGGGGGGATCCCGTTGGGGGAACCCTGAAGGAGGGATTTCAATATCTTAGGTGACTAAATGATAGGGGTCTAAGTGGGTGGGGAAGACTAAACTAAAGAATGTACCATGGACTTAGCCTCTTTATGCAAATTATTCTAGTCCTAAATGAGCTTGGCAAGGGCCATCCCTACTTGTTAAACCTTGGAGTTGAATTTTCCTAGCTATAATTTATTCATTTCCATCTCATTAGATAGAATAGATTTTCCTTTTTAAGAAGTCTCCACAGGGGTACCCACATCAAGGGAGATTAGCTTATGTTTAGGAATGAATAGCTTGAGGTGGAGGTCATCAAGAGGGGATTTGGAAGGGATGGCTAGGGGGTGTACTCAAAATATTTATGAGATCCTAAAGTGGGCTCCTCCACTAGGGAGTCCTCCCTAGAGGAAGAACCCCCTAGGGGGACCTCTTAATTATGGAGGGCTTGGTCATGCTTGACAAGGAGAAGGATCAACCCTTGGTGGAGGATAAGGATAGTTTCATTCACTTGATGTAGCAAAATAGTTCTAAGGGACTTAAGTAAAAGGAAAGATAGACTAATTTTATAGCCAATAAATTTATTCAATAGTATAAAATGGTGGGAAAAGATAAGAGTGTGTTTACCTTCAAGAGTCATATAGTGCATGACTTGAAGACAAATATCAAGCTAGTAGTGAGGGAGATCTACCCATGGGAAGCCTTTCTTATCGATCCTCACAAAGTCATTCATCTAGAATAATCATTACAATAGCTCTTATTTATTTTTTTGGTCTTTGAATGCTTTGGTGCCTTTATAAGACATACTAGTCACTTCCCTAATGTATTCCTCTAAAATAGTGATTCTTATTCCATGAATGGTCATCTTACATTTAAAAAAAATAGTAATGACACTAAATGTTAAAAAAATGTATGGTAAATTTTAGTTTAAGATTAGTTAGTTGTAGCATGTGGCATCAGAGTGTAGTTTAAAATTATCAAACCTAATGAGTTCACTAACACTCACCTACCTTATCCTCATTTTATAGTATGATAAAATGGTACGTGTAAGGCCAAACATTGAAGGAAATACTTCCAATCAGGATCACCAACCTAAGCTAGACCCATTAGCAACAAATTAAGATGCTAAGCTTGATGAAATACTCACATTATTGAATGAGATATGGAATATAATAGTAGACCTAGAATATGAAGTACATGGGCATGATGATAAATAATAGAAAGAAGAACAACATGTTGATCATGAATAAATCCAAGAGAAAGATCATGTTGAAGAGCATCAGGATGTAAGAGTAAAAGTGGCTAAAAAATTTGTGCATGACATGAAAAACGTGAATCCACATAAATTAAATTGAATAGCTATAGGATATGGGTTTAAAGGTTGACTCACTGATATAGACAATTATTTAAAATACTATAAAGTAACTAAAGTGGTATGGGAAGCATACCAATTAGCTAGTGAAGTAGTAACCTGGTAGTCCAACATTAAAATGGAAATGATATTTGACTCCACTACCACCAAATGGGATTATTTTTTAACATTATTCAAGGTATAGTGGATGATACAAATTTACTTTGATAATAAATTAATAGATTTTGAAAATCTAAAGAAGGGAGAGTTATTAGTGACTGAGTACTGGCAATAGTTTATAAAACTTATCAAATATGTTCCCAAATATTAGAAATATGAACTTTTTTAAAACCAAAAGTGCATCATGGGTTTGATTCTAAAGATTGGATGTGAAGTGGATGTGCATGGACCTAGTTCCATGGACTAAATACTCAAGAAAGTTGTCAAGCAGGAACACAATCTCAAATCTCTTATTGAGGTAAGATATAATTATCATAATAAGTTCAGATGTCCAAAAGATTATTTTAAAAAGAAGAATTGGAATTCATTGTGTATTTTAAAAACATATTCAATAAAAAAATCATAGATTTCACAATGCTTTAGGGGTGACAAAACTAGGAAATGAGTTCAAAGATGAAATTAAAGAAATAAATACAATTGAATAAAAAGTGACTAATTGGGAAACATTTTACTTGTGGAGGTGATCACTAAGAAAAAAATTACCCATAATGGAAGACTAGTATCAAATTTTAAAATAATTCCTCTTTATTTTTTATTAGGGGTCTTTCCAACAATGAATCCTTGTAGCAGTTGACAATTGTTAAGCTAAGTTTTATATCTCACCCATATATGTGTCAGGTATTTTTTTTGGGAATTATGTTTCTATTATAATAGATAATAGACCTATTTATTGTTTAATTTCTCCTCAATTTATAAATAAACTTCTTATAAGGGCTGGGCATATGGAAAATTCATAGACTATGCAATGTGGGAACCAATCTAAGGTAAAGGTAGATAAGTGCTTATTATAATCAGAGGTGGAATTAATAAATTTTGCCACTATAGTAGAATTTTTTTTATCTTAGATAAGTTAAAATGATGTGAAATAATGAGTGATTTGTATTTGGAAGCACAAGGTAAAGGTAGATTTTTTAAAAATAAAGTGGAGTGTTTAGATGTTTTGGGAAATCATACTCAAATTTAGGGTAAGAAAAAGGAACTTAAGCTAATGAAAATCTCAGCCATCCAATTAAGGAAGGCTCAATGAAAGGGTTGTTAGGTGTTTATGGTTAATATAGATGAGGTAGGAGAACATAAATAACCTACCATCAAGTACTACCTAGTCTTACATGAATTTTAATATGCATTTCAATAAAATTCACCTGGATTACCACTCAAAATGGAGTTTAATTTCATGATTAATATCATTCCAAGATCTAAACCTATATCCAAAGGACCTTAAATAATGACAATAATTAAAATCCCAAATCTAATAGATGATGTCTAAAGTACTAATTTGATATGGTGTATCACCATTGGGAGCCTCTATGGTGTTCAACAAAAAATAAGGATGGTACCCTTTGTCTATGTATATATTATATGATGTTAAACAAGGCAACCATAAAGAAAAGGTATCCTTTATCCCATATTTATTATATTTTTGATTGAGTACAATAAGTGTATTTTTAAAAATTAACCTTAAATCAGGGTACCATCAATTGAGGATCAATGAGGAAGATATTATTAAACCTACTTTCAAGAAAAGGTAAAAACACTATGAATTCATAGTTCTACCTTTTAGGCTAAAAAATGCACATGTAACATTCATGATTATTATGAGAAATGTGTTCAAATATTACCTAGATGAATTTATCCTTGTCTTCTTAGATGATATTTTTATATATTCCAAGAATGAAGAGGAACACTTGTGACACTTAGAACTAGTGTTTCAACACTCGAAAAAGCATAATATATATGAAAAATTAACACATTTTGATTTATTTTAGAATAAGATACAATATTTGGGAAATATAATTTCATCCAATGGGATATATGTAGATCCAACAAAGATAAAATACATAATGGAATGTATGACACCCAAAAATGTTTATGAGGTGTATAGTTTTATGGGTTTAGTAGGGTTTTATAGGAAATTTTTACCCAAAATGTTTCCAATATATATAACCCCATAACCTCTTTGTAATATAAGGAGAAATGATTCTTGTGGAGTGAAAAATGTGAATAACCCTTTCAAATCTTTAAAAAAGAGGATTGCATATGTACCAGTACTATGCATTCTAGATTCAAATGGCCATTTTATTGTGGTAATAGATGATTTAGGTGATGGTTTGGGTGGAGTATTCCTAAAATAAGGCTTATTAGTAGATTATGAATTAAATTATGCTCCACAATATTTTTAACTGGATACCATATTACATGTTTTATAGGTTTATAGGCATTATCTATTAGGGAAACCTGTTAGGTTGTGGAGCTAAAAGCTTCACTGATGCAAACATGGAGGAGGTTGCAGGAGAGTTGCAGAGTGTCACAGAGACCGGCGTTGGTCTGGCCAACCGACGTCAGCAGGATAAGATAGGAATGCAACCGACATCGGTCATGGATCGGTCGGCGTCGGTGACCCCCAGGCAGACAGGGACCGACGTCGGTCACCTGTGTGGTTCGACTGTGAGTTTATTATGGGCAGTTAGCTAACGAACCAAGTGTTTGCATGATGAGAACTATTTTTAGACCGAGAGCTGTGGATCTAATTATTGTAATTAGATGTCTAATTATTATTTGGATGAGATTTATATAATAGACTCATGGTTGTATTGGAAAGGTGTTCTAGTTTGAGTTGAGCAAAGTTAGCTCCTTCTATGTGAGAGGTGAGCAAGGGTGTTCCTCCTAGTTCCACATCAGTACCAATGTGGGTGCTGGATTGGAGAATCAACAGGGTTCTTCATGTATGTAGGATCTTGGTCAGCATGGCCTATATTGGAGATCTACATGGTAAGTAAGATCATTGATCTGCAGGTGTATGTGTGTGCAAGGTCAAGGTTCACAGGTGTGCAGAACCAGGTTGATTTGCAGGTGTGCAAGATCAGATATGACAGCAACACAACAGGGAGTAGAATCAGGTAGGATCTACTTGGAGTACAGGTGTGTACTCAAATAGAGCAAAGAGGAAGGCAAGGGAGTTCCTTCCATAAGTATGGTATGTTGAGGTGCAGGTTATTATAGGTTCATGAGAGATCTACTTGAAGTATGTTGAGTACTTGTGGAGTGCGTGGAGCACTTGTGGTGTGCGTGGAGCCAAGGAGGTGAACACCAACTCTGTGTTTGAGTTGTGTGTTAGGACCTGAGAGAGAGAGCTTTGAGGAGAGAATTACTGTTCACTTGAGGTGTGGGAAGCCTCAGAAGAGGTGGTGGAGAAGAAGTGGCATCTTCTTTATTGTATTATTTTCTGTATAAGTATTAATACAAGTTGTGTATTGTCTCTCATATCATGTGTTATTTTGAATTCTAGTTACTTGTGATTCTGGTTAATTTTTGCATATTAAGTTGCTTGGTTTGGTAATCAATTGTGTGCTTCTGTTGTTTCGTATCCTGACAAGTGGTATCAGAGCTAAGGTTGCAAGAAGCAGGTTTTGTGTTTGGTTACATGTCACTCTCAGGGGTTTCTGATTGAGTGGGAGTAGAGAAATGGCAGATGAAAGTAATTTAAGAATGGAGGAGTTGAAAAGCACAGATGGTCACTTACGGTCCCATGGAAAGAAAGAGCAGGTAAAAGATTATTGTTGGTTGGTAGCAGATCAGCATGAAGGAACTGAAGAAGTAGATGTAGCAGGTGTTGTTACACAGGATGCTCTGGTTCTTGGATAAAGTTGAATCTTGGATAAAAGATTCGGTTGCCTCTTTCCATGTAGCCCTAGGTAGAGGAGCTGGTGAGCCTTGCCAAAGAATTGGCAAAGGGGAAGTGAAGCTGAAATTGCAGGCAGCCAACACACAGGTGTTGATGAAGGTCATGCAGGTCCCATGTTTGGAGATATGGCTAATTTCTTTAGAAAGATTGGGTGATGAGAGATGCACAAGAACTCTCACAGCGGATGCACTTGAATTAGCTGGTGGTAAGAAAATAGGTTCTCTTTATCTACTTGTTTATATTACTGATTCTTCTTCTGTTACAGAGACGTGGTTCATAGGCTTGGTCACATGAGTAGGAAGGAGATGCATGTTCTTAAGTGGAAGACAAATATATTTGACAAGCTTAAGAACTGGAAAGCCTTGGTGTACTTGGAGGAGATGGCGAACAAAAACCAGTGGATGGTGCTGGATACTTCTGAGCAGGGCAGTTTGGACATGGGGATTGATTCAAAGGAGCTCATAGGTAAAAAGTCATCACTCACAGGTGAACATAGATATCGATGTCGATTAGGAGGAACCAGCATCAAACAGACAGGTGTCGATGTTGGTCATGTGTAGACCAAAGCCGGTGTTGTCGGGTAGGGTAAGACCGACGTCGATCATGAGGACCGACGTCGGCAGTAGGTAAGACCGATGTCAGTCAGGAGGACTGACATCGGAAACAGGGACACTGACGTTGGTAGGGTCAGTAGTTAGGGACAGATGCATGGGAATTGACGTCGGTCGAATGCAGACTGTGGAGTGACTGAGGTCGGTTACTGTAACGGATTTTGGGTGGACATCATGCTGTCAAGGAGTCTCAAACACCCATATGGAGGACTGAAGACGTAAGTAGGCCCTCAAATTCATTGTTCCTCTTCTTTATACTCATTGCTAATTGTAGAGTAGGAAGGATCTAGGAAATAGGTGGGAGCATGGCATGGATATGATGCAGAACCAAACTGGAGTTTTGGTAGGGTTGCCAGCAGGTATGAAAGCACAGAGACGAATGGATTCCTTAGTTGAAGAATAGAGTGAACAGACACGTGAGATGGAAGACTAGGTATATGGTCTTGAGGAGCTACAGGATAGTGGTACAGGTTTTGATAGGTGGAGGATGAAGCATGGCTTTAGTCAATGTCAAGGTAACTACTGTGGTTTGTCTTACCAGGTGGATGATGAGTCGCGACATCATTTTGTTGCTGTATGTGGATGGTATGTTTTGCTAGTTGGATTGTACATATAGGGTTTTGCTGAGCTAAGGGTAAGGTTAGTTCAGTGGCATGTCATGAGGAGTTTGGAGCAGTAGAATTCTTTGACATGGGAGACATGGAGATCACAGGTTGATTTTGTCTCTAGTGGGAGCTGATGTGAATTAGGTGTTAGTGAGGTTTAAGATGCAGAGCCAGAGCACACTAAGGGCTGGATAGGTATAGTGTCTAAAATCACATGAGGTCTGGTATAGACCTAAGTATTCCCATGCAGTGGGAGCTATCAGAGAGTTAGGAGCCAATTCAGAGAAGTGGATTCTCAGGTATTTGAGAGGGACCAGCAGTAGGTATACATGCAGGGTCAGGACTTCACTACATGTGTTTGTAGGTTCGGATGTGGCAAGGTACTCGAATGACAGGAGGTACACCACGGGATGTGTGGTGGGTTGTCTTCAAGATTGATCTTGAAGAGGGATACAAACTAGGAAATAGATTAGATAGAGTACAGGTATAGGTACAGTGCAGCTATTTATCTCTAAGTGGGAGATTGTTAGGTTGTGGAGCTAAAAGCTTCACTGATGCAGACATGGAGGAGGTTGCAGGAGAGTTGCAGTGTCACAGAGACTGGCGTTGGTCTGGCCAACCGATGTCGGTAGGATAAGACAGGAATGCAACTGACGTCGGTCATGGATCGGCTGGTGTTGGTGACCCCTAGGTAGACAGGGACTGACATTGGTCGCCTGTGTGGTTTGACTACGAGTTTATTACGGGTAGTTAGCTAACAAACCAAGCGTTTGCATGATGAGAGCTATTTTTAGACTGAGAGCTGTGGATCTAATTATTGTAATTAGATGTCTAATTATTGTTTGGATGAGATCTATATAATAGACTCATGGTTGTATTGGAAAGGTGTTCTAGTTTGAGTTGAGCAAAGTTAGCTCCTTCTGTGTGTGAGGTGAGCAAGGGTGTTCCTCCTAGTTCCACAGCAGTACTAAGGTCAGTGCTGGATTGGAGAATCAGCAGGGTTCTTCATGTATGTAGGATCTTGGTCAGCATGGCCTATATTGGAGATCTACATGGTAAGTAAGATCGTTGATCTGCAGGTGTATGTGTGTGCAAGGTCAAGGTTCACAGGTGTGCAGAACTAGGTTGATTTGCAGGTGTGCAAGATCAGATATGACAGCAACACAATAGGGAGTAGAATCAGGTAGGATCTACTTGGAGTACAGGTGTGTACTCAGATAGAGCAAAGAGGAAGGCAAGGGAGTTCCTTCCATAAGTATGGTTTGTTGAGGTGTAGGTTATTGCAGGTTCATGGGAGATCTACTTGAAGTACGTTGAGTACTTGTGGAGTGCGTGGAACACTTGTGGTGTGCGTGGAGCATAGGAGGTGAACACCAACTCTGTGTTTGAGTTGTGTTTTGGGACCTGAGAGAGAGAGCTTTGAGGAGAGAATTACTATTCACTTGAGGTGTGGGAAGCCTCTGAAGAGGTGGTGGAGAAGAAGTGGCATCTTCTTTATTGTATTCTTTTCTGTATAAGTATTAATACAAGTTGTGTATTGTCTCTCATATCATGTGTTATTCTGAATTCTAGTTACTTGTGATTTTGGTTAATTTCCACATATTAAGTTACTTGGTTTGGTAATCAATTGTGTGCTTCTGGTGTTTCGTATCCTGACAAAACCTTTCAATATCAAGATTGACAACCTGGGGCTAAAATATATCTTTACATAAAAAAATTTAAATTATCAACAAAGGAAATGGATTGAGGTTTATTAGATTATTAATTTGTTATAAGCTACATAAAAGGAAAAAAGAATAGATTTACAAATTCTATTAGTCATATAAGGTAGGTAGCATCTCTGACTACTATTAGAACTACCTTACAAGACCACGTTCTAAAATTATCTCTAGGAGATGAATTATATGAGAAGGTTAGGAAATACCTAGCATAAAACCCTCAATATTATAGATATAAAGGATTAATTTTTGAGAAATATGGACTTCTAAGGTTAAAATGTAGAATGTATGTACTAGAGAGAGAGAAGTTAAGAGTCACAATGTTATAAGGAACTCCATAATTGGAGTGCTTCCTTACTTTGTGATGAATATTAAAGTGGAAAATGACTTCTCAAAATGAGAAAGTTGAGCTTATCATACCCATTTCCCAAGCTAATCCACTAGTTATTTGGCTACATGAGGTCAAATATTATGCTATTGAGGTTTCACAGTTGAATCCCCTAACCTTATCCTATCACTCTCCCACAAAAGTCATCCCTAGGGGTTATGTGGTCATTTTATGGGTAGGAGAAGTGGCATTATGTGATCCCATGCTATATTTATACCATCCCTTAATTAAAAATCTATTGATAGAGCTAAAAATGGCCTCCATGATGGTAATTACACATAATTAGGATGAGAGTAAGAAGAATATAGATAAACTAGGCAGATTTATAGATATCTATGAAAAGAGGTGGTCTCAAAGAAAATACTTGGCAGGAAATGAATTCAACATTATAGATCTATCCCATATTCCAAAAATGGAGTATATTATGAAAAAAGGGAAGTTAGATCTATTTAATTGTCAAAATTACAACTTTCATTGGAGGAGGATACCCACAACATGTTTGACAAAATCCTTGAGTAAAATTTGGGCCTATCAAATAGAACTTTTTGCAAGGCAAAGGTAAATAATATAAATCAAATCAAGGATTAAATATTGAGTGTCATGGGAAATACATTAAATAATAAGGGTATTTTAATGGGTTGGATCCTAAAGTCACTCCATAAATTTAGTTTTAAATTATAGTGGATGATTGCCAATTATTTGATAAAATGTTGGCATATAATTTTGGTGTTGATATTATTATAGGTAAGAGATCATACACTAAGAATATTGGTATTATCTAATGGTTCATTCCATCTCTAGGAAAAACATTTATATTTTTTCCTAATTGATAGATTACATGATTGATCTTAAGTGAAAACTTGAGATTTATTTTAGGATCCCTATGGACTTTCAACATCTCTTTCATGATGCCAAATAACTACAGGATCATTCCCCTCTATCTAGATACCATTTAGGTAAGGACTCTATCCTATTATTGACAATGAGTATTCATGGAGGAGTTATAGGGTCTAGATAATCTTCATACTCCAAACCAGTGACATTTAAATAAGTGGTCAAAAATTTATCCACCAAACCCAGTCCATTGAAACTACAACCTATCCCATACACCTATATATTAGAATAATAAGATGAGGTGCCAATTATGGAGATCATAAAGGAGGATGTGACCTTATACCAAAGAACATTATTAAATTAAACATTTTATTTTTAAATTTAATGGGTTGTGGCCTACAACATCAGTTTTATATCAATATATTCATACAACATGGATAAAACATTGTGAGATATCCCTCTGCTCAAAAAGTTTTTTCATTTTTATTTTCAATGAGAAGGATGAGTATTAGAGAATATTTTTATGAGGACCATGTTTTTGGGGGAATTTTGGGTTGTTAATCACTCCATGGTTCCATAGTTTGACCCAAATGCTCTCTCAGTTACCATGATCCCAGTTTAGGTTTGCCTTCCAAATATACCTTTACATTTTTGGTATGTTTTCCATGAGAAAGGAAACTCCTTGGTAACCTTTATCAAATATGGTGTATGTAGAGTTACATCAATATTTTGAACATATGCCCATATTTATGTGGATATTGATCTTAGCAATGGTCTTCTAAATAAATTGATTCTCAGATATGGTCAAACACAACACATTTAGGTATTAGATTATGAGAATACTACATTTTGATGTTGTATCTCTAAAATAACATGGAACCTCAAAGGAATTTTGAGTGTGGGATTCAAGAATTTTGAGTGTGGGATTCCATCGACCGTTGAGCGAATGGAAATTTTTAAAGTTGAGCGCGCGCAGATGCGAGTGCGAACCCCAAATTTGAACCAGGTTGCCGTTGACCTGGTGGAAGGCGTGGTTACAAGTTCTACTTCGAAAGGACCTAGGAACGAGGTTAGAATCTTGAGTGCCCACCCTTTGGCAGAAGGGGGTTCAGGTCCTAAAATGAATAAAGCAAAAGTATCCCCTATTCCTGGTTCTGCCTTTAGATCACTGGGAAAATCTTATGCGGATGTGGCTGCTTATGAAGCTGGAATACATGACGTGAAACTTCAAGCTATTGCTGCGAGACAGCGCATCACTCCAGTAAGTGCTTTAAATCCTGTCAGGGTTAATCTAGATCCAGAAACTATTGAAGCAATATTTAATAGGGTAGAGCATTTTTCAAAGTTTAGGGCGATATGTAGATTTCTTGGCTACTGGCCATCCCTGGTAGATCTACATGGCTGGATCTTCAAAACATGGCTGCCACTGATGGATGGAAATGTTGAAATTTTCCCTTGTGTTAAGGGTTTTTTTCTTAGCTTTATTCCAAATTTCTAAGGACAGGAAGACTATTCTATCCAACAGTAATCTTTTATTTCAGGGTAAATACCCTCTTATGGCCAAACAGTGGCATAAGGATTTCAACCCTCTCACGAAAACCTTTAATAAGATCCCTGTCTGGGTCCGGCTCCCTAATTTACCGATACATATATGGCAAGAAGCTGTGTTTAAAACCATCGGAAATGCTTTAGGAGAATTTTTATATGAAGATGATGAAACTAAGTATTTTTACTGCTCGACATGTGCTAGCATTCTGGTTGAGGTGGATGTTTCTAAGGGCCTTCCAGAGGCGATTTGTCTGGACTCCCCTAGGGGTTCTTGGATGCAAATGTTAGATTATGAAGGTTTACCTTTTTGATGTAGAAAGTGTCACCAGATGGGGCATGTAGCAGTCTAGTGTACTACAGGGAAATCCAAACCAAGGATTTCAACTACGTGGTGGTCAGAAGCTGAACATGAACACTATTTTGCTAAACAACCTGATGATGTTTCGACTGATTCAGAGAATGAGAATGAAATGAGTATTCATTCTGATTCGACGGAACAGGTGACTCCGCAAGTGACTGATCCTGTTGAAGGTACTATGGAGATTAGAGATGGTGTTCTCTTGGAACCGATTATTGAGGCGGTGGTGGTTCCTTCACCTATTTTGAAGGTTTCTCCTAGGAGCTAGAAGTTGGCTTATTCTCATAAAGATTTTGCAGAGGCTTTAACGCCCCCTAGACTTCAAGGATCATGGCCTTTTGAGGACTGGGTTGCTGAGGCAGCTAAGGTAGAGGATGGGTGGACAATTTTTAAGAGGAAGAAGTCTAAGCCTTTGGTCCCTCCTCTAGATATGAAACTTCGGTCTTCTAAGAAATAAGTTTATTGTTTGTCTATCTCTTGTCTGTTGCTTTTAGATTTCTGGTAAATCTGGTTTTTCTTTTGCTGGCTCCAGGCTATTTTGTATCCTAGAAGTGCTTAAGGCTTATCTTTCTACTGGTGTATTAGGGTTTCGGGGCCCCTTCAAAACCTATTTTTACCTTAATCTAAAACATGGAACCTCAAAGATAAATATACACATGCTCATTATCCTACCAAAAAAAAGGGTAAAAAAACAACCCATAAATATGGAGTCATCTAGGTCAAGTGGTAGTGGATGAAGTGAATGATCTAGCTGAAGGAAATCAAAATATAATAGAGAAAGACAAGGATAACAATGGAGAATCAGTTGCACCCATGGAGGTATTTGGGCCAAATGAGGGGGAAAGAGGATAATATCAGAGTACTTCTATGAGAAACCCATCAGGGGGTGTAAAGAGAGATCATGAATTATAGAACTCAGACTCATATAAGGAGTTAATAATACATTCAAATTTAGTACCCCTAATTTTAAATATGCCTTTAGATTAATATGCATCAAAATTGTATATTATCATAGTGGATCCCTCTTTAGGTTGTAGTAGGATGTGAAAAAGAATAAATGTAAAAATGGTAGGATTAAAGATTACATGGGATACATTTCTCACTAATTTTTTGGCCCTTCGTGCTATTTTTTGGGGACTTACATACTTGGATGCTTACTTTTTATTATTGTCATCATTTATTTTGTGATGACACTTCCCAATTTATAGGGTTTCTAATGGTATTTATTCATCCCTTTATTATCCTCTTTTTTATTTTTAATGATTTTACATATATAGAATGTAATTTAAAATTTTAATTAATATGGAGTTATGAATTTTTTCCATGGAAAAAGGGAACTCCATAATGATCCATATTTTGGTCATCTTGGAGTGACAAAGTTAATGGTAGATGTGAGACCCTTATATTTTTGGAAAGGAATCAATAAAGATACAACTAATTTTGTGTTAAGGTATCTAAAATTTCAATGTGTAACATGTTCATCCTATGGGGTGGTTGTACCCCCATGACATTCCAAAATGGAAGCAAAAAGTAATTAGTGTGGACTTTATCTAAGGACTACCCTTGTCTATAAATAAACATGAAATGATTTTGGTGGTAGTCAAAAAATTAACCAAGGTGTCCCATTTTATACAAAGAAATTTGGCATATGATGCATTAGTTTTGAAAAAAAATGTTTGTTTATGAAATTTAAAGCTTGCCTACAATTTTAGAGAAAATCATTTCTAATAGAGACCCTTGCATGACCTATATATTTTGGAAATAAAACAATGTAACTTGGGAACACAACTTAACTCTAGTACAACCTATCAGCCTAAAACAAATGGGAAAATTGAAAGGATAAATTATATTTTAGAAAATAATTTGAGGATGTATTTTATGGAACAACATAAAAAGTGTGAAAAATATATTCCATTAGTTGAGTTTGTGTATAAGAATTATTTCCATCAGATTTAAAAATGGCACCTTTTGAGGATTTATATGGAAAAAAAATTAAAAATCCTATCATCTAGGACATATTAGAGGATAGAGTAGTTTTTGGGCCTAAAATTCTTGATGGAATGGAAGAATGGGTAAAATTTATTAAAAAAAATAAAGACAATGATAGTATAAAATCCATAATGATTGAAAAAGGATAACATGGTAGTTCTTAGTTGGATATAAAGTTTTGATGCATGTTAAACTGCAAGAGAGATATATTAAATTTATAAAACTATCCAAGTTAACACCCAAATATGTAGGACATTTCAAGGTTTTGTAAGTGATAAACCCTGTTACATAAGGAATTTTTTGACACCAAAACTTGCTTAAATTCACAATATTTTCCACGTCTTATTTGAAGATATATGTGGATGATACCTCTCATTTACTTTATTGTAATTATTTATATCTACTATATCTAGAAGTGGTAATAAGAGAACTCATAATAATACTTGATACATACAAACTTATCATGCATAATAGAGAAGTGACTCAATATAAGGTCTATTTGGACCAATATTTTGAAGATACACCACTTGAAAGGATTATAAATATTTTCATAAGTTTTTTCCACATTTATTTTATTGATACATTATGTTTAACTTGTGACAATGAATATATTTTTTATTTAATAACATTAACAGGATGATAAATTTTCCAAGGGGGAAGGATGTTACATCCCATTTCACCTTAGTGAAAGAACAATGCAATGTTGGTATATGTTGCCATTAGAGATTATGGAATGTTATGTTATTACTATATATGATTAATTAAATGATGATAATTAGTATTTTGAATATAAGTATCAACATTTCAATGGTTATTGAAAATTCATGCTAATGTGATTATTTTTGCATTTTGATATGTGTAACAATTCATTTCATATATTCTACACTAAATGGAATGGAGTAGGCGTAATGGCATTATTTTGAATGGTTTGAATGGGTGAGAATTTATAGGTGATTTTAAAGGTGGAAAGAGGATGTTGATGATGATCCAAGGTTGGATTAACACAAGAGAAGAGATAATTGAAAACATGGTGATGGGTTGGTGTGGATTGGCTAGGCTTCTAATAGTTTTGGAATGACCTTTGCTCACTCCTTGATGGTCTGCTTTGGTGAAAAATATTCTTGGGTCCACATCATGGTGATGGACATGGTTTTTTTTTATTAAGTTAGATTATTTTCTTGAGGGATTTAAATTAGGGGGACCTAATAAGGATTTTTTTATCCATATTAGTCTTTCCTAGGTGGTTTGTGTCATAGATTGGTTACTAGTTGGTGAAGCTCGAGAAGAGGAGACTTGTTTAAGACATTTGGAAGAATGATTAGAGTGTTTAACCTTGTTGAGATGGTGTGATACTTGGTTAGATTTTGTGTATCTCTATTTTGATTTCATTTCCACTATTGTGTATCAAGGAGGAATAATTTTGGAGGCAACTATTTTTTTACGGTGGAAGGAGTTTGGGACTTTAGAAAGTCTTCTAGGATGGGCTATTATTGTTTATTTATGGGTTCTACTTATCACTCACAATATTGTGAAGATATGAAGGCTATGGATGATGGGAGATTATTTTTAGAGTATCTCCTACATCCCCCTCATGGTAATGTAAGATTTAGTTAATATTTATTGGGTGAACCAACTCATGGAAGGAATCATAGAAGAGTGGAGAGAGGGAAGGTGAGGACCCAGATGTAGATGGTGAGATTATGGGTGACACCCTTATTTATTTTGGGTGGATAGATAGAATTATTTGGGTCTATATGGATTAAAATTCAAGGGAGGTGCGGTGGAAGGAGCATTTCAACTTCACTCATAGTGTAGAGGTTGCCTTTGAGGCCTCTTAGTTTGGTTTGGTTCTAATCTCTTCCTAGAAGCTTGCCCTTCTCTTAAGTAGGCTTAACTTGGTTTTTTTAGCTTGTTATATTCAAAATAAGATATGGGGATGTGTTATATTTTTTTCTAGTTGGTTATTTTTGGTGGAAAGGGGTTACTTTCTACCTAAGAGGGTCAAGCTTTCTTTGGTGGTTTCTAAGATGGTTCTACTAGATGGTTTGGGGTTGGGGGATCCCATGATCTCTAGGATCACCCTTGTTAATGTTATAATGGTTCATGGATTCCATTTAGAATCATTCTTGAGACTGCACCAATGATTACTGAGGGAATATAATTGAAGTTGGATTCAGAGATTCCCTAAAAAATCCTTCTTCAAACTACTTTTTGAATTCCCTAATGAATCCTCTCCCATATTTTCCTATGGAATTCATATAAAATACTTATTTGGATTATTTATATTTGGGTTTATTATTATTATGTTATTCATTATTTGGAATTGGGGGTCCTCAAAACCATGGTAGAGGATTTTTTCTCTTAGAGACCTGAACCTCCATTTCTATCCAGTTTGGTTCCCAATCCAGCTAAAATTAGATATTTGGTTTTGATCCAATCAAAATTAGTATTAACAGGTATGAAACTCTTTCTCCATGATTCCAAGTTGGTTTTTAGTCCAATTAAAATTGGTTTGTTCCCACACCAGTTAAAAGTGGAAGTTGTTCTTTCCTTTCTTGTCATTCCTTTGGATTGGGCATTTTGTTTCCTTAGTGTGATTCTTTATTTTGTATCTTTAGTAAGTTAGGGGGAGACCCAGACCTCTTGTTGTGTCCTAGGATAGATTACACACCAATTTAAAAGGTATATTCATCTTAATTTTAATAATTCATTTAATATATTACTTTATAATATTATTTTTAGTTATTTATGATTATAATAGACTAAATACCCTCCTTATCTGATTGATGTGGATGTAGGATATCCTATATGTTCCTCACAGTAGAATATTTAGGGAGGTAATCATAGGGGATAGCGAAAATATCATTTAAACTAGGGGTGGAAAGAGTGAATCTAAAATAATAACACACTCATGTTATTTCTTGAGTGGTATTTTTCTTGAAATAATTGTGTTGTATGCTTATATTTTAGATGACATATACAATATGGTTCTTTTTACATAATAATATTTTTGTTTCTCTTATATATGCCATAATAATATGCTTCTTACATACCAATTGTACTTATGGAGTCTTATTATTATGTTGCTTGCATGCTTATATTCATTTTTTTCTTATTAGGTATAACCTCATATTACTTAGATGCTTGTTCTGATTTCTGAGTGCATTATCATGATTGTCTAACACTTGTTGAGTTGTATTCTCATAATCTTACATTTTATTGTATGATTTTATTTTAAGTGGATAAATTTTAATGCATTTTGTTGGTTTATTCAACATAAACTTTTTTATGAAAAGCATATAAAAGTTTTTAAACTATTTACATGGTCATTATATCACAAAACCATTATAATGTTATTAATTTTAAGGTTACTAAGGACTTTATGAAATAATTTTTTTAATTATAATTAAAAGTATAATTTGATGCAAGATATGATTTGTTATTATTAATTTACATAAACCTCAATTTTGGGTCAAAATTCTTAACTCTTTGTGTACTAGAATTCAGGATTTTTATTGAGTTTTTAAAACAAATGTGAAATTTTGGGATATGTTTATGTTTTTATTTTTTCAATCTAGTGTTTATAGGATTTCATGATATATGGGTAGATAATTTTATGGAATTATGGCTTAGTTAATCTAAAGGATTCAAAAATGACTCCATTTTAATAAATTCATGCAATAGTGCTTTTGGGGTTGTCTTTAGTTAAACTAATGTAAAAAATGAAAGGTATGTGGCATGAAATAATTGAGTTAGAGGAGATGGGAATGAAAAAAAAGGATAAAGGAATATGTATGGATGTTTTCTATGGATAATGGAATGGGAAGAAACTATCCATGCGTGAACATTCCAAGTAAAGATCAGCTACCATTTCCTATTTACTAGGCAAGTAATGGGTTCTATAAAATTTGTGTATGGATTTTTATGGATTTTACTTATTTATTAGATTTATATTAGGTATTATTAAACCCATGCATGTATTACCTTATATTTCCATATTAATATTGAAACCCCTCATAATGAAAACTGTGAAACTTAGAAATTATGGGAAATGACAACTGGGGTTTCTATTAAAGTCGTGATTTTTAATTAGATGTGTTTGTAAGTTTGGCATTGAAATGATACTCTAAACTATACTAAAATTATTCAATGAAAACATGATTATTTTTAAAAGTGTTTACATTTGGACTATTGGTTTTGTTATTTTTTTATTATTTATGTATACCTCTTATGGACTTGGGGGTGAGAGCCTACTCTCACCCACAAGCCCACATAAGGGATCCTATTAACAAAAAATCTTGACTAAACTAAATCTTGTTGATTAAAAAAATATTATTTTTGACTTATTAAATTTCCATAGGGTTTGAACAAATATGGTTTTAGTAATTTATAAAAGGGTTAAAAAATCCCAAACCTATCCCTATAGGTGGTTGGAATAACGACCTACAGACCTATGGTTGGTAGGGATAGATTTGGTGATAATATAACATGGTTGTATGAAAACATTTGGCTCTCAAAACTTTAGCTAAAGGAAAATGAACCATTATATAACACTTTAATATTCAATATGTTGGCCATATTTATGAGCTTAATTACATTTGAGGATATTAAATTTGTACACATTAAGTGTTTTATTATATGTAAATTTTTTGTTGACTGAAGTATATTATATTAGAATAAAATCCTTACCTGGTATCCCTAAATAATTGAAATAAGTGATGAATAATACTAATTCACATTCAAATTTATTTTGGATCATACAATAAATTGAGAAAATGATATTGAATATTTAGACATTTTTTTTGTTATATCTTATTGATAAAGTATTTTCAGTAGTGTTAATTTTGATGAATGGCTTATATTATGAACTATGTAGTGACAAGGTGTATATTATTAAATGTTATTACTTTTAGTTTGTATGGAATATACAATTGCTAGATTTATTAGCAATGGTTATGACCATTTGGATGACATATTAAGGGCTTGTTTATCACAAAACATAATACTATTAGATATTATATGGAATGACCTATCGATTAAAATATGGAATTTTTAGACTTAGCACAACTATTTTTTATTTAAGATTTGGATGGACCTATAGACTATCAAGGGTCATACTTTTAGATGTTAGTCATGTAGACCATAATGTAACAAACATCTCGATTTCTCTCTAAACTTAATAACCTATTGATTTGTGGATTTTTATGGTTATTATTTGGTTAATTATTATTTTGGTTAAGTTGTATTTCATATAATGATTTATGGATAGTTATATGTTGCTTAATTTACATGGTTTTTAACTATAGAGTTAGTTGTACTTACATATTATGTACATGATGATCATGTTTATTTAGATTATTATTGTAATATATTATGGATTTTATATTATTTTAAGCTAACTACCTTCATTGTTGTGAGGTATATATATGATAGATCCATCCCTTAGAGTGTGACAGAGGGAGGTAATCATCAGTGAGGGTGGAATAAATTGAGGCATTAAGGATGATAGATTGAATAACTAGGAACCCACACATACCATGATAGTTAACATGATTTTATATTCATTACTTGATTTGATAGATAATATTTTTATTTAATTTATAATCATGTTTTTTGTGATTGTAAATGGTTTTGTATTGTATTCTTGTTTTATATATTAATATACTTCACATAATGATGATTGCTTTAAAGTATGCTCTAGAATCTACAGTGTGCGTTCTTGCTATAAACTTTGGAAATATGTGTGATTATCTAAAAAATTACAATGTTTTAATACTTTGATTGGAAATTTAATGGTATTGTGTGTTAAATGAATATTATATTTATTATGTAACAAGGTGAGTTAAATTAGTATGGAATGGTCATTGTGATATTAATTATATTGAGTAATGATTATTGATAGGGTCTTTGTGATTAATCATTGATAGTATTATTATAAAAAGTGTAATGTTTTTAACAACTTTGTAGTAATCGATGGCATTGTTAATAATCCTATGCTAGTTCAATGTCAATAGTTGATGATTATTGGGAAGTCTTTATGTTTGATTGATTTTTATTAAGTTGATGTTAAAAGGTCTATCTAATAATCATAGTGATTATAGGGTTTGGTGAAGCCATTATTATCATTCATAAGGACTTTAGTGAAGTCAAGGATACATTACATAGTGTATGGAAAGAATTATTATTATATTGAGTGAATAATGGAATATTCAGGACATTAGGGTTTATTGTTGGTGTTGACTTGTGTTAAAAAACTATTATACAAAACTATTATTCTATTTGGGTTTTTGTCATGGTGATTTTTGGTCTTACCTCAGTCTTCTATAAGTTAGTTTGATGTGAATATTTCTTCATTGAGTTCATTAATTTCTCTAGGGTTTGGTAGAGAAAGGGGTGTTATATTTTTCATGAAAATAACATGAAGAAAGTTAAATGGAAAGGGATGAGGCATGGGAGAACATGACATAACATGATAGAGAGAGAAGAAGTAAAGAGCTTAGAGAAATTTAGAGAAAATATTGCAAATACTATCATTTGGGTCTTTTATTACTAGGTTGATTTAATAGTATAACTCATATATGTGTTATGAATAATTATATAAAATATTTATTTTCCATTTTTGTAGTTTCTTTATTATGAAATTAAATAAAAAGGGCTAAATGTTCGACCTTAAGGGTGGTTCAGCCATACACAGAACTAAGCATATAACCCAAAAAACCCTAGGTTGAGTGGCTTTGGATTTGAGTTCTTTTCCATATTATACAAAAATACTTGGATATAATTTTGTATATATTTTTAACTAAAATTTAGAACCCTAGGAAAATTATTAATAGGGTATAAATATTTAATTAGTTGAATGTATTCACTTAGACACTATAGATTCTTTGCTCAATATTTTAATGTTGAACCGGTTCGATCAATATAAACATAAATACATATGATTAAGTATCAAGCACGAGTAGGGTATGATTGTGTATTTTGGGGTTTTAAACTAAAAATTTATAAGGAATTTTTAGTTATTCTTTTTGTGTTCATGCATCGAGAGTTTTATACGCCCAAACTAGGGTGTGGCTATGTGTTTTATAAACCTGGTATTTTTTTAGGTATTAAGCTTACTTAGAAAACCTAATCTAAGCAATTATTGTCTAGTTATGGTTTTATTTCTTTTATATGGATTATCTAGAAAAGTATACATATACATGAATATGTATATAAAATATAAAAGATTATATTGACCTATGATATATACATATAAATGTGTACATATATATGTATACATACATACATACTTACTTATAAAACGAAAGATTATGGCCCTTATTTTTATATGCCCTTGAATCATTATTGAGATTGAAACATATAGTAGGGATGTCAACTGGTTATATGCTTAATAGATAAATTGAGATTCTTTGAAATGAAAATAAATCTTATTCCCTACTATTTTGAAGTCATACAAAATGATTTTTTGATGACTTTTATACAACTGAGTATTTACTTGGTTTAGTATAGAGATTTCATTATAGTATGAGGTGAAATTAAATGAACTTTATAATAAGAATTTATGATAATAAACCTATTATAAATGATCTCATTTATATTATAAGATCCTATGATGACTTCAAACCATCTTTTGGATTTTCTATGAATGTAGACAACCTTATGGTTTTGAGATATGTTTACATAGTTATATAACTAAAAATTTTCAAGTCCATATGTATTACACACACACACACACACACACACACACACACACACACACACACACACACACACACACACACACACACACACACACACACACACACACACACACACACACACCTATTATATAAAAAAACTCATATATATGCATTCAACTAGGTTTATTTTATGACTGTGATTTAAGAATTTTTATTTAGGTTGTGAATTGAGTAAATTATGTTTGTCAATTTAATGAAAACTATATAATATAGTTGGCTGAGTTTGAGTATATGAATGTATACATTTTTTATACAAAACATGAATACTGAGTATAATGATAAAGTATATAGCCAAAGTATTTTAGTTTGAGTTGCTTTATATTGAGAAGAATAAATGATAATGATTAGTGGATTTTTTAGTTATATGTGATACTCTAGTTAATGGACATAGATTTGTCTAATTAGAGTATAACATATACTAAGCATATGTATACTAGCTATTGACTTATTTCATTATATACACATCTAAGTTTTTAGTTGGTATATAAATATATGGAATACATATGGATTGTTGATTTAGTTCAAATTTAAAATGTGTATACCATATATAAATATACACACTCAGTTAATGATTTTAAACATTACATGATATAACAAATATATATGGATGTATTTGTTAATTGAGTTATCATGGCTGAGTTATAAGTGTGTTTAATAATTTAATAGAAGATTTAGATATGTTGTACTTAAGATTAAATACAAAACATATAATTTTTTTTAGAATGGCTTACTGTTGTACCTTAGGTATATGGAAATAAGGAAATAAGTTGTTGATTAATGTTATTTAGATGAATGAAATAACATTTGTAGTTACATCTTAACATTATATAATTTGATGTCTAAATATACTTCTTATCTAGATGGTATGATTTTTATTGAGGATAATTTTATATATGTTTATTATGTAGTAATAAAATAGATGTTTTGAGATTCATTACATTTAATTTGATGGACTAAATGAATGTATTTGATATTTCCTTATTTTGCAATTAATTATCTACTTATAGGGAATATTCTATTTGAATATGTTGGTTTTTATATTATATACACGCACGCGCGTGTGCACGTGCGCACACACACACCAAGTCTCACATTAATGACCCTGAATACATAGTGTGATGAATTATGTTTACTTAATTATTGTCACTAATGCATAGATAAGATGTAATCCAATTGAATGGTGAGTATGAAATTGGTTGATCTTCATGATCGATAACTATATAAAAACTTAGGCCAAAGTATTGTTTATAGTTAAATATTATCATTTCATATGTTTGATTTAGCTTACATGTTTGTACGATATCATGTTAGAATAGGTTTATTTATGGTATACATCATGTATTAGTTATCTTACAACACACATGTTCTAGTTTATCACTCTGAGTTCCTACACTATCATTATCTACCCATCAATGAAGGGAGGCCCATTCCCTAGTTGGGAGATTGTGTGAGAGATTATGGTCCATGGTTGGTGTGAAAAAGCACTCAAATGATGCTCTCCCTCCCTACATCAGTACTACACTTGAGATTAAACTTGAGATTACTTATGAATACTACAAGTTATTTGAGACTCACATGCTCTATAGATCTTTGTATCATTCTATATTATTATTGAGACGTTTATTATGTTAAAACTATACTTTCTATTCCTATTTATAATTAAAATAGTTGACTATAATATTATATTAGTTGTGGCTGAATTTGTAATAATACTTTTATGAATTAAATGTAGTCTTTATTTCTATAATCAGCATTATACCTATTCTTGATAGAATATGGGTATTGTGATCATTAGCTAAATAGATTAACTATAGACATTTATATGGTTAGATAAAAATAATGTATTTAATTAAATATCACTATTTGTAGGTTTTATTATAATGGAATCTATTAGATAAATTTGTGTAATTATTTTTAAAAAAAATTACCCTATTCTAGTAAAACCTAGTGGACTTGTTACATTGTGGTATCATAGTTGAGTCTCAAACTCTAGGAATTAATGTGTCCTCTAACACAAACATATTATCTTATTAATCAAGAAGAAGAATGATTCACATTAGAATTGGAGGTGAAGGTACCTCACATACCAATCATCCAGTGGATCCAAATTAGTTCACTACTAAGCAAGCTATAAAGTTGGATTAGATCCTTGTAGCCATGCACCAAATTAGGTACCAAATCATGGCACTAGAGTAGGAAGTGCATGGGAATGTTGAGGGTAATGTTTAGGAATAACCTAAAGAGAATCTAAAAAATAAATAAAATACTCAAGAGTAGAGGCATGAAGAAGTGCCACAAGATTCAAGAGCTCGAGTAGCTACAGAGTTAGCATGAGATATGAAAAAGTTGAATCCACCCAAGTTTGATGTAACAGTTTTGGAAGATGGAGCTAAAGCATAGCTAACAGAGATGGAAAATATTTTGAGATTTGGAATTCCTCTAAAGTCATCAAATCAATTTGGGGAGACTATCAATTGTTGGTGAAGTAGTACCTTGGTGGGAAAACAAAAAAATTGAGATTAACCTTGACTCTACCACCACCACTTAGAATCATTTCATGATATTTTTTAGGTCATGGTGGATTCCATAGTTGTATTTCAATCAAAACTAATGGATTTCTATAACCTTAAGCAAGGAGACCTTTCTATGAATAAATACTAGGAGCAATTCACCAAGCTCCTAGAGTTTATACCTTAGTATCAGGCATATGAGATGTTTAGAATTAGGAAATTCATTATGGGATTAAAACCCTAGATTGGTTGTGATGTGGATGTGCATGGGCCATATACCATGGGTCAAGTATTTTAAAAGGTAGTAAAGTAGGAATATAATCTAAAATCTCTTTGCCAATTCAAAGATAAGTTCAAGAAAAATTTAAGAAGTTGTAAATGGACTTAAAAAATAAGAACTAGAAGTAGAAGAGTGGAGACTCTAAGAGCTAATTCAAGATATAGAATGCTAATTTTAACATTATCTTAGGGAATAGAAAAATAAAAAATGGTTACAAGGGAGAGAAATAGTCTGATAAGAAAGGATCACTTGGAGGTTGACTCATTTGTGGAGATAACCATTATGCTTGAGAGTGTACTCAGGATAAGTCAAGTGGAAAGAACAAGGGTTCTACTTCTCAATAGGGAAATTTTTTGTAGTGGATCATGCAATTATTGATCATCTAGTTTCTATTTTGATTGAAAATGGGCTACATAATATTTTATTGCTCCTAGAATGTTTAATAAGTTGTCTAGAAAAGTTGGATTTATGGTAAATGCATGGTCAGTATAGTATAAGAATGAGTCAAAGGTCAAGGTTGATAAGTGTCTATTAAAATTTGAGATTGGTTTCCTGAATTCACTGAATAGTGTATATGTATGTTGCACCATTAGGGTCATATGATGTGATCCTAGGATTCAATTATCTTATCAATCATAAAGCTAACATTTATTATTATTTGAAGAAGGTTGAGTGTCAATATGATTTTATAAATTAGGCATAACTTTAGGGTGAGAAAAGAGAGTTGAAGCTTAGGAAAATTTCTACAATTTAACTCAAGAAGGCTCAAAATAAAGGATGCTAATCATTTATTGTTAAAATAAATGAGATGGAAGAATCTAAGGAACTATCTATTAAGGATTATATTTTTATAAGGACTTTTTAAGATGTGTTTCTAGAGGAGTTTCCTAGAATACCACCCAAACATGAGTTTTATTTATTGATAAACATCATACTTGGATCAAAACCACAATCCAAGCCACCATAAAGGATGAAAACTATTGAATTGGTTGAGTTAAAATCTCAACTATAGGATTTTTTATCAAAATGGTTGATTTGATCGAGAGTGTCACCATGGGGTGCACCAATGGTGCTCATCAAGAAGGATGGTACTCTTTACCTATGTATTGATTAAATGATGTTGAACACGGTGGAAATCAATAATAGATATCCACTACCTTGTGTTGATGATATTTTTGTTCAAGTACAAGGGATAATAGTGTTTTCTAAAATTGATCTTGGAGTAAGATATCATTATTTGAGAATCTAAGATGAGGGTATTCCAAAAATGGCATTCATAAATTGATATGGGCACTATGAGTTCATAGTGTTACCTTTCATGTTAACAAATGCTTTGAAAACATTTATGAATCTTATGAACAATGTGTTTAAGGATTATCTGAATCATTTTGTGTTAGTTTTTCTATATGATATCCTTATATATTCTAAGGATGAGGAATAACATCTTCCACATATATAACTAGTTTTAGAGCATTTTTTGAAGCACAAATTATATGATAAATTATCCAAGTGTGCATTTTTTCCAAAATAAAGTGTAACATTTGAGACACATTATCTTTATGGATGGAATTTTAGTGTATCTATCAAAGATAAGAGCTATAATGTAATGGCCAATGCCTAAGAATGTGCATGAGGTGAAGAGTTTTATGGGATTAGTGAGCTATTATAGGAAATTTGTTCTAAATTTTTGAAACATATCTAATCCAATTACCTCTTTTCAAAAGAAAAAATAGAGTTTTATTTGGTCAGATAAGTATGAGAAATCCTTTAAAGACCTGAAAAGGAGGCTTGCTTCAAAACCTATGATAAGAGTTCCTAATCCTAATGGTTAGTTCTCAGTGATCATAGATGCATCTAAGGATAGAATTGGATGAGTTTTTATGAAGGATGGTTTAGTTGTAGCATACAAGTTTAGAAAATTTAAGCCTTGTGAGGTGAATTATTCCCCTCATGGTTTGGAACTTGTTGCAATAGTGGATGCTTTGTAAGTTTGAAGTCATTATCTATTAAGGAAACCATTTTAGCTCAAGACATAAAACTTGGGACTCAAGTAAATATTCACCTAATTAAACTTGAATACATGTCTGAGACATTGGTTAGAATTCTTATCTGATTACAATTTTGATATTAACTATATCAAGGGTAAGGATAATAGAGTTATAAATGCCCTAAGTTTAGAAGGCACATAAAAACCTTGGATACTAGCAGGAGTACTTTCTACAATCAAGTAATCAAATTCTCACTAAGAGATGAATTATATGATCAGGTCAAGAAAGCATTGTCATAAAATGCTCAGAATCCCAAGTATAAAGGATTGAAGTTAGAGAGTGATGGTATTTAAAGGTATAATGGTAGGATATATGTGCCTAATATAGAGAATATAAGGAACACAATATTAAAAGAATTTCAAATTTCCATGTATTCGAGACATCTTAGTGTAACCAAGCTCATGGATGAGCTAAGACCTCTCCATTTTTGGAAAGGAATCAAGAGGGATGTAGTGGATTTGTGTCTAATTATTTTGAGTGTCAACATGTGAAATATAAACATATTCATCTAAAAATATTGTTATATCCTCATGATATACTAAAATGGAAGTGGTAGCTAATTAGCATGGACTTTATCCAAGGGTTGTTATTATCATATAACTGACATGATATGATCTTGGTTATAGTTGACAAACTAACCAAGGTAGCTCACTTCATACCATGAAACTTGATAGATGATGATGCACCCATGCTTTTAAAGAGATTCATGAAAGAGGTTTATTAATTTCATTGATTTACAAAAAATATCATTTTAGATTGAGATACGAGAATGAATTCTAGATTTTAGTTGACTTTAAATTTAGCTATGAGTATGTAGTTGAATTTTAGCACTTCATATCACCCAAAAACTAATAGATAGATAAATATAGTTAACCAAGTTTTAGAAGATATCCTTTAGATGTATTACATGTATCAATAATATAAGTGGTAGGAGTACCTTCCATTGGTTGAGTTTGTTAACAAAAAATCATACCAATTAATGTTGAAGATGGCTCCATTTGAGGCATTAAATGGAAGGAGGTGTAGAACACCAATTAGTTAGGATAAGTTAGAGGATAAAGTAGGATTTGGACTTGATATGACTATGGAGATGGAAGCTCAAGTTAGGAAAATTAGGCAGAGGTTGGCTGAGGCCAACAATAGACATAAAATTTATGCTGATCTGAAGAGAATAACAAGGCAATTTTATGTTGGTGATAATGAATTTTTATTGGTTAATACTAAAAAAGGATTGATTAAGTTTATGAAGTTAATAAAACTTTCACCTAGATATGTGGGACCCTTCAAGTTTCTATAAGTGATCAATATAATAATATATATACTTGCATTGCCACTAACTCTAGCTCTTTTACATAATGTTTTCCATGTGTCCCATTTTAAAAAGTATGTTGTTGATCCTTCACATGTGTTGGATTGGGATGATTTTCAAGTTATAGATCTTGGGGTGGTCACAATAGAACCAATCAACATAATTGACACTCACAAACTTAGTTTGAATAATAGATAAGTGTCATGTGCAAGGTCTAGTGGGACCAATATTCTGAAGATAGTACCACTTAGAATGATTATGATGAGTTTTATAGGTTATTTACACATTTTTTAGTTGATATGTTGTTGGATATTATTTTATCTTCTACTGAATAATGTTTAAATTTATAAATTATGTTTGAATAAGTGTCATTGGGATAACAATGAACTTTAGGGGGAAGGATGTCACATCCTAATTTCTTTATAGACCTAATAACATATTGATTTATGGATTTTTATAGTTATTATTTGGTTAATTACTTTTTTGGCTAATGTAGATTTCTTATGTTGATTTATGGATGATTATATGTTTCTTAATTTACATTATTGTTAACTATGGAGTTAGTTGTACTTACATATTATGTACATGATGATCATATTTATTTAGTTTATTACAACAATATATTATGGAATTTATATTTTTTTGGGCTAACTACATTCATTTTTGTGAAGTGGATGCAGGATAGAGCCATCTCTTAGAGTGTGATGGAGGGATGGAATCATCAAAGAGGGTGGCATATATGGAGGCATTGGGGGATGTCAGATTGAAGAACTAGGAACCTGCACATACCATTATAGTTCACATGCTTTTATATTCATTGCTTGATTTGATAACTAATATTTTATTTTAGTTATAATCATGCTTGATGTGATTGAATATGGTTATGTGTTGTATTTGTGTTTTTTTAATTAATATGCTTCACATAATGATGATTTATGTAAATTATGCTCTAGAATTTTCATTCTAAGTTGTTGCTATAAACTTTGGAAATATGTGTGATTGTCTAAGAAATTAATAATGTCTTAATAATTTACAAGTAAATTTAATGTCATTGTGTGATAAATGACTATTAGATTTACTATGTAACGAGGCAATAGTTAAATTAGTTTGGTATGGTCATTGTGATATTAATTATATTGACTAATGATTATTGACAAGGTCTTTATGCTTGATCATTTATAGTATTATTATAAAAATTGTGATGTTTTTAATGACATTGTAGATGTGATGACATTATTAATAAACCTATGCTAAGTCAATGCCAATACTTGCATTATTGATATTATTAGGAAGTCATTATTTTTGATTGAATTTTATTAAGTTGATGTTAAAAATGTCTATCTCATTGTTAATAATCATAGTGATTAGAGGGTTCGGTGAATTCATTGTTATCATGCATAAGAACTTTAGTGAAGTTGAGGATATTTTACATAGTGTATATAAATAATAATAATCATTATATTTATAAATTAATGGAATGTTCGAGAGATTAGGTTTTATTGTTAGTGTTGACTTGTGTTAATAAACTTTTATGAAAAAACATCATTCTATTTGGATTTTTGGCATAGTGACTATTGGTCTTACCTCAGTCTTCTATAAGTTAGTTCCATGCAAAGATTTCTTCATTGATTTCATTAATTTCACTGGGATTTGGTGGAGAAAGGGGAGTTATGTTTTACATGAAAATAGTATGCATACGGTTAAATATAAATGGAGGAGGTATGGTAGGACACAACATAACATGATAGAGAAAGAAGGAAAGAGGTTGGAGAAATTTGAAAAAAAGATTGTTAATACTATCGTTTGGGTTTTTTTATTACCAAGTTGGTTTCATTATTAAAATATATATATATGTTATGAATAATTTTGGTAAATTTTTCTTTTAGATTTTTTAAGTTTCATTATTATGAAACTAAATAAAAAGGGCTAAATGCTCAGCCCTGTGGGTGGCTCGGCCATCCACAAAACTGAGCATATAACCTAGAAAACCCTAGGTTGAATAGATTTGGATTTGAGTTCTTTGTCATATTATACAAAAATAACCAAATATAATTTTTTTACATGTTTGACTCAAATTTAGAACCCTGAAAAAATTATTAATAGGGTATAACTATTTCATTAGTTGTGTGTATTCACTTAGACTCTATAGAGTCTTTGCTCAATATTTTAATGTTGAACTAATTAGATCAATATAAACATAAATACATAAGACTAGGTCTTAAACCGAAGTAGGGTATGATTGTGTGTTCGAGGGTTTTAAACTTAGAAATTATAAGGATATTTTAGCTATTCTTTTTATGTTCAAGAATCAAGAGTTTTAGAAGCCCAAACTAGGGTGCGATTGTGTGTTTTAGAAACTTGATATTTTGTTTAGGCATTAAGCTTACTTAGAAAACCTACTCTAATCAAGTATAGTGTAGTCATGGGTTTTTTTATTTTATATGGTTTATCTTCAAAATTATACATATACATGGATATATATATATATATATATATATATATATATATATATAAGGGACTCCATTGACCTATGATATATCATATCAATGTATGTATGTATGTATACAACTAAAGATTGTGGCATTTATTTTTATATGCATTTGAATCATTATTTAGACTAAAAAATATAGTGGGTATGTTGAATGCTTATATGATTATAAGATAAATTGAGATTCTTTGAACTGCAAATAAATCTTATTCCATACTATTTGAAGTCATACAAAATTCATTTTGGTGACTGTTCTATGACTAAGTATTTACCTAGTTTAGTATAGAGGTTCCATTATAGTATGAGGGGAATTAAATGAACTTTACAATAAGCATTTATGAGAATAAACCTTATATAAATGATCTCATTTATATTATAAGATCACAAGATGACTTCACACTGCCTTTTGGATTTTCTATGAATGCAGACAACCTTATGGTTTTGAGATTTGTTTACAAAGTTATATAAATATAACTTTATAAGTTTGTATGTATTTCATATATATACATCTATTATATAAAAAAAATTCATATATATGCATTCGGATAGGTTTGTTTTATGACTGAGCTAAGAATTTTTGGTTAGGTTACAAATTAATTAAAATATGTTTGTCAATTTAATGAAAACTATATAATACAATCAGTTGAGTTTGAGTATATGATTCTATATATTTGTTATACAAAACATAAATACTAAGTATAATGATAAAGTATATATTCAAATTAATTCAATTTGAGTTTCTTTATATTGAGAATAATAAATGATAATGATTAGTGGATTATTTAACTATATGTGATACTCTAGTTAATGGACATAGATTTGTTTAATTAGATTATAGCATATACTAAGCATATTTATACTAGTTGTTGACTTATTTCATTATATACAACACTAAGTGTTTATTTTGTATATAAATATAAGAAATACATATGGATTATTGTTTTAGTTCAAGTCTAAAATGTATATACCATATATAAATATACGCACTCAGTTAATGCTTCTAAACATTACATGATATAACAAATATATATGGGTGTATTTGTAAATTGAGTTATCATGGCTAAGTTATAGGTGTGTTTAAGAGTTTGATGGAACATTTAGATATGTTTTAATTAAGATTAAATACAAACCATATAATGATTATTTTAGAATGGGTTGATGTTGTACCTTAGGTATATGGAAATAAGCAAATAAGTTGCTAATTAATGTTATTTAGATGGATGAAATAACATTTGTAGTTGTGTTAATATTTTATAACTTGATGTCTAAATATACTTCTTACCCAGATGGTATGATTTTTACTGAGGACTATTTTATATCTATTTATTATGTAGTTATATTAGATGTTTTGAGATTCATTACACTGCATTTTATGGACTAAATAAATGTATTTGATAATTCCTTATTTAGTAATTAATTATCTGCTTATAGGGAATATTCTATTTGAAACTATTAGTTTTTATATTATATAAATAAACCAAGTCTCATATTAATGACCTTAAATAAATAGTGTGACATATTCCACTTGCTTAATTAGTGTCACTAATGCATAGATAAGGTGTAATCTAATTTAGTGGTGTGTATGAAATTGACTGATCCTCATGATCTATAACTATATGAAAACTTTGGCTAAAGTAATGTTTATAGTTAAACATTATAATTTAACATGTTTTAGTTTACATGTTTGTAATATATCATGTTAAAATGAGTGTATTTATGGTATACATCATATAGTAGTTATCTTAAAATACACAGGTTCTAGTTTGTCACTCTAGATGCCCACACCATCATTATTAACCCATCTGTGAAGGGAGGGCCATTCCCTAGTTTGGAGATTTTTAAGGAGATAGATGGTCTATGATTGATGTGAAAAATCACTCAGATGATGGTCTCCCTCCCCATAATAATTCTACACTAGAAACTACACTTGAGATTACTTATAGACACTATGAGTTCATTGAGACTCATATGCTCTGTGGAGCTTTGTATCATTGTATATTATTATCGAAACATTTATTATGTTGAAACTTTACTTTATATTATTATGTACAATTATAATAATTGGCTATAATATTATATCGTCTGTGTTGAATTTGTAATTATACTTTTATGAATTAAATGCAGTCTTTATCTCTGTAATCAACATTGTACTTGTTCTTGATATAATATTGGTATTGTGATCATTATCTAAATAGATTAGCTATATACATTTTATGGTTAGCTAAAAATAATGTATTTATTTAAAGATCATTATTTTTAGGTTTCATCATGATGGAATTTGTTAGTTGAATTTGTGTAATTATAAAAAAAAAAAAATCTCTATTATAGTAAAACCTAGTGGGGTTGTTACATTGTATTTATAGTGTGAATGGAGGTATACTTTAGAAGATATTTAATAATGAATCATAAAAATATGTGAATGTTTATTAAGTTTAAATGAAATTATACTTGGTATTTTTTTAAAATAAAGAGTATTTTCCTTATGACATTAATAAGTTTATTATCCTTGATACATGGATTTTGCATGATGAGTATATAAATGAGACTAGTGAAATGTTTGATTAGATTAAAATAAGTTTTGTTTATTTTTTATACCTTTTCATGAAATACATTAAAATATCATCTTGTGTATATATGTCATTTGTATTATTTGGTGTGAATTACTTATGAATGATAATTTTTGATATTTTAGCAAAATAGTTTTCATTATCATTAAGGGATGATGAGTGACAAAAAAGGAACCTTTTTGTACATCATTCATCATCTATTAACGATAAGGGTAATGTTATTTTTTATGTTATAGTAGAGACTCTTTTTGATGTAGACTATGACCTAACTATTGATTTCAATTTGTGACTCTCTTAGAATACACCCACATTATTGAGTAATTAAAAGAGGATAAAGGGAGTCAAAAACACATAAGATAAAATGTCCCCTCATTAATTTTAAGACTGATGTTGGTTCAATTGAATAACCTAGCAGTTTAACCCATTTTACTTTGAGAGAAGTAATTGCTACCACCAGAGGTTCAATGATGTAAGCATTTATATTTACTTGATCATTTGCTTGTTAATTATTTTTCTAAGTCTTATTGTTTTTCTAACTCAACTAATAAATCACATAAATAATTCTTCACTGTAGTTCACTTCACACCCTATACTAATGAAAAACAACATCAAAAACATAAAAGAGAGAGAGGGAGGAAGGATTAGAAAAGAGGGGGTTGTCCCTAACTTAAACAAACTTATTGATGCTTCAGAGTTGAAATCATGTCTAACCATAGTTATATCACTGTGTTTCAAGTCTAACTACTGCACAAATGTGATCCACTCAATGGGCAAGCTTATAAGGACACTAATATGAATGATGAAACTCATGAAATATTCAGTAAATATAAACACTTGAAAGACTTAAAATTATTACATAAATCACTTCATATTACTTTATAGTTGTAAGCAAATAAAGAAAATTATGTTTAGGAAATGAAAGAATTTATAAGTGAAACATAATAACAAAGGTGAAATCTGATTACTACATTCATATAAAAATAGACACATTAATAGTCCTAACACTATTGAAGAAAATTAAAACTAAGAACATGAAGACATTCAAGGAACAAAACATAATAATAATCTATATTCAAAAATCTTGGTGGCATTCTATTACAACTAAATGTTTCTAGGAAAGCAACCAAGTCACAAAATAAAGAGGAAAGGTAGGTGTAATCTTAGCACAATTCTAGTAGAGCTTTAGAGCTAAGAACTGTTAACCATTGGTAGATAGTCTGATAAAAGTACAAAGGAATAAGGTTAGGTGTAATCCTAGCATAATTCCTTTAGAGCCTCGATGCCCAAAATTATCACGCTTAACAATGACATTTTAGCCTCTTTAAATAGACAATTATTAAATCTCATGGCTTCAAGATCCATCTTAGCCCACTAATGTAATGGCTGAAAATGCTTAATGATGATTTAGAAGTGTTGATGAGTTCAAAATATGGATCATTATTACTATCAGTTATCTTTGTTTTTCTTCCATTACCTCTCCTCTAGATTGAACAATATAAGGATCTTAGGCTTGTATCTAAAATAGTGTAGTAAATAGGATGTTTTATCTTACTTAATGTAACTAAAGCATAAATTACTAAATCTACTAGATAATTCTAAATATTTGCATGTTTAGTCTCTCTATTTTATGTATATACATATGTAAAATAGTATGTAAGGAATAAAGACTTTTTTGTTGATCTTCCAAGGAAACCTATAGAAAAGATTTTGATATTTTAGCAAGCTAGGAACTCATTGGACATTCTTTTAGTTCATTCGAGTCTTCTCCAAACCAAGCTATAGACTTGTTTAAAAGATAAAAACTATCAAAATTCACTACTTTGGACTTGTTCAATAGATACAGGCTCATCTAATCTATAGCTATATACTCATTTAAAGATTAGATTTCATTCATCAAAGCATTCCACCTAGCCTATAAGTGTCATTATGGACTTCTTAAGACATTCAAGTTTATTGAAAAAAATTGATACAGATTTATTTTAGACTCCATTAGAGTTGATATATATTTAATTTAGACTCCACTAAATTGATATGAAGTTTCTTTAGACTTTGTCAAAATTACATTGAAATCTACCATAATCACTCTAGACTCTTCCAGTCTAGCTTTTGAGCATGCAAAACTAAAAGATCTACACTTTTATTTTGTTTGGGCCACTTACTATTTATATGACCACTATATATAGAATTTCTCTCTCTCTCTCTCTCTCTCTATATATATATATATATATATATATATATAGTCTTGAAAAAACAAACTAATCTAGTAGATATATGTAACCATTCTTAGTAGATATGCAATGGATTTTATAATAGATGGATGTTCATAATACAAAATATCAATTGTCTATTTTGAAGACCCTCTAAAATTAAGAGATTTATCTTGATAAGATGATATTAATGACTAAGATCTATGGATTTTATGTTACAACATTATATAAGTAGATCTTCATGTTTTGATGAGAAGAGATAGTGAAATTTTGAGAAACAAATAATATATTTGTTAAGTTAGTATTTTAGTATAATTATTATTACATTTATGTAATTTGATTTGATTAATGAAGAAGGTTTCAATTTCTAAGTACTGAGTCTTCTTTAATTCATGTTCTCAAGGTGAGCAAGGGCCCACTCTCCTCAAGAACCATGAATCTATTTCTATATGGAATTTAATGTATTTATAGTTTCTAGTAATTATAAATTTATTTCATGATCATAGTAGTAATTATAAATAGACTTTAAAACCTACAAGAAGTTATTTTCTAAGAGTTAATTCAATATTTAAAATTAATGTGTTTAATTTCAATAGATTGTTTATTTGCATCAAGTATGTTTAATTTCAGTTGATTATTTGTTTATAGAAAGTGTGTTTATTTTATCAAATTAGATTATAGAGTATTTTAATTCTGCAAGTGTGTTTCTTTATTGCATAATAAAATACTTTATATGATAGATTATATTAGGAATTTAAAAACACAACCACCCACCCAATCATATCTATAAGACCTACAACCATAAGCCTTGCTGCAAACAACTTTGAATATTGACCCTAGTTTGAATGACATCAACAGATCAAGTTGATTAAATGAAGGGATTAATGACATCCATCATTTTTGCTACCATTATCAAGGAATTGTATGTGTTAGTAAGGTAATAATTATTGGTTTATATTAAAAAACCAAAACCATTATAAAACCAATAAAAAATAATAATAAATATTTATGAACCAACCTAGAGATTCTAAAGGAAGGTTCATCTCCAAAGACCCTGAATTAGGACCAGAAGAGGAAAGAATAAAATTTTTGATTGAGAAATCTGAAAATAACATAAAAACACTTGAATCAAAATTAGATTCATCACCAAAATTAGGATCATCCTCATAACAAAATCATGTAAGAAGAATCACATTTGGGATATCTTCTCCTATAAGAAGAATTAATCTTAAGGATCCTGTATCTAAAACAGTAGGTCCTGGACCTCAATCTTTTCAAGATCAAGAAGAAATAATAAATTAGATCTTTTTTATAGGTTGGGAAGAAACATAAACCATGGATGATAACCAAGGAAATATAGAAAATCTTGAAGAAAATAGAACTCAATTGTAACAAGACAAAACCTTTTCTTTTCATATAATCATAGATCTAATAAATCAAACCTCAATGAAAAACATCTTACCATCAATTCTACAAAATTTTGGTGTAATTTCTTAGAATATATAGATCAATTCCTATTTTAATTCAAAGTGTTCTACCAAACTTATGATTACACAACTGATAGTCAGAAACTCAAATTATTCCCTTCTACACTTAAGGCGGTAAACATGAGATGGTTCATGGGTCTTCCAGTTGATTCTATTAATACATAGAGAGACATGGAAACTACATTTCTTGATAAATATCAAGACTATTGTATATTAAGGGATATACAATAATATTTCTTTAAGATCAAAGAAAATGAAGAAGAAAGTTTGGAAGATTATCTAGATAGATTCACATTTACCCACAAATGCAGTGTTTATCCACTAATAGAAGAGTTAGCAAAAATATTTTTTATTAAAGGACTAGATGATGAATATAGGGATGGTTTAAATCTAATGGAAAAAGGTGACATTATCAAATTAACATTTCATCAAATTTTAGAGCTATGTATTGATTATTTCATAACAAAACCAAGGATCAGGAAAGGAAAACTAGGCAAATCCAATGAAGTTAATTGATTGATGGAAGAATTTGCCAATCTAAAAACTAACATTTTGGTCCAGTTAAATACTACATTAGATGGATTTTAAGAAAAATCCAAATCCACCATAGAACCTTTATCCATATATTATCTAAAATGTAAATTAAAACATGTTCTCAGATATTATCCTTTGGATAAAAAATAAATATGTGGGATATGTGATAGTAAATAACATGACACAAATCATTGTAGTTGTCTTTCTATTTTGAAAAATCAATTAAAACAAAATACACAGCCCATAGAAGATCTAAATTATGTCTAGAGACAATCTATTTCCATAAAATCAGACCCAAGGTTAGTTCAATCCAAGAAATCCCATTAATCTATGGATAAACATGTTAGATTACTCAGGCACCTCATCCTGTGTGGGGACAAACATAACCATAATAGGTTAATCAAGAATGGATGATGCCTCAACCTTGGATGATGACTCAACAAACATATATACCCAAACTACAATAATAACAATGGGGAAATACACATTATAATGATAATACATAGTTTAAACCCCACAAAAGGTTTCCACCACAATAATTTTTTATGGAAGCTCCTGCAACTCAACCTCCATAATAATTTAATTGATGTAGGATTGTTTTATTATTTTTTAAAATAATGTATTTTTATTCTTATTTACATAAAAAATTATAAGTAGGGTAAATCATTAAATAATGTGCAATAAATAAGCCACTAATTTATGTAAATAGATTGTATTTTTACCTTTTCTAAAAATAGTAATAATAGAGAGAAAATCAAACTTAGTTGGAAACTGACTGAGATGGATTTGGCAAGGTCTAAAAATTTCAATGCAAGATTGAGAGATTATAAAAAATAGGATCTTAGAGTTCATTTTTATATTAGACAAGAGCACCAAAAGTGGGACACCCTGTTGTTTGATGCTATAGTCTTTTTCTGGTGTTATTGTTTAGGTGAATTGAGTTTTTTGGGTTCTACTAGGTAGGTTTGTGTTACCTTATTAGTGAAATATCAAAGCCCATGAGTTTATGAGTCTCATTGTCTATTTATTTTAGTATTCAAATCCCTAAGATCTCTTTGTGCTTGAACTTGAATGGTAACTTGGGAAAGAGAGAGAAGCAATTAGTGTGCAAATGATACATTAGATGCACTTCACATCCCATGTGTGGACACACTACCTACATACCAATACTTTGAAGAGTGATCAATCTAATGTAGTTCTTAAATTGAAGTGCTTGGTGTAATTATGTATGAAAATGCAACTAAATGTGAAATTGGGTATATTTTAGATGGCTAGGGGATGGTGTAAGGGTTTGAATAAGCATGGAATAATATTCGAAGGTTGTATGTAGAGAATAGGGAAAAGTGTTTGAATGTACTTTCTTGTATTCTTACTTCTCTCTTGTAAATGAGTGTCAACCCTTCTAAATGGACTTTAAATGGCATTTTATAGAAAAATTAATTATCATGGGTTAAATGAATTTACGTTATGTAGACATGAATTAGGATAAAGATTTGGGAGAAAATGACCATTAAACCTATTTTGCACTTGGACAATAATGCCAAAAATAGGACACCTTGGGTTTTATTGCTCCTATCTAAGTTAGGCACTATTGTCCAGAGGAAATAAGACTTGGGGGGATGGATTTGGGGCTAAAATAGATACCCGAGTCTATAAGGGTTAATTCTAGAAGGCTATGAAAGATTGGGAATTAGTGAAAGAAAATCCTAAAAGGGTTATATAAGCAAGTAAGAGGACCTATGGATTAGGTGTCATTAACCATACTTGAGTAACCAAATTTTTAATTTTATATGACTACATTCCCCTCCCCCTTTATTCTAGTTATGCAACAAAGTGAAATACTAGGATATAAGAAAAAAAATAGAAAGCGTACCTAAACTTACCTATAAAGGTGAAGCCCATGAAGCTTGTGTGATGCTGAGTAATGATGGATAGTGCATACATAACACATTATGCAAGTGTGAATCTATGAAATTAAATAAAGAGTAGATTAATTCTTATTATATGTGATATAAAACAAGGACATACAAAATTTGAGTAAAATAAAAAAGAAGAAAAAGGAATGAATACACTTCATTGGGTATGTGAACAAATATAAAACCTTTTGTGATCTTGATTAAGACTAAGTAATGCTAGATTATGTTAGATGATGCTATACCAAAAGTCATATCACAAATAGAGTTGAGTTCTCAATTCCCTAAAAAGTGGCTCAAGAATACAAAGGTTGGCCCTTTAGGTCCATCTTCACCTACTAAGTGAAGCTAAAAAATCATGCATGTGATAATTGATTTTTGGACTATGTGTCCAATCCCTTTGAATATGTGGCCCAAAAATACCAAGTCTAGCCCTTTGGCTCCATCGTTGCCCCATGAATTGAAGCTATGAAGTGATATCGGTATAGAATAAATGTCATATGAGATGGCTCATGGATCCCATGGATGTTTTGAAAATATGACAATGTGGTGTGAATAGCCAAAAATATGATAGAAACTAGGCCACTCTTGGCCATTCCAAAAGATGGAGATTAGGCTTGTATGAAAGCCACTTCAAAATTGATGTACTACGCTTATGTGAAATCTAACTCAGGAACTCAAGTACTCAGGAAGTTAAACTTGTATAAAAGTTAAACTTTTAAAAATATGTCAACCACATATAGATGGAGTAAGGCATGCAACTACTGAGAATGCCTAGGTAATAAATTGAAATAAAAAAACAAAAGAAGACCAATGTGTTGCACACATTGCCCCCAATCACTAGTGTTTGGAACATGGATTCTAATCTAGAAGTTATGTCAACTACCTAATATAAAACTATAAGTGAGAGCCATCATATCACACATGATACTCCCTATATCTAGATTCTCTAAGAAAACTATACTAAAATTACTGATTCTAACTAATCTAGATGTGCAAAAACTATAGTTGAGCTAAACTTTTTGCCTATTACTAGAATACTTGGGTGTTTTTTACCTATACAAGAGAACCAAAATGAGGACACCCTTATGTTTGGCACTATTTTCCATATTTGGTGTTATTGTCCTATGCTAAAGTTAGTTGTTAATTTGGAATTGTCACTATTTTTCTATTCTATTCTGACTGGTTTAACCTCTAGATTCTAAACTGGGTGATTTGAATGCTATTATTTTGACTATTGGGAGCTTTGATCTCTATGACAATCCCCTATTTGTTTCCCCCTCTTTTGAGGTTAGGAATGATTAAACCTACAATGATTTCCATCGGAAGAAAATAGTCTTGTAAGTGTGTTATGCTGCATAAATACATGATATAACAATGATATTTGACAAGATATCTCTAGATATAAAAATGTTTGTATTGAGATATTTTTTGATCAACAAGGGTATGCCTAGATAGATATAAAAATGTAAAATCATGTGCAATGTATTGAACTAGAACATGAAATGTTAGATGTTAGATGTTAGTCATTAGGTGTTAGTTTTCAAGGAGGGATGGAGCATGATGTACATCATGATATCCAAGAAATCAAGGTCAATGCATGATATGTATCATGACATTGTAAACAAGGAAAAATAATCAAGCAACAAGCATATAAATCAAGAATCAAGAAGTAATAAGAATATAAGGTTGGCCAAGGAGCCAAGTAAACAAGGGACATGGGCATATGTCACTTAAAATAGAAAACAACCATACAAGGCATGTTCAAATGCCACATACACATATAATTTGAAATAAGTAAATATTATCACAAGGGCCACAATAACATAGAAGAGTACAAGTAAGGGACATGGGAAAATGTCCAAAGGTACACACACATGAATAGAAGAAAAAGACATTGGCAAATGTCCTAAGGCACACATAAGAAACAAAACTAGAAATAGAAATGCAATCATATCTAGATATGCAAAGAAAGAATTGAAAGCATGTAAAAATTGGAAAGGTAAAATCACATCTAACTAATCAAAGCAAGAGTGAAATTATGCAAGACATGTTTAGTACAAGACTAGGTATATTCTAGGAAATACACAAGTGCAAGATACTAGTGAGTGTTGATATGGTAATCTATGTAAACTTAGTAAATAATGTACATCAACATGATAACTAGAGTGTGTGGTGTAGGAATGACATAACCTGGATGGTGTAGTCATATATAATATGCCCCTAGTGGGTATGTATATCTATGTATGTCTTGAATGTAGAAGTAGGATGCCCCCTTAATGGGTAGAGTTAAGTAATCAAATATCTAGATGTCACTACACACACTCAAAGTAATATCAAGTGAATCATGGCAATGTAGATAAACCAATAAACAATAATCATAGAACAACTAATGTAATTCTAGCATAGTAGTAGCAATGTAAAGCATGGATGATGCATATAATCAAAGTGTTTTTGAGTTTTTGAATTATTGAATTATTTTTGTATTTTGAAATATTTGACTATTTTTGATATTTTTGGAAAATTTGAACTATGTATAATCAATAATATGAAGTCTATGTAAAAGAATTTGAAAATAAGCTACATATAATTAATTATGACAAATTAAGTACAAGTAAGGATGAAAAGAGATGATACTAACTAATGAGTCTCATGGGAGACTCCCTATCATGGTTTCCTATACCAAACAATGGATTCATGTGTGATTGTGAAGCATGAGGGAATGGTTATGAATATGAATCTAAATATTTAGATTCATTGTCGATATTTTAGAAATCATAATAACCTATATTATTCCACTCACCATTATCATATTGATCTTAAACCAATAGAATGATAGTGTTTACTTTAGTTGTATCTGTATCTTTTTCTTTGATAAATTATTCTTATGAATGATTTTCCTTATGATGTTTAATAGATCCCAAACCTTGGTGACAAACATTATCAACTTCTAGAATAGGAGTAGTGATGCCTTGAGCATGCTTGTCCAACATGTGACCTTGAAAATCAAATTGTTGTAGGTATTTTTTACCAAACCCATACTACTTTGAAATTTGAACCTCATTTTGGAGAGGTATATTTTCATCTTTATCATGATTTACCTATGCTTTTGGTACTATTTCTTGATTTTATTTTGATTTTTTATCCTTTTGTTGTTCTGAGTTATACTTTGGTAACCACTTTTATACTATTCTTGAATTTGACCCTTTGTGAATGTGTTCCTATGTTACTATGGATTGCTTGACTAATTTACCTTGTATAGGGTCCTCTTTATAAATTAAATATTGTATATGTTTTTTTAATTCCAAACATGGATTTTGTGGTGCCCATACATTCAATGATATGCATAATAATATCTAGATCTTCTCATTGGATGTAGGGGAGGTAGTTTGATCAACTTAAATTTAATCATTTCCCTTAGTACCTCACTTGAAATCTTGTTTGATCTTTAAATTATTTTTAAATCACTATTTGTGGAGTTACTTTTTTGTGATATGTAACATTGCTTGCAACTAATTGACTAGGTGAAGGTGCATATACATGATTGACACTAGGGTGCCATTGAGGCTTTTGTATTATAATCTAATTTTCCAATGTTGTGATTTTTTCATGTAATAGCTGATTATACATTTGTAAATCTAAAATTAACTTGATCACACTAGTGATTTGATCCCTTAGAGTCTCACAAGTGTAAACCCTATTTGCTTTTAATTGAACATGTGATCACATATGTTGAAGATTGTTTGAAAAATCTATAGGCTGAATGTATGTATTAGGAACAATAGTATATGATACCTCACCTTTTGGAGGGGTGATAAAATGGACTTTATGAGAGGGAAAGTAGCCATCACTCTCTTTAGGGAGAGGAGGAGAAGGTATTTATTTCCTCTACATGAAATATGACATTGAAACAAGATTAGCCAAATAGGTATATACATCTAGGTAGAAACCATGTATATGGGCTAAAATGCATGTAAGTGGAGTTATAAATTGTATAGAAATATGATTATATAGAACATTCCACATGAGAGATATAAAAAAATGGATGGAGAGTATGGAACTATGTATTTATGCATAAATAACTTTGACATGTGCTATGATATGTCTAGTATGTTTAACAAGATAAACTTGACATTTTTTCCATATGAGAGATAAAGAGCAAAGGGTAGAGATCATGAAATTGTGCATGAATGTATATAAATTTTTGACATGAATCATAACATTTCTAACATGTTTAGCATGATAATCTTGAAAAAATTTCTACATGAGAAATAAAAAGTAAAGGATAGAGATCATGAATTTTTGCATAAAGGCACATAAGATTTTGACATGTAACATAACATTTTGAATGTTTTTAGCAAAATGGAGTTGGTAATTATTTCATATGAGCAAAAGATAATATGAAAAAATAATTTTGAAATTTTGTGCATTTTTGGCAATGCATTTTTTAATATCATCCCATATAATGAAACATAAGCATGAAATGCAAAGGATGAAGCTTTGTACTAACATATGATAGACTTCATCATTCATGTACATGATAGGGCCCATTATGATTTCCTTGTTATTTTTAAGAAATGTAATAAAAATTTGTATATAAATGAGAATCATTTTTGAAATTTGATTATGTATGTAAGGTGATACCTCAAGAAGCAAATAAGTGCTAGTACATGTAACTAGGGATTTAACAGTGCTAGTTTTGCAAAATACTATGAATTTTTGAAATTGAAATTGATTTTTTGATTTAATTATGCAAGTAAAAATTCAAAAATTTATGGGATAATTTTTTATTTAATGGGACCTAGTATATATAACTAGGTTTTTGAAGAAAATATTTTTTTTGAAATTACTATGAATTTTTCAAATTTGAAGTGATTTTCTGATTTTAATATGCAACTAAATATTTAGAAAATGATTGGAAAATTATTGGGAGCTAGTTGATGTAATTAAGGTTTAAAATAAAATTATTTTTGAAATTATTATTTAATTTAATAAATTGAATCAAATATTTTATTTATATATGCAAGAAAAAAATCAAGAAATTATTGGATTAATATTGGAAAATTACTGGGACCTAGTGTATGCAACCAAGGTTTGAAATAAAATTATTTTAAAATTTACTACTAAATTTTAAAGTTTAGGATGATTTTTTTCTTAAAATATTCAACAAAAAATTCAAAAATTTATGGGAAAAATTAGCTAGGAAATTACCCTAGGGTTTTTAGGGTTTTTATATGCAATTCAAAGTAAGTTGGGTTCACCAAATGTTTTATTATTTTTCAAAATAATGGAGTTTTATTCCTAATTAAATAAATAGTTCTGAGTAGGGTAAATTAATAAATAATTTTCAATAATTAAGAAATTAATTTTTATAAATAGATTATATTTTTACCTTTTCTAAAAATAGTAATAATAGAGAGAAAATCAAACTTAGCTAGAAATTGACTGATATGGATGTTACAAGGTCTAGAAATTTCTATGAAATCTTGGGAGACTATTGAAAATAGGATATTGGAGTTCATTTCTAGATTGGATAGGAGTTCCAAAATTGAGACACCCTACTATTTAAAACTATAGACCTTTTCTATTAATGTTGTCCAAGTGATCTGAGTTTTTTGGGTTCTACTCGACACATCTGTATTACCTTGGCAGTGAAATATCAAAGCCTAAAAATCTATGAAACTCACTATGTATCTATTTTAATCTTCAAATCCCTAAGATCTCTTTTTGATTAAACTTGAATAAAAACTTGGGAAAGAGAGAGAATGGGTTAATGTGTAAAGGATATGTTGGATTCACTTCACACCCCATGTGTGGGCACGTTACCTATATACCAATAATTTGAGGACGGATCAAGCTAATGTAGTTCTCCCATTGAAGTGCTTGGTGTAATTTTTTTATGAAAATTCAACTAAATGCAAAATTAGGTGTATTTCAAATGGCTAGGGTTTGGTGTAAGGGTTTGAATAAGCTTGGAATAATATTGGAAGGTTGTATGTGGAGAATAGGGAAAAGTTCTTGAATGTACTTGTATTCTTTCTTCTCTCTTGTAAATGAGTGCCAACCCTTCAAAATTGACTTTTAATGGCCTTTTATAAGGAAATTAATGATCATGGGTTAAATGAATTCACATTAGGCTAACATGAATTAGGATAAGGATATAAGATAAAATGATCATTAAACCTATTTTACACTTGGACAACAATAACATAAATAGGACACCTTGGGTTTCAGTGCTCCTATCCAGGTTAGGAACTATTATCTAGAGGGAATTAGACTTAGGGGGTGGATTTGGGCCTAAAAGAGATACCTGGGTTTATAAGGGTTAAGTCTAGAAGGCTGTGAATGACTGGGAATCAATGAAAGAAAAGCGTAAAAGGGTTGTGCAAGAAAGTAAGAGGACCTATGGATTAGGTGTCTTTAGCCATACTCAAGTAACCAAATTTCACATTTTATATGACTACAAGGAACATCACTGCCATTTGTAAATATGGATTCTTTCACATGTTTTGAGTCTTTAGTATGTTTTTATGGTCATAGGAGGTTTTTTGAAGTCCATATTAGGTGCTATATTTTTAAAAAATTTGAATTGGGGTCCCTTTGGCACTTTCCCACCAAAACCCTCAATTTGAATTTTCAAAACTTCATGTCAAGTTTAGGAGGCTTCAACCTTGTCTAAATAAGTAAAAATGTTATTTGTGTGGTTAGGTTTTAATAAGGGGTCAAGAGTGTTTAATACACACATGACTCATATGATGAGTCATCTTGATTAGTAGGTTAGTGGTTAGGTAGTTTTACATGCTCCCAACATACACAAGGGAGTTAGAAAGGTAGTTAGGATAGTTTTGGAATAAAAAGAGAAATTATAAATGTATTTTGGGGAAAGTCAAAGAGAGAGTGGTAGGGGGTTGGATTCAAAGTGTATTTTTTTTTATAAACCCTAAAGCATGAGTAGTTAGTCCTTTTTATGAAGACAAATCTGTTGGCAAGTTCTTGTGTTCATTATGTAAGCAAATGTTATTAAATGTTTAAATAGAGTATATGAGAAGCACATTGATGAAGACATGTTTTTTTTCATCTTTGGAATATTGTAAGTTGATTTCATTTTATTTATAAATTTATTTATATACCATGAGGTTTATTCATATTTATGGATGAGAAATGTAAGACAGACTATGTACCCTATTTTAAGACTATGTTCTATGTTTAAGAGACCAACTGTGTAATAAGTTAAAAGTGAGCATGAGTTTCAAGAAAATACTTTGTATTATGACATTTAGAGTGAAATTACAAATTGGAAATAATTATTTAATAGTTATTTAAGAATCCTAAAGCATTATCTTTAGTTGTGAGGGTAAATATTTGTGAAGGAAGGCAAGTATAAACCCTATACTATTTATATGAGGGAATATAGAGTGTGGAACATGTATTCTTGAAATATAGATCATGATTGAAGTGAGTAAAACCCATATATATGAATCAAGAAGTGTCATTTACATCTACTTAAGAGTCATGAAGTGTCTCAAGGAGTTTAAAAACATATAGGGCTATAACTAGTGTAAACAATCCTATTGGTCACACACAGGCAAAGTAAATTCTTTTGGGAAACATGGAATGGAAGTGTCAGATAGATAAACCAATGATTGGAAAATATAACTACATGTTAAATAGATCTAAAATAATATCTACAAAAAATTTAAATCCCTTGAGGTTTGTTAATACATAGAATATTTCCTCTTGAACTCTGCAGATTCCATTTGTATACACAGAGAGCACAAGAAAAAAAGGATGAACTTGAATAGAAGTTTCAAAGTGGAAACTGATCAATTGGAAAATTTGACTAGATGTTAAGTAGTATTAAACTAAATATCACAATCATTTTAAAGATTTGATAGATTTTAATGTGTGAGAATATATTTCAGAAGTTTTGTTTTTATTCCATATGTACATACAAGTGTGAAGGACCGTGTGTGTTTTTATGCAAGAAATACTAATAGTGGCCTAAATCTCTCTGTAGGGAGGTCTAAAAAAGAGATTTTGAAGTTATAATTTCATAGAGAGAATATAAATTATAGAGGGTGTCTAAGTTTATCATTGGTTTTCCAATATCCCTCAGTACAAGACCATACATGAAGAAATATCCCAAAAAAGGGCTACAAGGACTATGTCTTAAATAGGTAGAGTTGTCTAAGATAGAATAAGAAGTGTTAAGGAATTGGATATTGGTAAAATAGGTATATTGTGACTCTTATAAGCATGAAAAAGACACTAAAATATAATAGATAATCCAATGAACCTCAAAATGATTGAATGGAGAATGAACTAATGAACCATTGTTAAAGAAGTGTAACTTGAAACTAAGAGAAAGGATTAGAGCTAGGTGGAAGAGGTAAGTAGATTTGAATGTATTTAATATTTATATTCAATAAGGAAAAGTTTAATGTATCCATCTACATAATTAATCAACCTCAATTGTCTACTCAACTAGTGGATAACCACAAGAATAAACCACCAACCCCTATCTATGTAAATAAACAAAGAGAAACCATGAATGTAGGATCTATTAATCTTGAAAAAATTTAGCTTAGATCATGAAGAACAATTCAACAACCTCCTATCACCATTTATAAACTATCCAATGAAAAGTCAAAAATAGATACACATCAATCCACAATTAGAAAAGAGGAATCTAAAAAATGTTAGAAAAGCCAGAGGAACATAATACTACTTTTCTACCTGTTGCTTTTCTTAATAGACTGAAGGATATTGAAACCAAGAAAGAATTTGATTTGATTCAAGAATTAAGTAAGTTAAACATTGAAGTACCCTTATTATAATCCATTAGGGATATCCCATAATTAAATAGAGTCATTAAAACCCTATATATCAAAACACTTAGAATAAAGAAACAATACCCAAAGACCATACATGTAGATGGTAAACTTGCTAATCTTTTAATAGGTAAATTATTGTTACCTAAATATGTAGACCTAAAAATTCTAGTCATAACATTCACCATAGGAAATAAATAAATACCCAATGTTCTAGTAGATTTGGCTACAGTAATCAATGTGATGACAACTAAAACTTTCCATATACTGTCTCTTATGGAAATGCAACATACCTCCACCATTTTTTAAATGACTGATTAGTTAGTTGCTAAACTAGAAGTTACTATGGAAGATGTGCTTGTAATGATTGAATCATGTGAATTTATAGTATATTTTATGGTGTTTCAACCTAAAACCACTAATTTAGGGTACCCCTTAATTTTTGAAAGACCTTGGTTAACTACTATTGTAACATTAATTGACTATAGATCAGCAGATATGACTATTTAAAATGGCCTAAAAGCAAAATTAATATCTTTATATCCTCCTAAAAACAATCATTGGATTAAACTAAATTACTTTAGGTAGATGAACTAGAATAAAATAAGAATAATCTTTCAACCTTGGCCATGATAACTATACAAGGACATATGAAATAATTTAGTAATGAGTTAGTATAGGATTTGGAAGAAACCACTGACCTCTTAAGCCAAGTTTTGGACTCTATCAATATTTTTTCTTTGGAATCCATTGGTCCATCTACTTTAGACTTTTTCAGTCAGTCTACTTCAAACTCTACCAACCTATTCACTTTAGACTCTTCTAATCTATTTGCTATAGACTCTATCTAATTCTTGGCTAAAGACTCTACTAGCTTGTTACTATAGACTCAATATTTGAACATTAAATGTACAACCACAAACCATTACAATAAAGCATTTGGAATTTGGTATAAGAAACACCAACTAATATTTTAACAACATTCCATTATCCATCAACTAAAATCATTCTTCTAGGAGATGGATTTGTAAAAAATATAACTACATTTCATCTATTATTACCACATCTATGTCCTCTTAATTATTTGATGAGTGAATTTAAACAAGTAGAATATATCCATATTGACATTAAATAGGTTACATTATTACAGAATAAAACATTGAACATAAATAGTTGGTTAACCCATGATCAAGAAATAAAAGTTTTTGATGTTCTAAAAAAACATACCAAAGCATTTGCTTATGATTATAAAGATATAAGAGGAATTCATCTGAGTGTGTGTACCTATCACATTTACTCAAGTAAAAATAAACTGATTAGGCAATCATAAAGATGAATAAATCTAGCATTAAGGGATGTAGAAAAAACTAAAATTGAATTTTTTTTGGATGTAGGATTCATTTACCCCATTTTAGTTAGCCATTGGGTTTCTCCACTGGTTATTATACCAAATAAAAATGTGAAATTGAGAGTGCATGTGGATTACTAATAGCTAAATAAATCCATTATGAGGGATTATTTTCCTCTTCCTTTTATTGATCAAGTGCTTGATAATCTAGTAGGAAGAAATATTTTTCCTTTTTGGATGGATTTAGTGGGTACAATCACATAACTGTAGCAATTGAGGATCAAGACAACCAATTTCCCCTATCCATGGGGTACATTTGATTTTAGAGTCTTACCATTTAGTCTTTATAATTCCCCAACTACTTTCCAATGAGTAGTTCCATCTATATTATCTGATTTTACTAATGATTGTGTGGAAGTATATATGGATGACTTCAACACCCATGGAAATAATTTTGATGAAACCCTACACAATCTTGACAAGGTCTTAACCATATGTGAAGAACACTAATTATCATTAAGTCATGATAAAGGCCTAATGATGATGGATTAAGGCATAGTATTTAAAAACTACATCTTTACCAAAGGAATCCAAGTGGATCTTAAGAAAATTGAAATAATTTTCAACCTACATGTCCCACAAAATCAAACTAATATCAATAGTTTTTTAGGTCATGCAAGTGGATCTTAAGAAAAAGGCCTTGAAAGGATTAAGTCATAGTATTTCTACCTTTACCAAAGGAATCCAAGTGGATCTTAAGAAAATTGAAATAATTTTCAACCTACCTGTCCCAGAATCAAACTAATATCAATAGTTTTTTAGGTCATGCTAGTTTTTATAGACATTTTATAGAAGACTTAAGTAAAATTGATGCTCCTATGTTTAATTTTTTGGCAAAGGATAGTGAATTTATGTGGAATGAGGATTGTCAAAAATATTTTAAAGCCATCAAAGAAAAAATTATCTCTGCACTAGTATTAAGAGGACACAATTGGGAAAAACCCTTTCACATTTACACTGATGCTTATAATATGCAATGCAGGTAGTTTTAAGGAAAAAATGAGATGATAATATGTATGTCATTTATTATATCAATAATAATCTCACACCAAATGAATTGACTTATATAACCATAAAAAAAGAATTCCTTGCTGTAATCTATGCCATCAATAAATTCAAACACTATATTATAGGTTATAAGGTCTTCATATACATAGATCACTCAAATATAAGGTATTTTATGAATAAACCTATAGTAGGGGAAGAATCATAATATGGTTGTTACTTTTTTAGGAATTTTATATAACCATCATTGATAAACTAGGAAAATTTAATGTGGTTTTAGACTTTTTATCTATAATATACATTGTAGGTAATGAAGAACTAGTTGAGGATAGCTTTCTAGATGAACAAATGTTTTTTATTTCAACAAAACTATCATGGTTTACTAACATAGCCAACTATTTAGTAATAGAAAAGTTTCCTTCTCATTTCACTTGGAAAGAAAGAAAATGTTTAATTAAAGAAAGTTCTTCTTTCAAATGGATTAATGGCATGGTATTTAAATATGGACCTAATCATGTGTTTCATAGGTGTGTAGCATATAATAAAGCATATGATATCATTATATCTTGCCATGATGAACCAGGAGGAGGGAATTATTCAAAAAAAACAACCATGCACAAGATCTTAGGAGACATATATTTTGGCCTTCCCTTTATAGGCAAGTAAAGAAGTATATCAAAAAATGTGATCCATTCCAAAGGATGGGACAACATACAATATTAGCAAAGATACCTCTTCATCCACAAGTAGTATTGGAACCATTTAAAACATGGGGAATTGATATTTTTTTAGTCCTATATATCCCCCATCTCAAGGAAAAGAATAAATTTTAGTATGTACATATTATATAACTAAATGGGTTGATGTTCAAGCCTTAACCTTTGCTAGAAAATAAGTAGTGGCAAATTTTATGTATTTTAATATCATGTTATAGTTTGGTGCACTTAAAGAGATAGTCTTAGATCAAGGATCATAATTCATGTCTAATATGATTATGGACATCTACCAATTCAATCATAGGAAATCCTCTCCTTACCATCCATAGTCCAATGGCCAAATATAAGTTACTAATAAAGACCTAGAGAATATTTTAACCAAGATAGTTAGTAGTAGAAGAAAATATTAGGTAACCAAAATACCATAATCAATGTGGGCCTACAACACTGCTTGAAAGACAAACACTAATTTCTCACCCTATGAGTTAGTATATGGTAAGAAACCTTTACTTTCCATTGAATTTGAAATATAGACTTTGAAAATAATAATGGAAGTAGGCATTGATTTAGATAAGACAAAACAAGATATAATTTTTTAATTAAATGAACTTGATGAGATGAAGATAGAAGTTTTGTAACAAAAAAATATGATGCAACATCAAAGGAAAACATGGCATGATTCCCACATCAAAATAAGAAGATTTCAACAAGGATATTATACACTTTTATTTGATTCCAAATTTTAGAAATTTAAAATCAAATTGAGGACAAGATGGTTAGGTCCATATAAAATAGAAAAAATATTTGAGAATAGATCAGTACAATTATTTCCAATAGATGGGAACTAGAAAACTTTTCTAGTCAATGGGCATAGCCTCAAATTGTACCAAAAACCTATCAATAAAGAATATTTTTTTTAAAATGTTAGACATGAAGTAGTTTTCATGGAGGAACCTAGTTATTCCATGCCAACAACTCCATGATGGTATATTATATAAAATATAATAAGGAGATCACTTTTTTGTCTTCCTTCTTCCAAAAAAAATTAAAAAATTTTAAAAAAAATCAATAGTGAAAATCATTTTTAGGATGTTATTGATAATGTTGATCAGAAAACCATCTTGCTGGTTGATCATGCATTAAATAATGAGCCTTGGCTTGAAAACCAAAAATGGTTGGCAAAGGTCAAAATACTAAAAATATATAGAAAAATAGTAAAAATTGATCAATTTTTGAAGAAAATCAAATCACTGAAGCATTTGTTTGTATACATTCCTATACATATCAATTCATTCATTTGTTTTATGTTTAGAATCAAGTGGAAAGAAAAGAATGAAAGATAAGAGTATATTTTGGTAAGTAAATAATTTTATTTATCTATATTAGGTTAATATAAGTCTTTTGATTCTTATATGTTAATGTAAAAGAAGATATTTTTAAATAAGACATCTTATAGGATGTTAAAGTAAATAACAAAAAAAACCATTTATTGACATCAAAAGGTCATAATTAAGAGACACATAAGAAAAATAAATCACATTTGATGACACATAGAATTTATATGTGAAAATACATGCAATAAAATAGAATATTATACCACCGTTATTCATGGGCATAACTGTATACTAACTCACTTTGAAGTACCTTGAATAAATCCACCAAAATTGATGATGCATAAGTCTCATAAGTATGGAAGTACACTAAATATTTCCCAAAGATAGTTTCATTTAACTTCCACACTGTGTGATGATTGATTTATATTATATTAGTATCCATCAAGCCAAATACCCATTTGAATCACTTATTTCCATTTTCATTTGCACACTATTTTTTTCATTAGCACCAACTATTACACGTCCTAAATCCCTTAGATTTCAATGATTTTCCAAAGTTACCATGGGACACAAGAAAGATTTTGAACTTGAGTCTGTATATGGATGATGAAAAATGGTATCTATATGGAATTTTTTGAAGAGGTTGGTTGGTTATCATTTTTTCAAAAAATTTAAGGGTATGATGAAGCTTTGGTGAAGGAATTTATTGTCAATCTAACAGAAGACTCCACTACAGTGAGAGGTATCAACATTCTAGTTTCCATCTCAATCATCAGTAAAATTTATAGAATTTTTGAATAAGGTAACAAAATACTTGGAATAACTCCTTTTTATGAGTTAATTACACAACTTAATAGAAATAAACAATTGTCTATTACATGTGTTCAAAACCATCAAGTAAAGGCAAAAGGGATTAGTAGAAAAACCCTACCTAAACCTTGGAAACCTTTTTATTTTTGGATAATGAAATATTTCATGTGTGAAGGGTAGTAAAATTTTTTGGGATGTGAAACAATGTGTATAATTATTCACCTCAAATATTTCCAACAATAAAATAAACATAGGGTTAACCTCCCCTTATTCCTATATGGATCCATTCAGATTTTGGGCACTAATAGATCAGCTCCTCTCCATCATCATGGTCTTATCCATTTAATTATTTAGCATCATTTTCTTTAGAAAAATAAATAAACATGGAATAATTTTTGGAATAATAGGTTTAGTCAGTCTTTAGCATCTATTTCAATGTTCTCTAGAAAACGACTAATGCCCAAGATAAAATAAGTGGATTCTTCCTCTAGAGTTAAGGTTTTGTCTAGTGAGAGACACCAAAATGGATCACAAACCACACATGTGACTACATAGACTTATTATTAGACTACCAAAAAATGAAACCTAAGACCAAGGGTTTCATAATCTTATATAAACCTTAAATCTAAGGATCTCCCTTCATAAGCTACTGAGAATATTTTTATAAGGGAACCTAGTCTCCCTATATAGACAAAAAGAAGTTATAGGATATTAATTTTGGCACAAGATGATGAGGAAACAAAAGCAATTTCTATTCTTGGTAGTATCAAAAATTCACCGTTATTCTCTTCTCCAACACCAGCAAAATTAATAGTAATATCCCCTAATGTATAAGTTGTCATAACATAAATCCCTATGTTAGTAGCAACATCTCCTAATGAATTTATCATAATAAAAATTATTGAGTCATCAAAAATAATCCCTGATGAAGAATAATTTCCATTAGATATTCCTACTGAGGTATCTATTTAGAGAGAAAACATATGCACAAAAAAAATTATAGTATAGGAAGTAGTATCATCTCCATCTTCTTCAAATATTGAGGTAAGACCAATATTAGATAAAGGGAAAAGTATAATGGCCTTTGAAGAAGAACAATCATCTAGATTGATTGAAGACATAGAGTTATAACTCATCCTTTCACTATCAAAGGTTGAAGTCATCATCAAACAACAAGTTATAGATATTGTTCATCTTCTAGATTAGCTACAGTGTAAGGATTCACTCAAATCTTCTTTGAATCAAGGATTAGATAGTTTTAAAGACAAATATTTGGATCACATGACTAGGAACAAAAAAATTGAGAATTAAATAACTCATTTTGATGAAGACAAAAAATTCTTGGATATACATCACTGAATTAGAAGAATAAAATCTATTTTTAAAATAACAACTTCAAAATTATCAAAAACATTGGCTTATTATGAAAACTTCTTCTTTTAACCCTTCAATATATCAAGCCTATCAAACCATTGTTTGTCATGTGGATTACCTATATAAATGGAATTAGGAATGTTTTGAGTTTAAATAAATCAAAGAAAAAAATAAAGTTTAAAAAAAGGAAAAATAGACCATGAAATAAACTTTGGAGCAAGAAAAATATTAGACTCAAAAGCTTAAAGGAAATATATAAATTGCATGTCAGATAGGTGAAAATATCCTTGTTTACAGAGCTCCCTATCCATCTTATATATTGTTTACATGAACAATTTTATAGATGAAAGCTACAAAGAATTTCATGTGATTTACCTCAAAACATTGAAGATCCTCCTATATTTCTAAACATATTTCAGGAATCCACTCCAAAACAAGAAGATTTTTTATGTGAGTTTTATTTATGTAACTTTATTTTAGGAGATTATAATAAATTCATGGTCAATATCTATGTTGTGGAAGTTCAACTGAGATCTCTTCTTTCTAATTTTAAAAATTAGACAGCCTAGAAATCTAGACATGAGTAATATATGGAAAAAAATCCAAAACTACAAAGCTATGTATCAGACCTACTTTTGTTAGTTCCAAGAATTTATTTATTAAATTCAAAATTACATATTTGATGAATCCAAACATTATGGATTATTACTTATAGGTTTTATATAATAGTAGTGTCTACTTTGATATATATACAAGACAAAATTTAGATGACATCTTTATAGCCAGTATCATATGTTGGGACACACTGACAATTTAATTGAAAACAACAAAGGTGATGTCTCCAAATAATCTAAGGTGGAGCTTAAGAAGGATACAAACTATCAATGACATGATTATGGATGTCATTAATTAAGGAGGAGAAATAATTTGGGTTGGCATGAGATTCATGCCACCACTTATTTTGACTCCCATTCCACCATGGCATAGATGGAGTCCTCAAATAGAGGAATAATTTTATAATTCAAAACAAATGGTGTGAACATATCAAGGCCTCATTAGTCCCATATATAATCACTAGGATAATGACTTTGACATATATGATCTCAGTCAATGTTTACAATCCAAAATTAAAAATTATGAGGGAATAAGAAGAAACTAACTTTGCAAAAGGGAATTACAAAAGTTAAATCATGGGGGAAATGATGAGTCCAAAATATAGCTCATTATTACTATTAGTTGTCTTTATTTTACTTCCATTACCTCTCCTCTAAACTAAAAAATATAAGGATCTTAGGCTTGTATCTAGTCCTAGTGTAGTAAATAAGATGTTTTATCTTACTTAATGTAACTAAAGCCTAAATGACTGACTCTGATATTTAATTCTAACTCTTTTCATGATTAATCTCTCTATTTTGTGTATATACATATGTATAATAGTCTATAATAAATAAAGACCTTTTTTTTATCTTCCAAGGTGACCTATAGAAAAGAATCTAACATTTTGGCAAGCTACAAACTCATTGGACATTGTTCTAGTTCATTTGAGTCTTTCCCAGACCAAGTTATTGACTCTCATAGTTCACTAGTTTAGACTTATCTAGTAGCTACAGACTCACCCAATCCATAGCTTTAGACTCATTCAAATATCCAATTTCATTCACCAAAGCATTCCACCTAGCCAAAAAGATTCTTTATGGACTTCTTCAAACATTCAAGTTTATTGAAACAAATTACTATGGAGTTGCTTTGGAATCCATCAGACTTGATATGGAGTTGATTTAGACTCCCCTAGATTATTATGGAGTTACTTTGAACTTTGCCATAATTACTTTAGACTCTACCTGAATCACTATGGACTCTTCTAGTCCATCTTTTGAGCATGTAAAACTAAAAATATCTATACTTGGAGATTTTTTGGGTCACTTACTATTCATAGAACTACTATAAATTGTAAAACTATAAATAGACTTTCTATATATAGCAGTCTATGTAAATATGTCCATAGTCTAGAAAATTAATCTAATAGATATGAGTAGCCATTCTTAGTAGATATGCATTGGAGTTGTAACAAATAGATCTTCCTATTCCAAACCATCAATTATCTTTTTTTAAGACCTACTAAAATTAGGAGATTTATATTGATAAGAAGAGATTGAATACTAAGATCTAGGAATATTCTACTACAACATTATATAAGAAGATCTTCATGTTTTGATGATGAGAGACAGAAAGAAATTGAGAAATAGATAATATTTTTGTTTAGTTAGTATTCTAGTGTAGTTATTGTTACATTTATGTAATCTTCTTTAATTAATAAAGAAAGTTTCAATTTTCAAGTATTGAGTCTTATTTCATTTTTGTTCCCAAGGTGAGTAAGGTCCCACTCTCCTTAGGTACTAGGAACATATTTCTATATGATATTTTATATATTCACGGTTTCCAATAATTATAAATAGACTTTCAAAACTGCAAGAAGTTATTTTTTAAGAATTAATTCAAGATTTCAAATCAATGTGTTTTATTTCAATAGATTATTTATTTCCATCAAGTGTGTTTATTTTTAGTTGATTGTTTGTTTACAACAAGTGTGTTTATTACAACAAGTACATTTATTTTAGCAAGTTAGATTATAGAGTGTCTTAATTCTATAAGTGTGTTTTTTTGAAACATAAGTAAATACTTTCTAAGATATATTATATTAGGCATTTAGAAAGACACCAACACCACCCCCCCCATCATATCTATAAGACCTATAACCGTAATCCTTGTTGAAACCATCTTTGGACACCAACCTTGGTTTGAATGACATCAACAAATCAATTCGATTAAATTAAGGTATTAATGACACCCATAAAGTGTCATTGATATTATTATTAATTTAAATTAGGATCAATATCTACATAATTGAAACATTCCATTTTAATGCAATATTTATCTTATTGGCTCAACACTTGATCCCATTACACATGTTATACTTTAGTTGATACTACTACCTAGTCTCGTATTGAATTCCACCACCTTTTCAATCATTTTTTGGTGAGGAACCAATATAAAAATTTATTTTACAAATCAAATTAGAGACACAATCCTTCCTTGTATTTTGATGGTTTGATGGCTAGATGGGTCATCAATTTCAAACTAATGTCTTATTAGACACACATATAACATGTCCTTTACTTATAGGGTCCCTTTCACCTCTATTATCTCTTGGTTTCTCCTTCCTTTACCTTAGATACATAATTTGATTTACTTTTGTGGGTCCCATTTTTCCACTTGGAAAATTTTTATTGGTTTTTATTAAAAGGGTTGACACTTAGGCACACCTATCACTCTACTATTATACACTTTTGAGGGTCAAGTACTAGTTAGGAACACATGGCATATTTTTTATTATTTAATATAATTCCACCTGTACTTCATTCTAACCTTCCCAAGGCATTAAGGGCCCCACCTACCAATGTGTACATACCTAACATATGACACAATGTGATACATCAAGCTCTCTTAGGCCTAACACCTTTGTTAGGTTTGGGAGACTAATAATCATGGTAATGGTCCATGTGGTGATTTATAATTGCATTGGGCTATCCCAAGCTCTAACATCTCTATCAAGATTTGGAGACTAACACATCCAATATAAGGGTGAGGTCATGGGTTAGATTTAATCACCTTTGACATCTGGGACACATGATGCCTTTCCATTTGGTTAGGCTCTCTCAAGCTTTGGCACTTTTTTCAAGACTAGGAGATTGACCATTCTGACTTTGGTCAACATCACATTCCCTCATTGGGTTAGGATTTTGTAAGCTCCAAAATTATGTTAGCTTAAGATTCTATCCTTAAGACCAACAAGTTTACATGACACCTTGTAATTAGCTTAAGATCTATCATTTATAATAGGTTTGGGACCCTTAGATGATGTTACTAAAGGAAATTTAGGAACACTTAGTTGATTATCTAATTTTATACCCTAGAATACTGATAGGTCCACATAGTGACCCTAGATTAGGTTTGGATTTTGATATCTCTAATACCCAAGAATCTAAGTTTAGGAAGTTTTAAATTTTTAAGTATAAACCTTTACTTTGTTCCTTCTCTAACACTTAGCCAATTTTGACTAATTTAGTTCTTATCATAGACTATGGGACCTCATTTATCAATCTAATTCACCCTAGGCTCTCAATTACTGATAGGTCTATGAAACCTAGGGAATGTCATCCTCCACACGTCCTCATGCCATTAGTTTTGGGATTTTATGGTTTGACATCTCTGGGAAACCCCAAGACTATTTCCATCATAAATGACATCCTTTCATTAGACATAATATCTTGTACTTTGACAAGTCTGGGAGGGGTTAGGCTCATTTTAGACTTAGCTATTTTTTTATTTTTTGAAATGCTCAATTGAATGAGATTTGGCTACATAGATCTCTTTTGTGATCATGGACTCAGATTATGAAGTTGATCATGTTTTTAATACCCTTCAAGATTGCAAAGTTTATGAAGGATTAATAACAATGGGAAGACATTATAATCATGCCAAAGGGTCTTGAGACTATGATTTTTGGTTTGGGAAAGGCCTATAAGGGTTTGGGAAATCCATAAAAACACATAAAGGGACACAAAAAAGACTCACAAAGGGAATTATTATGTTAGTTCTTCAAAATCAAACCCAAACATGAGATAAAGAGAGCTAAAAAAATTTAAACTTATTGACCCAAAGTTTTATTTCTAAGTGTAATTAAATCAAAGCATGATAAACTTGGGACTTAGAGAATTTGGATTACAATGTTTGAAAAAGATACACCATAGTGACTAAGTGAATACTCATTTGAATACTCGAGTGAATCAATAAAGGAACCAAGTTGGGTCATTTAAGCTTAAAAGAGGGTCCCCATATGAAATTTTGAGTAAGGGTCATGTTAGGGCCAAATAAATGGTAATGTCTATGGGGAGAATGCTACAAGGAATTCATAATCTAGAATTTAAATATTTGGTCAGAAAACTTCAAAAGTTAGACTATAGATATTCACACCTAAACTGAAGTGTACCTCAACCTATGGCATATTAAGTTTAAATTCTATTTTATACTATCAATGTGTGTAAGTGATTAATTATGTATAGCTCTTGAATTCACATGAATAATTCAAACTTGCCTAAGCAATCAAAACTTCTTAAAAGAAAATTATTTTAGTTATTTGGCTTAGGGATGAATGGCATGGCCATTTTTATACTACCATCTAGGAATTTATAGCCCCAATAGAGATATCTCTAGTCCCACTCAAGTTTGTTCCACTACCATCCAAGTCATAAATCCTATGGTGGAGTTGTACAAATCAACCTTTTGAGGAAAACTTGGATTTTTCATTTAAAGTCAATTTAATTTGATATTTTGTTATGAAAATATTTTTTAGTCATGTCTATTGGGGGTTGGGGACCAATCCATGGGTATGTTGACAAACTAAAAAAACTCATGATTACCAAGACAAATTTAAACTAATTTAGTGTTTTCATTTTTATTTTAGATGTTCAATTAAGTGCATGTGATGGATTCAATAAGAAAATAAAATTGTTCTAAAATCCATAGGTTATGTTTCAATTTATTAACCTTCACAATTCATAAAATACAGAAAAGGAAACTAAAATAGACTATGCAATTCTTCAAGTATGACTCTTCATTTTCTAACTTCTAAGGCTTAGAAAAATTCCAAGTTTTTGTTAGTCACTTGAGGTTATTTAACCCAATAATTAAATAAAAGGGTATTCCATAGGGTTCTACTATTTTACTCAATGCCTTTTATTTTTAGAACAAGGAAACTACTGCAACGGGATGTCTAAGTGCAAAACAAACTAGAACACTAAAGCAAAATAGGGCCATAACGGGCCCATTCAAAACAAAACCAAACCTAAACAATGAATGAAAACAAGAAATCAACCAAAGAAAAACTATTCTAAATAAAAATAAACTAATCTATCAAATTAAGATGCAAAAAATAGGACCTAACAAAAAAACAAATGTTGAAAACATGAAACTATGTACAATGATCTAAAAACAAATCCCCATAGAGTTAGGAGGTTGGGTTTGGAAACGTAGTACAACATGACTTCCACTTGATGGAAATAGGAAGGTCCTTCCAATCAATGACATTAGGAATGTAAGGACATCCTTGTACTCATTGAAAATTTCCTTGATTTTCTTCCCTATGAAGCCAAGGAAAACATTAATCATATGTTCAAAAATAATCATGTTTCTTTGACCCAAAATCAAAATGAAGATTAGAATGGGAAGTATTTACCTAAAAATATTTCCAAGTATAAATGAGAGATTTAGTTCCCTGAAGCTTAGTGGCTGTGATCATTTAGGCAAAAGGTTCAAGGCATACCAATTCTTTAGGACTTATACCATCTACTACATGGATGCCTACCTTTTATTATTCTTACATGGACTGATTATACTCTTCTAAATCATAAATATGAATGATATCATCATCATCAGAGTTGTCGTATTCATAAATAAGTAAATCATAGTTAATGAAAGAAGTGTGATGACCCATTGGTTGACACTAAAAGGTTTCTACTTGGACTATGGTAGGGGATCAATTTTTTTGTCTATTGTTACAATATTTTAGAAAGTAAACAACTCTTCTACTTGCCTTGGATGGAGGTAAGATAACTGATCTTCATCCTGAATGGATTTTATGAAAGCCATAGCCCAATTATCTACTACTGACATTATCATAAATGTTGTAATTAAAGGATCTAAAGAATATAAATACACATCTAAAAAAATTACCGTAGGAGGTCTAAGACTGATAGGGACTTTGTTAAGACTCTTTTGAAACCTACAATTGAAATCTCTTATTAGATCAAAAGGCTCTTTCTTAATCATAACAAATTCCTATAATAAAGCATGAGGGTCAATCCCTAAACTAAACTATAACAAGAAAATATTTTCAAAATCATTCCATATATTAATAGAATTAGGTTGAAAGCAAGAAAACCAATCATATCCCTCCTCCTCTAAAGTAAAAATAAATAGACTACATGTTACATCTTTAAATTTGACATTTAGAACATGTATAATAGACTTATTGGAAATTGGATGATCTTCAACAATCCTTTCAAGATCATTTTAAAACTCTAGGAGGAAAGCAAAGGGATCCTCAAGAAGGTCATGCTAAATTCCTGAGATGTTTATGGATGACTCGCCTAGCCAATACATGGGGGATGCCATGAAGTTCAATGAACTAAGGATAATATTTTAAAAGTATATAAAATATACACAATGAGATAATCCTTATTAGTTATGCTCCTTTTATGTCTCAACAAGTGAAACAAGAAGGGTAAGAACTTAAATATAGACCTTTTGATCCTTATAGCGGGGTCTAGGTTTCTCTCAAATAAAAATAATCAAAAGGTAACTAATAATTAAGGATGCGTTCATTCTAACACCATTCTTTGTTGATCTCAATTTTTGACCCTCTCAAAATACACCCATGAGATTGAGTAATTCAAAGCAGACAAAGGGAGGTAATAACACATGGAATGAAATGTCCCCTCTTTAATTTTAGGATTGATGTTGGTTCAATCAAAGGACCAAGTTTAACCCATTTCATGTAGAGATCAACAATCACTACTACTATAGGTTCAATTATATGAGCATTTATGTTTACTTTCTCATTTTATTATTAATTATTTATCAAAGTCTTGATATTTATCTAATTCAACTGATAAATCACTTAAATACTTATTTACTATAATTCACTTCACACTATATACTAAGGTAAAACATCATCAAAAACACAAAATAGGGGTTTTCCCCTAACATAAATAGATTATTGATGCTTTGGATCTAAAATAATGTCTGACCATAATTATAACACTGTGTTTCAAGTATAGATACTACACAAATGTGAGCCATTAAGTGGGAATGCTTCTAAGGAAATTGATATGAATGTTGAAACTCATGAAATATTCACTAAATAGAAACACATAAAAGACCTATAGCTATTGCACATAAAACTTTAATAGTACTTTATAGCTATAAGCACAAAAAGAAAATTATGTTGTAAGGGAAGCTAAAGAATTCATGAGTGAATAAAAATAGTAAAGGTAAAATTTTATTACTATATTCATTTACAAATAGGAACATTAATAGTCCTAGAACCATTGAATCAAGTTAAAACCAAGAACATGGAGTCATTAGAGGAAAAAACATAATAATAATAATAATAATAATAATAATAATAATAATAATAATAATAATAATAATAATAATAATATGTATTCAACAATATTGGTGGCATTTTATTACAACTAGATGTTTCTAAGCAAGCAACCAAGGCCACAAAATAAAGAGGAAAGGCAAGTGTAATCTTAGCACAATTATAACAGAGATTTGGAGCTAATAATTTTTCACCATTGGTAGATAATATAATCAAAGTAAAAAGTATAAAATTCAAGTGCAATCTTTTCATAATTCTTATAGAGCTTTGATGCCCCAAAGTATCATGCTTAACAATGGAATTTCAACCTCCTTAAATAGATAATTCGTGAAGCTCATATCTTCGACATCCAACTTAACCCAAAAATATAGTAATTACAAATGCTCAATGATGATTTGGAACTGATATTGATATTATTATAGATTTTAATTGGGCCTACTATCTATGTGATTTAACCATGCCATTTTAAGGTAATCTTTGTCTTATGTGCTCAGTGTTTGATCCCAATACACACACAATGTTGTAGTTGATGATATTTCCCAATTGCATATTAAATTATACCACCTTTCTAATAATTTTTTAGTTAGGAACCAATATGAATATTTTTTTTCAAATCAAATTGGAGGCATAGTCCTTTATTAGATTTTAAAGGTTTTGATAGCTAGACAAGGCATTAATTTTAAACCATTGTCTTACTAGCCACATAATCAATGTGTCCTTTACTTATGGGGTTCCTACCATGTGGATTATCTCTTATATTCTCCTTACTTTGCTTTTGAGGCATAATTGGTTTTGATTTTATGGGTCCCATTTTACCACATGGAAATTGTTTATTGGTTTCCATTATAAGAGTTAACACCTAGGCATGGCCTAATGCTATACTATTATATATTTGGGAGGATGAAGTTCTAGCTAGGGATATGTGTCATCTTTTGATTAGCCACTCCAACTCCACCTTTAATTCATTATGACCTTATTAGGGCTTAGGGGGCCCACTTACCAATGTGTATGGACCTACTACATGACATACTAGGATACGTCAACCTCTCTCAGGCCCTGACACCTTTATCAATTATGGGAAACTAACAATCCTATCAATGGGTTTCATGATTCTTTCTAATTATTTCAATCTCTCTCGATCTCTAACACATCTATTAGTACTAGGATATTGACATGTCTAACACAAAGGTGATCTCATTGGTTAGATCTAGACATTTTTAACATTTAGGATATGCAACATCTTTCCACTCTATTAGGATCTCCTAGGCTCTGACACTTCTATTAGGACTAATAGATTAACCATTATACCTTTGGTATATATGGTGTTCCCTCATTATGTTGAGCTCTTATAGGCTCTAACAAATATGTTAGACTAGGAGTCTAACCCTAAGACTGATAGGTTTATATGTCACCTTTTGATTGGCTATAAGATTTATCATTTCTAACATGTCTAAGGCCCCTACATGATGTCACTTTGGGAAATTTAGGAACACTTAAGTTGATTTTCTAATTTTATACTCTAGAATACTGACATGTCCATATGATGACCCTAGATTGGTTCTAATTTTTGAAAACTCTAACACTTTGGAGATTAAGTCTAGTAACTTAAAAAATGAAAGTATAAACCTTTCTTTTGTGCCTTCTCTAACACCTAGCTAATTTTGATTGATTCAATTCTTGGCGACCTCATCTCTAAATCTAGTTCATCATGGGATCCTAATGATAGATAGGTCTAGGAAACATGTGGACTCTCATCCTCCACTTGTCCTAATGCCATTGATTTTGGGATCTTATGGTCTAACATATTTTGGAAACCCCAATACTCTCTCTTTCATATATGGCATCCTCCCATTGGATGTAATCTCCTGGACTCTGATAAGTTTAGGAGGGGTTAGACCCATCATAGACTTGGTTATTTTTTTTATTTGTTGAAATTCTTAGGTAAATGAGATTGGTTTGTGTGTATATATTCTGTGCTTTTGGACTCAGATTATGAACTTGGGCTTGTTTCTAATCCCATTCAAGCTTCCAAAGCTTGTAAAGTCTTAAAAATACTAGGAAGACATTATAACTATGATGAAGGGTCCCAATACTATGATTTTGGGTTTGGGAAGGCCTAAAAGGGTATTAAAAACTTGTAAAAACACACAAAGGTCCATAAAACACTCACAAAGGGAATTATAAAGTTAGTCAAATAAAATCAAACCCAAACATGAGATAAAAAGAGCTAACAAAATTTTAACCTGTTGACCTAAAGTTTGCATTCTAAGTCTAATCAAATCAATACATGAGAAATTTGGGATTTAGAAAATTTGGATTACAATAAAAAAAAAAAAAAACACCATAGTGACTAAGTGAGTATGCATGTGAATACTCTAGTAAACCAATCAAGGTACCGAGTTGGGTCATTTAAGCTTACAAGAGGGTCCCCATACGAAATTTTGAGTAAGGAGCATGTTGGGGACCAACACTTACTTCAATTGAAGTCTAAAATCTATAAATTCTTTTTGGCCAAATTAATGTTATAGTTGTATACATTGTCTATCAGTTATAATTTATAGTTGATATGTATGATTGATGTCATATTAGATAATGGAGTATCTGTGGTCTATATGAATGATGCATGAAATAGTGATTTTACTTCCAAAGTATTCTCAATTAATTCTTGTTGTCTTCATAACCATTATATTCCACTTTACAAAGAGAAGGCCCACTCCCAGTGGGGAGGTGTGTGGGGGACCTCTAGTCTATGGTTAGAGTTAAAATTCTTAGATTATTCTCTTCCTCCTTATATCTTATCATAACTAATAATAATTTCATATTCATGGATATTAAGGAGATAATTGCTCATGAGTATATTGAACATTTGATGTATTTACTTATTATGATATTTAGTAGTGGCTGATGAGAGTGTAATTTTGATGTATATTTGTACTAAATTGTATAGAATAGGTTGTAGTTATATCCATTTTAAGGAAATGAACTTTATTTTATCTTATTATCAGATGTGCATTTTTAGTATTAAACCTTGAATAAAATATTATGAAGTGTTATATAGTTGAGATGACCTTAATATTATTATTATTATTATATTATGTTATTTATATCCCTAGAGGACTATTTTATGTTTAGAAAATAGTTCAATGAAATTGATGTTGAAATACCTATATTATAGCTACTTGTCAGTTTATACTACATTATAGTTGATGGCTAAATAATAATTAGTGAATGTTGAACCATTTGAATGAGAATTAATTATGAAAATAATTTTTAAAAAAAGAGTATCATAAATTTTAGTTTAAAATTAGTCACTTATGACATAAGTCATCATAAAAATCATTTAAAATTAAAAAATCATAAGAGGATTTTATATTTCCAATGAATGAGCACTATTGATATTACAATAATTAATTGTAGAAAGTAGAGTTAATTATAAATTAATTGTATACATAATTAACACAATTTTTTTATTAAAATACATATCTTATAAACTATATAACTTTTAAAATTTACTTATAAATAAATGGATTTAAATAATATTTTAATTTTAACTAAAATTAAATCATTATAATTTAATTGTTTTAAATGACTAAAAATTCTAAAACCATACAACCATTTATTAGGCATTCATACATACAATAATGTTGGAAAAATTATATTATTAAACATGATTATATATTTATTAAAAATTTATATTCATTTATATATGAACATATTAAAATATTTTTTCCTTCACACCTAATAAATTAATGTAATATACATGGTATAAAAAAATAAAACTGTCTTTAAAAAAGAGGCTACAAACATGTGACCAGCCCACAAATTTTCAAGCAAAAGCTTATATAATAAATATTTTCCATAATAAAATTATATTTTAATATTTTAATAAAACCATGAAATGAGATTCCATGAGTGTATTCAAGAAACCAAAATACTCCCACAAAATCTCCTTCAATCTATCTCCAAATTAAGTCACTTAATTGAGAAAAATAAAGAGAGGCTCATCTCTAAAAAATTTTCCATTATTAAAGCTACAAGACCCTAAGTGCCCTTGAGATAATAAATCCCTACCATAATCATAATCCATAAAATTTCAAGTGTTTTACAAGGAAGTAAATTGTAATATTAAAAAACATGAGAAGAGAAAGTATGACATCTCAACTAGTCTTCTAAATTAACCTTTCCTTTTTCCCTTAGACCCAAACACATGTAATAAATTAAAAATTCAAAAAATTACATTAATATAAAAATTACATCAAGTATGGGGTAAATAAAAATAAAATATATTAATCATGTGTATCCTCAAATTTCTCTTTTTCAAGGAAATATCACATAACTTCAAAAGTTTCCATATCAAGGCATGAGTACAAGCATTTCACAAATCCAATATATGGGGAAAGATTCCAATCCCTATAAAATAAAGGGTAGGATTGCCTCATTAATTTTTTCAATAATTTACCATCCCAACCATTATATATTTTCAAAAAATTATTTATGTGGAAGCCTCAAATCTCATACTCGTATAAATAATATTGGACCAAAATAGGTAGCACTAATTTTACATTTTAAATCAATTTCGCCATATAGAATATACGTATATGGAGATTAAAACTTTTAAAAATTACCTATTTTTTTTAATTTACTCACAACTTCCACAAAAATGTATACACTCCTCATAAATTTAGGTTTCATGCTTATTTGGTATCAAATGACATACACATAGCCTTGTGATATATTTCTAAGTTGATGCAAATCTTTCTCCTTGACAAGTAAAATTTTGACAATTTTCATTCACATTTAAACTCTATGTGTAAAAAATCTCCATTAGGCATGTGCCCATCAATTAACTCACCTCTTTGTACCTCTACAAGATATATTAACACCTTATTTATCACTATGAAATAACATCCACACTTAACATCCATGTGTTAACCCATTTCATCACATGACATGTCATCTAACACTTTTTAGGTCTATAAAATATCATAAAATATGTTAGCAATATAACACAACTAGAATTCCAACTCTACAACTATAAAAATATTTATGGGCACATAGTCAGTATATTTTTTAACCCTTGTCTATTATAATTATGTTTTATAATGATACATATATTGTAAATGTTCAAATAATAATATATCCCACATAAGATAAATCAAACATAGGCCAAATAGGATATTGTTAGAATATTTGTGTATCTATCAAATACACACATTTTTAGTTATACACTCCTTTTAGTCTAGATAAATTATCAAGGAAACATTACCATTTTAATCATAAGAACTTGCATTCCTATTCTTAATTAACCTTTTAAACATATTTACTTTTATACCATTCTACCTTTGGAATATAAGTTGAAAAAGTTTTCAAATACTTGTACATTTGAATGTGTGTTTCTTTTTTTTGTCATCTACATTACCCTTGTATAGTCTACAATCTAAACCTTTTGTCTAGGTCAAACATTTTACACCACACTAACATCTTGGGCTTCATGGAGTGGATAATTGGTATTAGGGTAAGATATCTCATATTCCTATAAAAATGTGAGTGTAATGTAAAAATAAAATATTAATAATTGATTTTTATTTAGAGTATAAAGAATAACACCATAATAAGAGTATGATCATTGACATTAAGAATAAAATCCTTGAGTCATCTATATACATCTAGAAGATCATTTATGCTATCTATAAGGATCAATTTAAATATATGTTTGTCCATTTATATGAATTCATAATGAAACTTAGAATGTAATTATTTTGTGTGGCATGTGAATTTTGTCATTTCAATAGAAAGCCCCTTCAAAGTGTATGCAAATCATGATATTGTAATGTTTGAAGGAAAAATACACATTGTGACATTAAATTTAAGGACTTTAAAACTTTATGTTTACTTCTCATTGAGTCAATTTACTGACTTGGATAATATCAAATTAATTGTGTTCAATATTTCCATTTTTAGTGTCTCACTAATGGGAAATGTTTAGTATGCAATGTGATAAATAATTTTAAGTCATTAGTACTTTAAAGTAGTTTTTTGATGCATTGAAGGATGATTATTATTTTCCTAGATCATCATGAAGATTAATAAATCAAGTTACATGATTTTTTACATCATAAGGATCAACCAATTTATAATTATACTAATGCTTTCCATGAAAACATTATGTGCCTTCATAGAGAATTGATAGAGAAACATAGGTGTTGAATTACATCAATATAATTCCACCTTATATTTATGAAAATGTAGATTTATTAAATCATTACATATTTTGGAAATAATAATGTACTTCCACTAAGATTGAAGATGATGTAAATATGAATAAGAATCTCTCTTTTTCATGCAGTGTCATCTACTAGAGCTAGCCTACACACAACTTTCCATCTAAACCTATCACATAATAGAAGAAAATGATACGTGAGGGTGAGTATTATAATAATTATATACAACACCATAATACTTAAACATATTATATGACAAAAAAGGAACAATAACCAAGGTTTAAAATGGTTTCATCAACATCATACAAGCTCAAAATAGATTCTAAATGTAACACATAAAAACTATTATTATATAGTCTGAATTGGGTCTCTTGAGAAAAATGGAACTGATCCAGATGTAAATTTTTTGAGTCACTTATATAAACACTTATAATGAATGAGAGTGTCTCTTTCACATAAATCTCTAGGTGAAATTTAAATATATCCATGTCATCATTAAAAATTGAAGGAATACTATCATCATTAATTAAGAAATAACCTATCAGGGCAGGGGCCCTGGTCTGGTTGGCTAAGTATTTTTGCTACGGCTCTGCTAGTCTCAAGTTCTAGTCTCCCCCCGCCCCATGGTATCGGTATTATGCGTGTCTAGCCAGTGCCGCCGGTCACGTTAAAAATTTTACCAGGCTTTAAAATAAATAAAAAATTAAGAAATAACCTATCACCTAGGCCTTCTATATAGGGAAAATATGATCAACAATATGAAATATCCCACAATATATACAAATTTAGAATAACATTAGAGATCCAACATACATAAAATCATTTCATGTTACAAATTTGGAAAGGCTTTCTAAAATTATTTATTTTTAATAAGTGTATGAATAATATAATCAAGAATTCTATGCAAATAATTGATAAACAAAGAACTATGTACATCCAATAAATAAAAGATATTATTGATGTGGGTTTTATGTACACCATAAAATGTTAAATGAGGTAGCTTATAATGTTTTTCAATGTATATGGAACAAATTTCCAATCCAAATAATGAGTTATAGGTATGGGGTTAAAACAACCAAGTGATGGAATGACAAATTGAGCTTGTGAATTATTTAACTAGGTTTTGTGGATAGATACATGGAATCTAATATAAAATAATCACTAGGCAAGTTGGATGGGTGGAAAATTATTCTAAGGTGGGTAGATATAAAATAAAATCAAAAAGGGGAATGAAGGGTAAGTTATAAAAGAAGTTTCTAGGTTTCTAAAAGGGCACTTCTAATACTATTTCTTTGGTGGACAAGTATCTCCAATACTAGTGTTTTCCATTTGTAGTTATTGCACACTAATGAACAAGCATTATTAGTAGTATGGGATAATAAATATAGGATAATCAATGATCTCAATTGAAGGTTACTCTACTTAGGTCTGATATTACACATCCTTATATGAGAGATTACAACTCAGATTGACAATTTGTTTAGGGTAGTTATAACTCATGCCTAAATGACTATACCAAAAGAGATACCTCTACACACCTAAAATTATCAACTCAACATGTAATAAATACTTAAACTAATGAAACCTACAAATTCTTAATTTCTATTACAAATATAAGATCAATATTAATTAATTGAAATAATCATATTGATCTATAGCATTAACACACTTCAAAATTATTGAATTAATACAAACCAAAAAACTTAAACTTCATTAACACATAAAAGGAAGATGAAAGAATAAACACAGTTTCATGACAATAAATCTCTTGATATCTTCCTATATATATATATATATATCTAAAACTTTGATCTTTTGAAAAGAGGGTTCTACACACACACACACACACACACACACACACACACACACACACACACACACACACACACACACACAACTTAGGAAAGGCATCGCCTCATCTTCCAAGTATAGAAAACTTTCATTACATCATGAATGACAAGATCATAAGTCTTAGTTTCATGTTATAACTTGTAGGTAATCCTCGTATATGAAACATGTGCATGATAAATTTTTTATTTATTTAATTAAAACATGGATATAACAAAACTTAACTATTCATTTATAATCATTACACGCAAAATCGTATAATAAATAACCTTTGGCTTAGGCTAAATCAGCTCTTAACACTTTTTGTTTAGAACTACAGTTGTAACTAGAGCTGTGCTTATAACTAAAGTTGAGATTATTGTTGTAGATGTGATGATTGGATCTATGCTCAAGGATGAGCTCATTACTTGGATTAGAGTTATAATTAGAGTTGAACTATGAGGTGATGTTGATGTATATATTCATCCAAAAGGGACTAAAATTGATGGTAGTTTTATAACTAGAATTGTTGGTGGGGTTTGAGGAGTGAAATTGACAAGTGGCATTGATGTTGATTTTTTGTTTACATCCAACTATTTATAATGTTTATATGCTTTAGCATGTTATGATAAAATTAAGTTCATATCAAGGAGATGAGGTCTAGTTACCCTACCTATCTATTCCATCAATGTTGTATGCTCTATATTGGTGACTCAAAATCCAACTTAGAAGACCTATACTTTTATTTCATTTTTCATTACTATGCTCAATTTTTATTCAATGTCCTCTAGGATCAGTGCTTGTAAACTCTATTTGAAATTGTGTGAAACTTATTAAATCATCTGATCAAAAGTGGTTTAATCTACCATCTTCCCAATGTCATCTTGATATTCTATTAATTTAAGTTCATCAAAAATTTGTATTGCTTGATTTTCCTATTTTACAAGATTATTCACCAAAGCTTCAAAAGTAGACACCAAATATTGGGCGTCCTAAGTTCTGATTATAGATAAATTCAATGTATTAGTTGCCTCTAAAGGGGTCATTAGATCTAAGTGGTTAAATGCCTTATTAGGAGTGTATAATACCAAGAAATTCAATTTATTTTCATCTTATTTGAGAAGATTAAATGATTTTTTTATTGAATTTACATGTGGATCCAACTGGACTCTTAAAGAATGAATTGTATCCAAAATTTTATATAACCTTAGTACTACATTCTATACATCATAATCTATACTAGAGGGAACTCATATCACCTTCTACTACTCCTTAAGTGTTTTTAACCCTTATTCTAGTTAGTTTTTGGATAACACAATTCCCTCATGGATGGAAAATACTACTTTTGTATGGGTCTCCATATATGAATTGAGGTCCTTGATGTATGGGGATTGACCCTTATTCTTACCTTGATTTTTTGGAAGAGAGTAAATTTCTTATCTTTCCTACAAAATCAGCCCCTGCTAGTGCTATCCTCAATCTTTCTTTTCCCAAACCTCTATAATGAGGTTGTGACCTTGTATAAAAGTGAGATTATAGTGGGAAGGTTGGTGATATTCATATTGGGCCTCTTATAATATAAGGCTCATAACTCCTTAGCCTAGACTAGAAGTGTGAGATTTGGTGGATCTAATGGTTGGGATTCTATTTTTGCATACTCCTCAAGATCAAGTTTATGCTCAGTGGGAGGTTTGGGAATTAAGGGCCAAATTATTTTGGACCAATATATGTTCCAAAATTGTGGCATGGGGTACACAACATAGATAGGTTTATTTTTTGGGGCCCTTTTAATTGTTACTAGTATTATGGTCTAAACTTGTCTTAAAGAATGTAGTGGTGAACCCAGTTGGGTAGAGGAGGCAACCATTTGAGTGATGGGTTGATTGGTAGCTATGGTAATAGAGGTGGAAACTATAATATTGGGAGCATAGGTATCTAAGATGGAAATAAAAATGGTTGAATGGATGGAGACTAAAATAATGAAGACTACAGGGATAATGGTTGAAGAAGTATAAGTGGTAATTGGAAGAGTAGAGGTGGGATAAATGATAAGAAGACCAATAGAGAGTGATTGCATATGAATGAAAGTAGAAAAAACTATAAAAGTCATATTTTAATCAATTAGTAATGACATTAGATAATAAATGCCTAGGGGAGAAGTAAAGAGAGTACCCTTACTAGATCGATCACCACTGAGGGGTGCCTTTGATTTTAGTCCTTACAAACTCTAGACCTTGGCTTTCTATAGATCTTATTCATCCACATCTTGACTTGGCTCTCCTTCAAATTAAGTTTGTGCCTCTTTGCTAGTTACCTATTTGGATGGGGTATAAGGTCTCTCCCCCTTGGTTTAATTTGATAACATAGTGTTATTTTCTCATCTTGTAGAGTAGTCACCTATTGGGTAAGATGGGGGAGAGTCATATTATATGTTAGGGATATTTAATCCACCATAATAGGTTCCATTTATTCCTCATCTAAATAATTTAGACAAATGATCTCCACCTCTTACATAATTATGCTATCCTTTTATATGTCATCTCCTCTGCTAGTTATTTTTTAACTCTCCTTGGTTCAATAATAGATACTTTAAATTGGAGGAGTCTATTATTTTTTTCCTATGTAGTAGCTAGTATCTCTTATATCTCTTGTTATTATTCATTTTCTCTAGCAACTGATGTTTCCCTTGTCAATTACTCTTATTCTTATTTATGTTCTTTAGTAGCTAATGGTTGTTGGGGATCTTGACCTTGGTCTACTAGTTATTAGTGAGGCCTAACTCTCCATAAGTTAGAGGATATACATCCCCCTAGTGGTGGGATCCTAAATTTATCTTGACTAAGTCTAAGGGAGGGGTCATATTATATTATCCTCAACAAGTCTTTGCTTAATCCTATAGTCACAACCCTTTCCTTTAATTCCTTATCATCTTTGGCATTAAGGAACTAGAAGTCATGGTCAAATGAATCATGTTTATATGGGACACTAAGGGTGTGAATATTTTGTTGTAATATCTCATAGGGGTCCCAATCCCTATGGGGAATAGTATTTAATGCATAAGACATATTTAAATTTCCAACTTCCTTAAAATGTCTCCTAAATGTATACTACATCCTCCCAATAGTGATATGGGAGCCATGGAAAGTGACTTTATTATTTTTTGTCAAATATTCATATATACTATTCCATATTTGGAAGGCAATCTCTTGTTTAAAAAATTTTTAAGGGAAAAACTTTGGGATTAGATGAGGGTATACCCTATGCCTAGTAACCATGATTATTGTATAATCAGGGTAGAGACAATATTCACCCAAATTCGTGAGTGTTTTGGTAATGCTACTTGAAATACTACCCAGAGGGTGGCCATAGATGGCCATCCAAACCTAAGGATAAAGGTCCTTTATAATTTTGACATTGTTCCTTACATATGCATATATGTGAATGAAAAAATAAAATTCACATATTATGTTTTTCTAATAAAATTAGGGTCAAGACTCCATAGAATCCCATTATGCCTATAAATGGTTCCCATGACTACATATAGAAGGTATGGCATCATATACAAATTTTCCCCTTGGGGCCTCTTATCCTTGTGAAAAATTTGTTCATGCAAGTAGGCACTGATGACCTCCCCTAATGTGTAGGTGCACTTTGAAGTAATGACTAGGTCCAATAGGGGTACCCATTCTATATATAGGAAATGGATGCTCAAGTGGCCAAAGATTCAATTAAAAAATTACATGCCCATGAAAATTCATATCATAAATTAGCTGAGAGGGACGAGATTATTTGTATGTTCCTTGATAATTAAATTTTTTCCTAGGAGAGCCACTTATCTAATGCTCATTCCACATTGTTGTTATTCTTCTAAGTGACTATAATGTGTAAATTGAATGTAATGTCTAGATTAAGGAGACTTAAATACCTCATGAATGCATCTCTAGAGATTTATATAATAACTATGTTATTTTTGACATAATGTAGATAGCCTCCATCTATAATTATGCCTTCAAATAATAGGCCTCATAGCAAGTCAATGCATGACATGCCTTCTAATTTGGTGGCTGCATAGCGAAGTGCCTATCATTTGAGTGAAATTAGGTCAGATTAAATGATTTTTCCTCAACTGATATGTCTTCCTCTAATGAGAATGAATAAAAATTATATATAACCTCCCATAAAGTTGAGTAATTGGCATGGAGGCTATTGAACACAATTGCATCAAAACCCATGTCTAAGTATTTAGTGGAGTCTATGATGCAAAATCTAGATGGTGTTGAAGATCCTTTGTATGACCTATATGAAGACACCATTTTTGTTAGGTGATGATTATGTGATTTAAGATTAAAAAATAATAGTCTAAAAATTGAATGATGTTAATTTCAAGTCATTTTGGATACACCAAGAGATTTTGATATTGCAGAAGGCTATGTGCATTGAAGCTCTTGAAAATCAAATGAGGTGAACATAGTTTGGGGATTGATGTTATAGTTTTATAATTTATTTTTAGTTTATGTGCCATTAATTTCTAATGTTTATGAGCTCATCACCATCATTCAATTTTAAATTGACCACCTAGTCCTAGTGGGCATGTCACATAGGATGCTTGCTCATTCAAGGTGCCACGGTGTTACTTTTTCCTTTTGACACTTATCACTATATGGTTTAGTCAAGGGGGTTGAGCTTTCCCTTCATGACTAATGGTGAGATTGGTATTCTATATGAAAGACCCTAAAGAGAAAAATTCTCTTTAGAGAGATTCATTACAAAAAATTATTTGAAAGCCATCAAAAAAATAGTTCCTAAAGACTAAGTACTCTTCAGAGAGATTGTCTTTTAGGAAGAAGTTGTCATAGAGAATGAATCTAAGCAAAAACCTTTTGAATGAAAGTTTCTAAAGAGAAAGTATTCGAAGACCAAAAACCTTCCAAATACCAAAGTTATTGAAGACCAAATTTTTTTAATAAAATTTAACGACCAAAAGTTATCAATAAAAACAAATGATCCAAAGAAAAGTTACCGAAGACTAAGATGCCAACCAAAAAAAAATTTGAAATAAAGTTCCCAACCAAATAGTTTTTGAAGACCAAAAGTATCCAAACAAAATCCTTCTTAATGAAAGAATCTAAAGAGAAAGTATCTAAAGAAAAGCCTTCTAAATGAAATAATCTAAATAAGTGAATCTAAATACCTATCATAAATAATAATTCCTCCCAAATTTCTATTAATAGATTAGTTTAAATAAGTCCTTTCAAATGGAAAATAGGTACACCAAAATGTGATTCAATGTCTAAAATATTGAGATTCTATAGATAATAAAAACTAGTATAAACACATACACACCCAAATAATCTATAAGTCCTCTAAAAATAAAGGGGGTCCCCACATTTCAAATAAAAATTCAAGGTGGAGTGTGTTGAATACAACAAAGATAATTCAAATAGATACAAATTCCATTATGTGGTAACCAAGAGGTATCTAGTCTAAAATGTTGTAGCAAATATATGTATAAACTAACATTTTTAACCAAGGAGTGTAAATAAAGTGTTATATCCTTTAAAACTCAAACAAGTTTTTTTTTAAAACAATTAAGGATATATAAGGTGTGTCCACACCTTAACAAATAATTGAGTGAGTGAGTTATTAAAATAAAATTTTCCATCATTGAACAAATCACTTGTCAATATTATTCATCACACTCTAATAATAAATCATCACATTTAAAGATATCAAGATATGATATGTGGAAGTTGAATAGGTCTATGACCAATCACATAACATTCAATCCAAGGTTGATTTAGGGTTTCAAGTATTATATTATTAAATTGAGAGTGGAATATTACATTGTATAATAATTTGAGATAGTTCATACCTATATATTTAGTGGATTAAATGAATATAAACTCAACCACCTTAATTTTACTCAATCAAAATATAATATTCAAATATTTCCTCTCAATAATTATATAAATCAGATCACTAATGTCTAAGTAAATTTATACCAAGGATAAATTAAAATATCACCACCCTTAGCTTAATTAGAGAAAAAAATTCATAAAATGGAACAAGATAATGCTTATAGATTCATTTTATAAAATTAATAATATTTTTATTATCACCTATTTAGGTTCAAGTGTAGAAAAAATGTGTAATTTTTTATTAAAGATAATTAATTTGTCAGGTGCATAAATAGATTCTAACAAGAAGTTACAATTAATACACTATATAAAACTAAATTTAATATGCTAAAAGTAATATTAAAATAATATCAAATGTCACTTAATCCACTAATTCAACATGATAATTCTCATAATTACTACGTCTTACAAAGAGTACATAGTGCATGGACTGTAAATAGATGTTGTAAATTTAGGTTATTTAACCTCTTCTCTACAATAAATTTGACTAATTCAACCTTATATTCATTCCCATACTGCACTATCCAAGCATTTTCCATAAAACCAACTTTCCTAGGTAGTTTATTTAACATACTACGAGAGATAAAACATTCAATATCTTAAGTATATATTAAAATTGATATAGGATGCCCAAAAAAGGTACTTAATACCTCAATTATAGAGTCTTAAAACTCATATTGAAAATTTTAAACAATTTCATGGATTCACTGTTGGAAGGTTCCTTGATGTGGTGTAGAGATATAAGGATTCATATACTTGCCTTATGTTTTCCATTGAGGATGGTCCTTAGTATAATTATCTCCTCCACATGTCAAACACCCATTAGGCAGTCCCTTCCTCTCATTATGATTGTTTCCATTGAAACCATTTCTAGGTTTTTTATTCCTAGAAGCATTTTTGAACCTTTTATTGTGGATAATAATCTTATTCTTGAAGTTTACATTACACTTCTAGTTCTTATTTTTAAAATTAGTTTTAATCCCACCAAATGTCTTTCAAAAATTATTTAACTTCTAAAAGAGATTTTAATTTTTTTCTCTTGCTTTAAAACCTTATATACAACTTGGTCCACATTACTTGGTCTAAACATCCACTTCACCTACAATATGAGGCCTTATCCCTATGATGAACCTTTTAATATTAAATCATTAATCCTTTTGATACTAAGGAACATACTTAAGGAGGTTAGTAAAATATTCCCAGTATTTAGTTACTGATATATTTCCTTGATTGATATTTTGAAATTTGTCTAATTTATGATCAAATATATATATGGAATCCAATGTTCCTTAAACAATGTTACAAACTTATCTCAAGTGGTGGTGGTGGAATCAAAGCCCATTTCTAGTTTCTTGTCAAGGTCCACCATGTTTTTGATTCGCCAACAAGTTAATAAGTTCCCAAACTCTATAGTCACTTTGGATTAATTTTTTATTTTGAAATAATTCTCAACCTCAATTAGCCATCCTTTCACTCCATCACCCAATATTTTTCCATTTAACTTCGGTGGGTCTAACTTTTTCATATCATGCATAAGCCCTACAACCACTTATAATCTTATGGATTTCATCTCTTTAGAATGATCATGATCTTAATGCACTTTATAATTAGCCTTATAATCCTTAGGTTCTTATTCCTCATCATGCCAATACACTTCCTACTCTAGGGATAGTACTTTCTATCAATTTTCTATTAAGACTATGTGGATTTGGTTGACCTTTGTTGTTTGTTTAATTGCTAACTAGATAGGATCGAATTGATGATCTTAATTTGAAGTTCCTTAAACAATATTTTTTCATGCACCATATTATCCTAATGAAAGAGAATAGATAGGTTTACATTTATGGACTAATTAAGTCCAAGCATTTATATCTACTCTCCAATACCACAATTCACACACTATATACAAATGAATGTAATATTATGAAAGTAAAAGTAAAAAAAATAATATATTCCAATTAATCCATTAATTAAGCATGATAACTATCATAATTACCACCTCCTACAAGGACTACATAGTGCATGAATTGTAAATGCATGTTACACATATAATATACCGATAAGTATTACTTTCAAATGAACCATATATTGAATAAACTATTCTATCCATAATTGAATGTTAAAACCATTAATGTGTTTAATAAACTAATAATGAATATATGACTATTACCAGATAACACTATCCATACTATAAAAATATTATGGACTTTATACAATAGCTCCTAAATATATACCATTGATTAAGCATGATAATTCTCATAATTACTACCTCCTACAAAGAGTATATAGTGCATGAATTGTAAATGCATGTTACAAATATAATATACAAATATGTATTATTTTCAAATGAACCATATATTAAATAAATTATTTTATCCATAATTAAATATTACAACCATTAATGCGATTAATAAATAAATAATGAATATATGATTATTAACAGATACCACTATCCATACTATAAAATTATTATGAAACTTTGTACAACAAATCATAAATATATACAATAGTCATGAGTAATAACAAAATTGTTCAGATGTAATTGTAGAGAGGGATAACACCATCTAGGTGCTTTTCCTCAAACTATAAATTAATAGTTTTCTATACACCTCCCAATTGGGAGTGGCCCTTTCCTTCACATAGGGGCAAATAATGCAACAATCATACAGACCATGGAAAACATCCTCTATCTAATATGCCTTCAAACATGCATGCAAACTAGATAGTACAATGAATATACAATGTATACATCTGTAACATTCTTTTGGCAAAACATTTTCATTATAGTTAAGAATTCATATGAAACTAGGTCTTTTTCACTAAAATCATACTTTATTTTAAATGCATAAAATTTATGTTATTCACACTAACCTATGATTCATGATATTGGTAAAATTCCTCCTACCTATCACTTGTCATCCTTAACATGGGGAATAACTAAATTGCATGATAGAAACTACAGCTAGTCTATTTAAGTTTCACATAACCATAAAACAACATAATACAAGTTTTGATTTTATTCAAATCTATAACTAGTAAAAAAACATTATTAACTCATAATAATAACTATAAAATAATCATTATGTTATTACATTTTGAATAGGATATAGATTCTATTTCCACATATGGTTGTCCTTAAAAATGTATCTTATTCACATATTATTAATAATATATGAAAAGATATTCATAATTATTTAGTACATAATCATAATCCATAATGATCAAATCAGGGAGCAATACCAATTTCACTCCATACAATATAAAATCACCATTTAATATGACTATACCACATCTAATTTAATTAAACTTACAAGTATTAATTTTTTTATTTCAATAATTTATAACATATATCCATAACATATTTAACTAAATGGTTATCCATTTAATTCCCAACTTAAAATTAATTCAAAGTAGAGGAAATCTTTTTATATTAGGAAAACAAGCTTGTAGGTGGTCATTAGCCACCTACAGGTCTATTTACAGACCAACTCTCAAAGAAAAGGAAAGATCATAAATACACATAAACATATTCCTTAAACAATAAAAAGTATGATATTAATACCACCATAAATTAGGGGATTAAAATTGAGATGAAAATATTTAAACATCATATCCCTTTGTAGTTTAATACACAATAATTGTCCATGAAAATGATGTTTTGAAGTAGTTTCAACAACTAATAAGTCAGTCTATAATTTATGTATTGTAAAATAACCCATACATGAATATTGTGTAAATTTTTTATTTTATTAAATAATAATAAATTAAAGAATTCCATAATAAATTAATAATCAAGTCATGAATACTTATGCTTACAAAAGTAATTTTAAGGTAGATCAAGGTAGTTCATAGGTTTCTAACCTGACTAAGGTAGATCAAAGTTTCCACACCACAACGCGAGTTTCTATTTAGTATATAATATATATATATATATATATATATATATATATATATATATATATATATATATATATATATCCACTATAAAATGTGTATTAAAAATAAATAAATAATCATTTATGAATACCACTTAAATACTAGTTTTAATGACCAAAATATAGGCCTATAGGCGATCATTAAGCCACCTACAAGTCTATATTTTTTACTCTTTTATAAAATCAAAGAATAATTTTTAATACTATATATTAAGATTTAAAATCCAAATTTAGCCTATAGGTGGAAGTTTTTTCCACCAATAGATATTCCTTTACCCATTTAAAAACAAAAACCTAAAATTAAGAAAAAACTAGTTTTTTCGTATTACCATTTGCCCAAAAATGCCATAGAACTAAGTGAAAATAAAATTAGTTTTATAAATGTAAGTAAAAGTGTGAATCACAAGACCTAAAATTTTTATTCCATGCAAACAACCTCATATAGTCAAATATTATAATAATAAGTCTATTTTCACTTAATAATCCATTCTAAAGTTATCATGAGAGCCTGATCTTTTTTTATAATGCAAGAGCAATGAAAACACAATTAATGCAAATTTAATTTTTATTCTAAACCCCCACACAACTAAGTATCAAAATAATGACTTCTATTTTTCTTGAAAAACAAAACCCATAAAATATTTCTACTTGATTTGAAGTATAACATTACCTAGTGTCCAAATATGGCTAGGGTTTTGTACTTGATGCCTCATGGAAATATAAGTTTGATTTCAAATAATGAATATTACATTATTAAATTTAATAATAAATAAAAATACATAACCTTTATTTTTTAAGAAAAAAATAGAATAAAGTTCATTTATGAGTTCGTTGTCTTCTTTCTCCTTCATTATCCCAAAGAAATTTCCTCCCCCTCTTCTAATTTCTTCTTATTATCCTTATTCCACTATATGTTTTAACATCCATGCAAATATTTATGTTGTAATTATATTTAAAGTATCCAAATGTCATAAAAATGTGAGCTACTTGCCTAAATATCAAGAAAAATCATTGCATTTCATTTCCACTAATCCTTCTTTCCACCATTTTCTCCTAAAATGTCACATAAAACATGTAGCTCACTCTGATATTAAAATAACATAATTCTAAGCAAACATTTTTAGTTTTAAAACATAAACAATCATTTTAACCTAAAACATAATATGTTTTAAAAAATTTCCAATCAAAGTCACAAATGGGAACAATGCATGACAAGCATAAAATTATGATCTCACCAAGAGTCCCAATGGTGTTTGTTAAAACAAATATGTCTCTATTGGTATTTTGACCCCTAAACCCCCAAATAGAGTTTCGGTTATGCCAAGTGAGATATGTTTTTTTTTTTAATTTAATGTCAGATCTAAAAGAAGAGTCCATACTTTTTTTATGTCAAATATGATTTAAAAAAACCAAGTATTAGAAATCATAATATCAATATATATCTAATAAATAACATAAGTTGTGAATATCATCAACACATCCATTTCAAAATGTAAAAAATAATAATTCAATGCATATTGCCAAATAGTATACCAAATTCACATATAATGAAAATTTTAAGTTAATATCAAACAAGATGTTTTTAACAAGAATATTATAGATACTATAAGAATACCATTTAATAAAAATATAAATGTAATAATAATCTATCTAACTAAAGTAATACACACAAAATAAAGTAGTTATTAAAACCAAACAAATATATTGTGTGTGTGTTTTGTTCTAGATTATTATTCTCTTTGTCTGTAGTTGGCTCAATCTACCACCTCATCCCATATGATGTTCTTCATCAGTGATATTTGGAAAGGGTAATAATTTCCCTAGATCAACCTTAGGTAGATAAAATTATAATTATTCCATTACTTCATTTATAATATGAATAAAAAAACATATATACCACTATATAACATATACAAGTAAAGACAAATATTATGAATTTTTTTTCAAACAAATAGGTATGCACAGAAATCAATGATGCAAAATATAAAATTAAAACAACATATGAAATCAACCAACTGAATATGTCCATCTATCTAAATGATTCATAAGACCAATTAATTACTTGTTAACTATTTGTAAACAAAATCAATGTTTTTTGTTAAGGGTCAGATGGGATATAATAATTATATTTATAATCAAGAAACATATTTTTCTCTTATCACCATGTTCAACACAAATTTAAAAAATGGTAATAATAATTTATTTAACTTTAAAAAATCAATACAACTGAAGCAAACTTGTTTCCAAGGTCAATTAGAATTTTCATAGGTTATAGTTATCAAAACTCATATCATATACTTATAAGATTAAACCAATCTATATTCCAAATATTCTATAGTTACTAAAATTTGGTATTAAGTACTTGAAAATTATAAGCTTGAAACATATTTATCATGCATGACTTGAGTGAACAAACATGGCCCTAACCTTCCATTATTTCACACCTACATGTTATCTTATTATTTTTATCCTTTATTTATAATGTTACACACATTTAATAACCTTAATATATAGTTCAAATATATGAACTATCAACATAAACATTTATTGATCCTCAATTTAATTTGCTTGTGCATAGGTCACTATATTAAGATGGATCAAAATCTCTAGCTAATAATGACCTTAGCTTGTCAGTAATTACTCTCTCTCAGTAATGGTTAATTTTTAAAATAAAATATTTACTTAGGGTTAGTATATCTACCTATTATGTTGGTGGCTTGAAATTATCAAAAAAGAATTATATATATATATATATATATATATATATATATATATATATATATATATATATCAATGCCTCATTTGATAGGGTACTTGACACTTATTTGGCACATATATATAAACTATTACATATTAAAAAAATATACTCTATTATTATAAAATTGAAAACCACTCACAAGGATAGGTCACAATCCAAGTCTGAAGCATACCAAATCTAGGTCAAAGTAATCATTTCCATGTATCAAATTCAAATCATTAGTTGCATACATGTAAATAAGGAGCACAATTACACAATCACAATAAATGGGATAACTAAATTTTTATTTATTTCATTCTTTAGAGTATTTTATAAGTAGGTAGTGTTAAATCATCAAATGAGGGTTATTGGGCTCAACTCAACCAATAACACTTTCCCTTTTTTTAGGTCTCTAGCTCTCACAACATAGCTTTTTAATGTGAAAGAGTCTAAAATATGGAGTTGTGCACATCACCAAGGTTTAGAATCACACATATAGTAAAATTTGATAATATGGTCAGAAACCTTATTTTTATCATAGGTTAGTATTGGTAGTTAATAGTAGCTCAAATGCAATGAAACCAGCCCTACATAGACAAAATCAAAGTTATCAAACCAGATGAATCACATGCATGTTATAGTTTATTTTCTAATTCAAGAATACCATAATAGTTAAAGAGTATGAAATAACCTTCCCTCAAAGAAAAAAACTTTTTGGAATTGCATATCAGAGTATGCTTTTGGATGCATTTTATACCTAAACCTTACTTTTTGGAGAAAGTGATACTCACTTAGTATACTCACATACTTGCAATCGAAACCAAATGAGGTGAACATAATAATTAGTTAGGGATAATTATAGATAACAGATGTGGGAAATTAAGTTTCCTTAATGATGATTATGGGGTTCAGGGTGTATAGATGTATGCATACATGAATAGGTTTTGAGCACCATATATGGCACTCGTGCTTCCACATAGGACCATTTATAGCTCATTTTCCCTTGCTAAGTATCTTATTCCCTTCAGTGGGTTTTTGTTCCATTTATAGGTGGTCAAGAGGTCATTCTAAACTAACTAGAAAAGGCTATCTTTGAAACACCTTATGTCATCATTGGGTCTTAACAAGTACATGATATGGGGATAGATATAACATTATCCTAATTAACAATCAAGTAAATACCAAATATGATAATCATGTATAGTAACCAGATTCAATTTGAACACATTTAGAATATGCTTCTTACCTTAGGTATACAATAGGAACAACATTAGTATAAAAGGGATCACAATCATGATATAATGAAAATCATAGCATCATAATCAATTATCCAAGTGTTACCAACCAAGGTTATCAATTCCTCATGGCTTAGGGTTACTGCACCATTACCCACATATTAGTATTAAACTCACACATCATCCAATTAATCATCATGAATACCATTATCTAATCAAATGATCAATGATACCATATTAATCATATTAATCATATAATGGATAATATATGGTGGTAGCCAATAATTGAAATGATGCAAATGATTTTATATTGGCTAATAGCCAATGTGATACAATAAATAAAAGGAAATCAATACACCCAAAGTACATTATAGCAAAACCTATATTCCCATCACATAGGTTATTCAATCAACCATTGATTTTATTTAAGGAAATCACATTAGCCAATTCAACTTTCATGCTTAATTTAGTATTTTCCATCCATACATATGATTAAAAATTTATTAGAAAAAATCACTATTAGGATATAAACCTCTCCTATAATCAAGGAGTTTATTCATGGATTAATTCAACTCCATACAACATCATTTCAAGTGTGTTACAACATGGAGGAACATTATTCTTCCATGTATAAGTATAATTTGTTTAAGCATACAATATTTCCAATCATGAACCAGATTATAGAAACATATAAGCATCAACGTTTCCACATGAACTAAATACACATGCCAAACTAACACCAATAATAATGTCTTACTCAACATGAAAATTCTAGCTAAGTTCCAGTTGAGTGTAACCCAAATAAAATGTTCCATTTGAATAACTTTTACAAAAATAATGGCTGGCATGCCATGACACAACTATGTACATTTAATTTCAGCCAACAAGAGAATAAAACAATATGCATACATAGATCATTAGAGTGATATACAACATGTGTACATTTAACTATATCCATGTATATAATCATATAAAAAAAGAGAATGCACCCCTCAAAAATACTATTTCACATTACAAATAGTTAAGGATAATTTTCTTCTTCGATAAACTAATAATTTGTTCCAACATTAAAATAAGCATACTCTCATAAAAGGTTGACTTAACAAACTAATCAACTTATAATTTAAATCTATTTCATCAATGAAATTAAACTGAGCTTAAAAAATGAGAACCAACCGACTAAGGAATTATTTAATACTAGCATACATACATGAGTATGCAGTCTCACAAGTCCAAAGTATGTAAGCAAAAATTTATTTACACTTTCCATATATGTATGGTAGTTATCTCATCTGAAATAGTTCATATATATCACATAAAATATACAAGTTGAAACATCTACTAGTTATCTATAATCCATACACAAGTTAAAACCAACTAACAATAGTTATATGTACTCATGTTATACCAAGAGTAATTACCAATGCATGTAAAATAAAATGATCATGTGTGTGTGTGTGTGTGTGTGTGTGTGTGTGTGTGTGTGTGTGTGTGTGTGTGTGTGTGTGTGTGTGTGTGTGTGTTCCAAAATAAATATTAGATAAATCTACAAAGATATCCATCCAATCAAGATTTTGATTTGATAACAACTTATGACAACATACTCAAGTATGCTTAAATCATCAAAATAATTTATCTATTTGCCTAAGCAAATATCTACACCAACATTACCATGATGGTTCAAATCAAGAGAATATATATAATTTCCATAAGGCTACATAAGGAATAAATGCCACACTAAAGCATGCATAAAATCATTTACCATATCTCCCATAATGAAGATAAAAAGGCAATATACTAATACAACATTAGCTATGATAATTAATTATCAATCCAAGGATAAAACCCATATATATATATATATATATATATATATATATATATATATATATATATATATGAATGATTAAATTCATAAATTTAAAGTAACTTCAACCTCTTACCACATAATCAACATTGATTATAAACCTTTACTCCTTATTTCTGAAGGATCCCTATCCAATTACAAGGTTAGCATGCCAAAATGCCAAGTATGACCAAACCCATATCAAGTGAAAGTAATTACAAATACATCCACTAGAAATTATATATGAAAGCACTATAACATATATGCTAATAAAGAAATAAACAACATTTAATAAACATTACCATTTTCTTCATGTCTATTTGTAGGATCATCCAAAAATGGAGTAGTAGAAAAACTAAAGCAGACAAACCCTCCCAAACAACCCTATGATCCCAACCATTGGTGGTCCTTACCACCCCAACCATCATCTAGATGGTGGTTTCAAAAACTAGGGTAAAGGAGGGAGTTCTAAGCAATTTAAATTATGGACCAATGTGCATCTCAACAAAACAACATAACACAATAAAAGATAAACAATCACCATTATTAGGCAAGATAGAAATAACCAACCCATCATTGATATAAATTAGAAGTGGGGATAACTAATTGTAGGCTATTTAAAGGATATAATAATGGATTAACAAATAAATCCATTTTTATAGCTTCTAAAAAAACCAACTTGGATCCCCTCCAAGTATGCGGTTAGCCAAAGTTATCTTGGCTACAAATTTATAACACAAAATTATAAGCATATACATTTTCACTTAGTTATTTAGGCCTAGTCTAGGAATGGTGACCCAGCAAGGATACTTTCATGCAATCATATAACAAAATAGAAATAATAATATATAACTCAATGGTTATACATAATGAACCATAATACAATAATTAAATCAAACAAGCATGATAACTATTCAACCCATTCATTTGATCCATCCATACACCATTCTGAGCATCATTCAATAATTCCAACAATACTTCAAAAAACTAATTGATTATAAATATAAAATTGATCCAAAAATTTAAAATAATCCATAAATACTAGTAGTGATTCTAACAAGCATATAAATAATAAATCAATTTTGATCCAATAATCAATATAGGGGATTTAGGGGATCATCATGAGGTCTCACAACCTCATATGATACCCGAATATTAAAATCAGATCAATATGAGTTAATAAAATAAAAAAAAATCTATATTGGTCTTATTTAAAAATCAAACCCTCATTATAAGATAATGAATTCAACAAGGCTTTTCCCATATCCCAAGAATCAATAGTATGTAAACACGCATGAAATTTACAAAAAGGCCTCAACATAATTTTACCATTAAAAATGATCAATCATAAATATTTCAATCAAAAACTCCATCCACATTTTTATAATAGGATCAAGCTTATTCAAGGAATATGAAAAACTGATTTGTGAAAAGGAAGGGACCAATCCATGTTTTGTTTACATATACCAATCGGTTCCACATTAAATAAATATGCAAAACTTCATCTCAAAAACCAAAAATAAGTCCAAGTAGCCAGAATGTGTCATCTAATATGTACACATAACCAACTCAAAGAAAAATCCCAATCAAAATGCAATTTAAAGGGGCACATAAGCAACAAATAAAATTTATATTTAAAATTTAAAGGACTCCAAATCAATATTATGATTTAAAGTAATCATTTGCCAATAAGAATTCTTCCTACAAGTTTTAATATAATCCAAGTCAAATTTCTAGATTTTTATAAAATAAGTGACTTAGTATGTAAACATAGAGACAGGGTGTCATGGCCCATTTTTAATAGATATATCCAAATAATATTTTTCTAAGGAAATCATGATGGAATATCCAACCTAGCCCTTTAATATTTGAAGACCCAAATCGATTTAATTCTATTCTAAAAGATACATTGGCAATCAAACAATCTACCCCAATTATTTAATAGAATATAACATTATTTTAGGTTTTTAGTCTATAGAATAGAACCCCCCTAAGGTTATAAGTCTAACAAGAACAAGGTATGGACACCAAATCATAAAAATACCCAAGTTGAATAAACTTGAATAGAAAACATAATAACCTGAATCATTGGAAATAGAGAGCATGGTTTATTGAAACTAAATCCATTCAATTAAATAACACAAAGGCATGCAACACAACCATCTAAATATCCATGGCATTCTTTAGAAGAGAGGGTTCAACAATTATCAAACACTTGGCCATACTAATACATATTAGTACGTTTGATATCACCAGGTCATGGCATACACATATTAAAATTGAAAATGCACAGCTCTTCAAACAATAATGCATTCACCATGTTGAGAATTTAAACAAATCAATGTGTATGAAAAAAATAGTATAATAAATCTTCAATTTTCAATTTTATATGTAAAATAGTATTAGAAAAATTATATTGACTTCAAAATCCCTCATTATTCATTCCAAGAAAAATAACTAGCTTATAGTCAAAAAAAGACTTGCCAATTCAATACAAGGAAGAGAAATTTAAAGATTGCCAACAGGTTTGAGATTGCTAGGTTAGTAAATACCTCTTTTTTTAGTAATGAATCAATCAATAACTATAATTCAATTCCTAGGTTCAAAAATCCTAGTGCCAAGTCCAAAAAACTCCCTATCCATCTTTTATTCCCCTCTCTCCATTCTTCTCTCCTCCCTCCCTCTACATCCCATCCACCCACCCCATATAAATATCCTTAATCCCTTCCCAAATCACCATACCCCCATTCAATTCTTCATTGAATGTGGAGATATAAAATCTATCCCAAATCCATCAATGAACTCCCCATGTAACCCCACTGCAAAAACTCAAAAAGGCAATGGTCATTAATGACCTCCTAAAAGCTTGAGCCAATAAAAAATAATAATAAGAGTAAATAATAAAAATTAAAAATAATAAAATTAGATATTATTTAAAATTCTATTAAATGTTTAAATATCATAATGACCCATTAACCAAGCCATTAACAATTATCAAGTCACCAAGGTGATAAATCATGTAGAAGGGGGTGTCATGGTGGGTAGGTCTTGGTAAGTATCGTATGGATTCTAAGTCTCAACAAGGGTGAGTTAAGTGGAGATGGGGTGGTGAGGAGTATGTAGAGGAGAGATAAAAGAAGTCCTAGAGGATGGTTCAACACCAAGAAACACACAAAAAATAAATAGTAGAATGACAAGATACCAAAATCAAAAAGTGACAAGGTGAAAAATAACATATGATGACACAAATGATCCACAAGACTATCCAATGACATGATACTAACCAAGAATATAAGGATACCTATTTTAACTCATTCAATTTCTTAGACTCACTCCACTACACCAAAATTTGATGCTAGCATCTAGCCTAGTTTACAATCATCAACTGCAACCATTGAATGTATACATCAGTAGTATCTGATAAAAATTTGATAAAATGATAAATTAGTAATGAACTACAATAAAATATCAATTACATCAAGTAATCCATACATCATCAAGTAAATAAGTTTAAACATGATAAATACATCAACTTGTAGTCAAGTATCATAGTAATAGAATCCAACATCATAGTCCAACTAAGGAAGTGAAACAATCAGCTATACTCATGATAATATTAATGTTTAAGCTATCATGTAAATTTATACAAGGGTGGGGTAATAACAACCTCCCCCTCTTATAGAGGATCCATCTTGATGAATATATAAATAATCAAGGACCCAATTGCCCATGGGGACTTAATCACACTCTTACAAAAGATCCACTACTTCAACCATTAGGGGATGATCTTTTAGTAAGGGTGGATACCCTTGGTATTTACCAAAATTTACCTAGTAATATTAAATCTCACATGCACTTGCATAGCTTAATCATAAGATTTATTATAAAAACCATTATCTTATATAATAGTAAGCTAAGTGGATGTAATACACCATCTAGGTAAGATACATTTATTATGTCAATCATAAATCATAATTACAACCATGTTTTTCCTTATCCAAGCCATAAGAAAAAAATGTCTTATCAACTCACATGTCATTTTATGATACTAGAATAATAATAGGGACCTATCATAAGTCATGACAACATTAAATGTTCATACACATTTCTCAACTCAAGGTATAATTCCATGTTTATGATTCAGAGGTCATCATTAACAACTAAAAATGGATATTTGCACCTTGGATAAAATGTCTATCCACTCCAAATTTATTCTTATTTAGTATATATCAATGGTATACCATTATTTAACATAGCTCTAAAGAGATTATTTAAAATTCAGCCACCCGTATAGGCATGACTTTTCAATTTTTTGGCAAAACAACATTACTGACCATTGAAATGAATTTTCCACATCTCAATAAATTCCAAAAAAAATCTTATGTTGTATTCTAAGAACACCATTTATAGCTATTAGCTTGCATAAAATAGGTAGATTTAACATTTTTGAGAATTTAGATCAAAAATTACATGGACAACTAGTTACCAGTTAAATATCCTTCTTATTATGAGGAAAACATTCACAAAAAAACTAAAAAAATAGGATAATGATCACAAATTACACAATCCTATTGGGATTTTAAATATATTTCTAAACTTTAAATAGTGTCTTTACCAACACACATTATGCCATACACATAACTTAATCAACATTCATCATAGAATGCTACCACATGATAGTAACTTGTTTTGAATAGCTACTTCCAAACCAATAATTACCATTCATGAGATAGTGCAACATCCCACACTATTCACACTAAACAACATGATAAGCCATCCTAGGCCTTTACATGCAACCCAAAGGTTTACCACATGCTTTCTAGCTACTTTGCGAGCTCACATGATGGTTATAGGGATCACAATCTGACCATCTTACTATACTCACCTCATGGTAGTAAATATAAAAAGGATGCCTAAGATTCTAAAATCCACCTGATTAGGAATTATAATGTTCTATCAAAACATAAAACCAGCATACTTTTTAGTCATACATAAAATAATTAAAAATACCTCAATCACAACATGTTTACATGCACATGATAACACATGCATGTATTCCATCAAGTACTTCCTTTCTAATTTGTATAATCATCCAAATTGTAGGACCAGTTATTTATTCAAAAGGCTTACACAATGGAATTCCACATAGGCTATTTAGAAAAAACCACTGAGAGGTGGATAAAGGAACACTTAATCATAAGGTGACCATTATACATGAGGGTTTCACAGCCAATATGTATCTCTCATGGTGCACACTATAAATGAATCAAGAAATTGCCTCATGTAAAGGGGTGGAGTGGGTTTTCAGCCTATAAGAGACTCCACTCCCTAAAACATACCTAGTCTAAATCATTATTGAAAATAATTTTTCTTTACCCCTAACATCATACTGATGTCAATGTTCATAGCTAGAAAAATGATACAAGGTTACAAAATACATCATGATAGTATACCATGGTAGCTTAAACAAGAGATTCAGCTTCCAAAACAAAATTTATAATACAGAAGTAATTGGATTCAAAATTTATAGTTTAACAACATAAAATCACACACACACACACACACACACACACACACACACACACACACACATAGCTATAATACTGAGACAGTCATCTAGATAGCACAAAAAGTTCACATGATTCACATGGTTAATCACTTTCACTCCTCACAAGGCTTATACATTATATAAACATACATAACCATCTCTATGAATAAAGAAGATATGTGATATAAGTACACATATAGGTATAAATAAATATGCTAAGGTATTTTCCATGTTACAACAGTTAAACACATAGGCTGATGAAGCACACAGGTCCATAAATTTTAATTAGTCCACCCAATCTTTAGATGCCATGTAAAATACATCATATATCCATCAAATGATATCACATGATCAGTCCCATGGATCTTAGATTATAATCACCTTTACTCAAGGAAGGTTATGTTCCAACAAGGCTTATCTATCTCCATGAGTTTTTGAAGTTTTACAAATAATATTTATGCATCATGGATAGATGCTTCATGCTACTTGATAATAGTAAGAGATCCCCAAAACTCTTAATTTACCCAATCAAGTCAATCATACTTACCCCCAAGCCCTCCAAGCTTGAACTACACCCTTGGACCTCCCAAGATAGCATACCTTAGCCTCATTGGATGCCATAATTATGTAAGTAATAAATGGACATCCAGTCATTATCTTAAGATTCCAATGATAATCTTATATCATAATTTAATTGAATGACTTGATCCAATAGGTCAAAAGGTTGAATTGTGATACTTGTTTTTACACAAGATCAATATGGGAAAGGGTGAGCTTAGCCAAAGATTAAGGAGAATATAATATCACTACTATGGAATTTATAAATCCCCATAAATATCAAGTTCAATCAAAACTTGTAATAAAAATCCACATATAATCAAACATATCCATGATTAAAATATACATCATAGACATAAAATAGATCAATAATCAAAATAAACATGTCAAATCTAGTTATCTTTAGCCCTTATGGAAGTTATGAAGCCACTTGCTTCACCAATTTAACTCAAAAGAGGCCAACAAGATCAAACCTAATTTTAGTTGAAATGTATAAGTTTCTAGTACCACATAATATTACCTATTTTTAGGATGTGTAATGATTGCAACTCAACCAACTAGGCAACATATTAGACAATAACACCTCCTCAATTTACTTAAATGTTCATTACTTTGGATGAACTAATGTCTCCTGAGAATTATTATGATAATAAAATTATTGTATCATTGCATCCAATCATTTATAGTGACACCTAAGCCAAGCCATAATCTATGGCTATTTACCATTGTTGTTCCACAGTGCCATTATCTGGTACTTTTTGCATAACAATCTTATTAAAATTAGGAAAAGAGGTAGAGTAGCCTTGTTGTCTACAAGTAACTCACCTCATGGATAAGTTTTCACTCCACTAAAACCATTTTCTTTGTATCATCATATCAAATCTAAAAAATTTAAGAAGTGAGTCCTTTTAATCAAAGGAAATACAAGATATTCAGCTCCTTACACAAAACTTCCAACAAATTTTATCTATAAAAAGTATACTAGCTATCACACCCATGCAATTTCATAGGTTGCCAACATCTCAAGACAATCCTTTTATGAGTGGATATCTCAAGTTTTGTTTACTTACCCAAGTAATTCAACCCCTTTCACACCCTATTATGCCCTCCATGTTTAGGTTAAAGCCTTAGTCTTCTCAAGGTCATAATATTCTAAGTATCTAAGGAAGGATTGCACATACAATCTAACCATGTATGCCAAATATTATTCCCCTAATACTAAGAGAAAAACCTAAATCACCTAGCTCCCATTAACTAACCCATACAAGTTAATGATTGATAATTGAGACTTTCCCTAATGCAATGAGATTTGGGAAGGATTAACCCAAACTAAGGCTAAGGGTACTAGTAACTGACATAAGAGAAAATTAAAATTCTTTGGAATCATTTATTTTGAGATTCATATGAAACTCTATAGAATCAAGCATTTACAACACAACACCTTAGCATTCAATCTAAATGGATAAGTACCTTGTGAATTACTTCATGATTCCACCTGATTGGGATAATTATTGGTCACCATGTAGCAACTCTATAAGCCCTAGAGTTTCCTAGAGTAGAAACACTACTCTGATGCTAGATGAAACAAACCCCGTAAAAAAAAATTGGAATTGCATATCAGAGTACACTTTTGGATGCATGTAGGACCTAAACCTTTCTTTTTGGAGCAAGTGATACTCACTTATCATACTCTCATACATGCAACCAGAACCAAAGGATGTGAATAGAATAATTAGTTATGGATACTTACCCATAAAAGATGCTTTGGGGAAGTAAGTTACCTTAAGGGTGTTTATGGGGTTTGAGGTGTATAGATGTATGCATACATGGATACATTATGAGTATCATATGTTGCATTTGTACTTCCACATAGGACCATTTATAGGTCTTTATCCCTCATTAAGTATATTACTCCCCTGAATGGTTTTTGATTCCATTCATAGTTAGTCAAGGGGCTGTTCTAGACTAACTAAAAAAGGTTATCCTTGAAACACATTATGTCATTCTTGGTGTTTCAATGAATTTTAGTTTATATTTCAAGAAAGGAAGAAGAAGAAACTAGATATGGGTATGGTTGGAAAACCTATTTGGTTGTGTGCATGTTGAATCAGATGATTGTAGAGAACTCCTCTTTGGCTTGGGAGGATGACCTACAAATAAGACAACACTTAAGCAAATGGTTAGTTAGATAAATATTTGGATGGATTGCCTAGAATTAGATATATCCTAGAAGCAAGATATTCTTTAGGGGTTATCAATCCACACATTTTAAATCATTAATTTTATAAAATAGAAGATAAATAATACTTACATCAATAATCAAAAGCTATTGAAATTGAACACAAAAAATGCTTGATAATGAGATAGGATAAAATGACTAATATAAAAATAATCAAGTTAATAATAGTGAAAAATAAGTTAAGTGTGCTTTAAAAAATAGGTTGGGGGCTTGTGAATAGGTAGATGAAAATAAAATTGGATTTGGTTGAGGGTAAATGGATGAAACTAGCTTGTTCTTATTTTCTACCACAATGTTCATTGATGGTTGATGTGACCATCAGTGGTTGAGGTGACTGTTGGTAGTTGAGGTAATCATCGATGGTTGAATAGGATGTTGATGGTCAAGTTGAGTGTTGGTAAATACTATATTTTAGGTCTGGGTTGATAAAATTTAGATTAATGGGTTCACAAAAGGTAATTATAGGAGATTGGTTTGTGCTAGGTTGATTTCAAAATAGAAATAAATTAATTAAATAATGATAAATAAATACTTAGCTTGTTATAGGTCAAGTGGATGAATGGTTGAGGTGGTTGAATCATTAATATAATCTAGAATGATTTTGATAGAGTAATGGTACTTGGCTATCGACTGAGGGGAGGTAAAAAATTAGCTCTCTGACATGATGTTTAGATCATTAGATTACTAGAAGAACACCTACAAAAAAATCTCTAGATGCAAAATCTCTTGATAGTTGTGGATGGGTCCTTTTCACCTCTTGCTCATATCTTCTTATAGGTAAGGAAGGAGAGGTGCAACAAGATGCTAATTAGGGTTTCTAATTATAACTCATGCATGTAATGGCTCATAAATGGATTTAGATGAGCTAATTATAAAAAATCAAGGCAAAGTTAAGGGTGAGTTAAGTTGGTTTGGATGATGGAACTTGACCATCTGGCACTCACCCTAACCATTAAAAATTATGGGTCAAAAGTAGGGTTGGTTAAAAGGTGGGTTTTAGCCAGTAGGTCAACTAACTTAGGTTAGGTGGGTTAAATTTATTTAGGGGTCAAAAAGGTCAAGGTTGGGCCTAAGGGGGTCCTAAGGTGGTCTAGGGGAATTTCAACATTTGAAACCATCGTGTGCAGATTTTTAGTGTCTACATTTTACCCCTTTTGTTATGTAGTTTTTATCAACAATCTTTAAAACGAAAATAGATTGTGAGGTAAAGGTCAGGTTACCTTGAGTATGGAAGAAGGTGTTCCCCCTCAAATCAAGAATCAATGAGGTGAAATGAAATTGGGTATGGGTTTAATAAGTTATTAGGGGATGATGAAATGGGTGAATGATAGGTTAGGCACTTGAAGTTCAAACATGCACACAAAGTGTGACAAAAGTTTGATAGTCAAGATATACATTGACTAGGTTTATATAGTTGGTAAAAATTAAGGGTCAATGTTAGAAGGACAAGTGACAAATAGACCACATGACGGTATTTAGGCATGGCAGTTGGGTTCACTTATAAACTCAAGTCTCCTAGGAAAGATCTATGTTTTTATGGGTATCTGAGGTGGGAAGTACTCTTGATGAAAACATAAACTAGTTAGGTAAAGTCATGGGTTTCTGAGGTAGGAAGTGATCTTGAGAAGACATAAGTGGGTAAATTATTATGAGGTGGAATAAGTTCAAAATGTGGTCAACATGGAAATTATTTTCAATGTGATCAAAGGACCAGGCTAGACTTGTTTCAAAACATGTGCTAGTTGGGCCAAAATAGACCAATGACAAGGTGTTAAAGTGTTGGGTGAGGTGGGAAAAGAAGGTAGTCTCCAAGAGTGGATACTTGAGAGGCTGGGTTGAAAGTTTACTTATTTGAGTAAAAAGTATATTAATTTCCATAACTTGACCATTAGTGGTTAGGGGGAAAGGCGATCATTGATGGTCACCCTAACCATTGATGGTTAGGGGTAAACCCTAAAAAACACCATGGTTAAAAATGAATCCGCTTATCTTATTGGATCATTTGTTACTATTGACTTTTGAGCTCTAGTTTTTTGTCATATTAGGCAACTTTGTGGATAGTGATTTCTAAGTAAGTAATTTACTAAGGTGGATTGATCAAGTGGACTAACTAGACCATCAAATATGTAGGGTGGGTATGGACGTAGAAGAGGATGGGCAATAGGCCCCAAGATTATTCCTCAATGATAGTCAAGGAATGAGGTAGGGGTTTCATAAAATTGGTAGATTATTTTGATTTTAGTTATTGAATTTGAGGGATTTATCATTTATTTTGGTTGGGTTGGTTTTGGGTATGTCTTGGGGAGTAGAGTTTGCTTGGTTTTAGATGATATTGGTGGGTAATGGTGGTAATTAGTCATAGGTAAGGGAGGTAGAGATAGGTAGGGTTTATAAATGGTAGAAATATTTAAGGATTGAAATTTTTTGGGTGGGTATTGGGTTAGGTTAGGGTTTTGGATTTCACTGGCAATCAAACACAGTGATTGATGGTCATCCCAATCATTGGTAGTCGATGACCAGTGGTGAGTCATGACCTGGACATCGGTAGCCACTATGACCATCACCAGTTGAGCTAAATGGTGAACAAGATAAACTTAGGTTAAGAGGGTCTATTAAGTTGATTGCATTGACTTTATTCTATTTAAGGTAAAAGTGAGTTTTAAGAGGGATTTGACCCATTACATAAATTCACCTAAGTGACAAATACCAACCACCAAACCACAAACAAAGTAACAAAAAATGAGAACAAAGACCAAAAATAGTAGATAAACAACACATACATAGGTGATTCATAACACAATATTAGAATCAATGATTATTTTTTCACTCATCTTTGCATTTGTCCATTACATTGACTTTGTTAGTGTGTATGGTATTGATAAGAATAGAGGGTGACAATAGGATATGGTAGGATTTTGGCATAGGAGGCAAGTTATAGGTATAGTTGGTAAGATGGTTTAAGAAATGGTCAAATGGGTAAATTTTAGGTAGGGTAAAAAGAAGGTGAGGTAGTTTGTGTAGGGAAAATAGGTGTTGTTAGGTAGGGTTAAGTGGGTGAAAAGGGTATAGTTCATAGGAAAATTATGGTAGAGAATGAATTTTGTGTGCTAACATACATGGTAGGCATGAGAGTAGATTTAGCTGTGAGATTGGGTACCTTGTATCTTTACAGAGATCCACCAAGGTATGACCCCAATGGATTGGGCATATATGAAGGAGGTCAGGCTTAGAGTGATGCAACATTATCAAAATGTGTTGCATGATGCGGTGATGATCATGGCCCTCATTGAGAGATGGGATCTAACCATAAATACCTTCCTTCTACCAACTAGTGAGGTTATGATCCTACTAGATGAATGTCCACAGGATCACTCAGTTACTCCTATAGGGTGATACAAATTACCACATTGAGTGGGAGGAGTGAGATGAGCTATTAAAGCTAATATATAGAGATTACCAAGATCATGTCAAGTGGCACACTGGGGGTTTTAGTTACTCTATGCTCTATCATAGAGTAAGGGGTGAGAATAAACTAGTGACTATGATGATGATGGTTGTGTCATGCTTTGCCCTTCTAGTCTTGAGTAGTGGGAGGTTTCTTTAACTACTATTAGGGGTATTATTCAAGATATTTCTAGGATGCATAGTGTTTGGATGGGTACTTATGCTACTTATATAGATATACAAGGCATTATGGGGCTTCAGATCTCATTAGAGGGACTGAATTAGTGTTGGACTTGTCTTGCACTATTGGGCCTATCAGCACATATAAGTCCTAAGACCAATGGGGCTATCATGGGATAGGTTTACTTAGATTTTTTGGTTGGTTGTATGTAATGGAGAGATATTTTGATCCTTTAGGTACAGGAGGAGGAGATCATGATGTAGATTGGTTTAGAGGTGTTTTGGGGGCATTGGTTATCGATGATATCACCTAGAGGCCATATGTTGGGTAGCCAAAGTGGACTATATACAAGAAGTAGACTCTATATTTATAGATTTATAGGTAGATCTTCATTTGAAGGGATGGGAAGGTAGATATCATCCCATTTAATAGGGTTTGAAGATAGTTCAGCCTAGTTTAGAGTATCTTAATCCCATTCCCTAGGTATAGGCAAGAGGATTTAGAGATACTACTATGTGAGTCACATCTAATATAAACCTTACTTGACCATGAGGAATTACCTATGAGGCTAGCAATTGATGATGTAGGCTTTCTATATGCTTACCTTGCATGGTATGAGGCTATATATATGGTAGCATATTTTGGTGTAGATGATGGTGGTAGGAGGTAGATGGATGTGGACCTAGCTGGTAGAGATCAGTGGGCACAAGTTTAAGGAGGTGCCCCAAGTGTAAAAGTAGGAGTGGTACTAGCCATTGCATAGGTAAAGGCTATAAATGTACAATGTTAGGTGGTAGTATTATAGGGTTAGGTGGTGACACTTACATGGGATCAAGATTATGTTAGAGTATCACTAGCCTTGGTTACCTAAGAGAGAGACTCCTTGAGGTAGAGGGGAGGAGGGGAAACACAACTTAAAAACCATTGAGTACCATCCCCATGGTGTGATACCTAACCATAATGGAGCTATGCTACTATGAGGCTATAGTTCTGAGGTAGTGTCTTGATAAGCCCTAATGGGGAGAGTGTAAATCTAGTTTGGTAGGCAATGCTAGTGTGGTGACACCAGGGTAGTGGGATACTTCCATAGGTGGATTGACAAGTACTATAGGGGGATAAGCACTAGGAGATAGTGGCATGATAGGATACAATGGTGTCCCAAGGGAATAACCATATAATATAGCCTAGATATATTATATTATGTTGTATATCATTTTGATACTAGCCTATGAGTTGATGGGGTGAGATATATATTTTGAAAGAGAGACATTTATATTGTTGTATACATTATGATATTAGACTCATGATTTATATATATATATATATATATATATATATATATATATATATATATATATATATATATATATATATATGACCCTTGTTTATTGCTCATGGTCTATGGTGTGTTGTGATGTTTATGGGATGATGTGATGATTATATTGATAATTGGTGATGTTATATTGATTATTCTTATGATATGGAAGTTGGATACTGATGTAGACTCAACTAACTAGGCATGTGATGAGATGTATCTTGTTTTGTTCATGGTTATGATTTATGACATGTATGTTTATGACATGCTAAATTTTAATGAGTATATGATTTATTATTTAAATTTAGACATGTGGTAAAAATCATTGATTGCTTTATTATTTATGGATGCTTGATTTTGACATGATGATGGATAAACTAATGATGTTATTTTTTTAGTTTATGATACAGGTTGATATGTTGTAGTTATGATTATGGTTATTTTTGCTTAAGGTAAAACACATAAAGTGAGTTTGAATAACAACACCAGATGTGAGAAAAAAAATCAAGAGACAATGTCTTAGTGAATATATCAACTATGTACGAGAGGATAATAAGAGGGCATTGTTATTCTTCTTTGGAAAGGATTAAAACAAAACCAAAGTTGGAGTGGCTTAAGGAATGTAAGCCCTTTGAATGTTTCACATTAGCATTCATTCATTGGTTAAAAGGGTGTCTTAATCATATAATGTCAAGTGACCTCAAAATCCCTTACTTTATAGTGTAATAAGGGGAGATGGATGAAAATATAACCTTCTTGTGAGGCTAGTATGTCTCTTATAGAGGCTACCAAAGAGTCAGTATAAATAGGTCTATGTCATATAAAGTGTATACTGATCGATCCAGGAAGTCTACTCATGAGAGTTAATTAAGACTTTCAAGATTATTTTACTTATGAGAGCTGATTATAGATTTCAAAAATTATTTTGATTTTTTTATTTCTTAAAAATGGATCTTCTGCTTATTTTCTTAGGAGGGTTGGGGAAGTTGATCGATGCGAGAAACTTCCAAGAAATTATTTATTTTGACAAATGCTTTACTTATCCATCCTTTAAGGGAGTGGTCTAAGTTTGTATGATTTGTTTAATGATTTTGATAGTTGTCCTTCAAAGGATCAATCCACCTTACTTTGAGCAATTTTAAACATGTTTTCAATAGTTATCCTTCAAGGGAGTAGTATGTGAATGCTAAGAATGACCCATGATTGCTATTGATTTGGATTTTGATTTTTGATTTTTGATTTTTTTATTTTTGCTTGACATAGACATGATTATATAAGCTTAGAGGTTCACCTTTATGAAGGAAATAATAAAATATCAAGAAGGTTGATTAGGTTCAAAGAGGTTTAGGTGACAATGATCATGATAATCCATCCTATAAAAGGGGTAGAAAGCACCATGAGAATCATGCCATGGGTAGAGCTATGTTACCCATTGATTAAGATTAGGCAATGATTTTGATGGATAATCATATAATTCAATTTTAATTGATTTCCCCTAAAATAGGGACATGGAATGTGGTTTTAAAAGAAAGGGATGAGCTTAATCTAGATAGAAGATGAATTTGATCCTTCTTGACAAAAGAAAGGATGCAAATGTGAAGCATTAAAGGTCTCAATTTCCAAGTTACCTTCAAGGGAAGATAATTTGTAATATCTTGATACATACTTGTGGGTAATGATATAAGGTCCAAGATAATTGAAATCAAACTTTCCCCACTTATTTTTCTTCATATTGGTGACATGTTGATTTTCCTTTAGGATGAGGTCTCTGATGTTGAATTATCACATTCTAAAGTGTTTTTTATAGGCATGTTTATATGTTATTGATAGATATAAAGATGGGTGAGGGAAGATAAATGATGCTCATCAAGTAAGGATAAATAGTAATGATGATAATCATCTTTATAAATGAGATCTTGCAAAGATACATGAAGAGATGGGATCCAAACTTTGAGAGGCAAGATGGCCTCCACTCCAAACACAAGAGATAATAGGGTAGCACCCATAGGGGTTTTAATTCTAGTATGATATGACCATAATGCAAAGGGGATGTGTAAATGTTAATCCTGACCAGATGCATTAACAATTTTGGTGAACATGTTGTTAAGAGTTTTGTTAGAGGCATCTACTTGTCTATTCATTTGAGGGAGATAAGGTGTGGAAAAACTTAACTTTATCTTTAATGCATTGAAAATAAGTTTTAATTATTTGTTTTTAAAATATTTACCATTGTCAGTGATAATCTTGTGAGGCACACTGAAGAGACAAATGATGTGATGGTTGATAAAGTCAATAATCTTTTCTACCTTGGTTGAGACTAGAGGAATAGCTTCCACCCATTTGATAAAATACTTGGTCACAATGATGATAGAATGGTGTCACTATGAATAATGGGAGTTAATTTCACTAATAAGGTTGAGACCCCATTATGAGAAGGGATATAAATCAGCAAAAATGTTAAGACTATGGCTAGGTGCATGATGTAAACTGGTGTGTTATTGACACTTAACACATCTTTTCACATAGTCACAATATTCTTGGTTAAGGGTAGGCCTATAATAGCCAAGTTTAAGGATGCACTTAGCCATGATGAGGCCACTAAAGTGTCCCCCATAGATCCCATCATGGATTTACTTGATAGCATGAGAGGCTTCGTGACTACATAGGCAACAAAAGAGGAGACCATTAAAGTCACATTTATAGATAAATCCCCCCATAATGGTATAAAATGAGGTAATATAAATAAATTCTCTTTAATTACTCCTAGAAAGACCTAAAGGGATGATGGTAAGGTTGATATAGTCAAAGGTTTGTTGATACCAAAGGTCAGGTTGGGTCTGCTCCATATTGAAGATGGTGGGAGAATCTAGTTTGACATAAGAAGATTGGTTAAGTCTATGGATAATGACATATATATTAGATTTAAAGGGTAAAAATAAGATCTAAGAAGAAAGGGAAGCCATGGTTTTAGTGAACTTGTTAGTAGATCACAGGGCTGACTGGATGCAGTAGTGTTCAAATGATGTTAAGAATTCATCAACTAGTTGTTTATACTATTGAAAAAAATCATTCTTAAACAAGTAAGAGTTTTTGATTTGATTGACCATAAGTTGTGATTATCCAAAGATGTTGATCATTTTGACTCCTAAGGCTAAATAAATTTGAATGCCTATGACTAGGGCTTCGTACTCATCCATATTATTAGTACATTCAAAGTCAATATTGAAATACAAAGGAAGAGGTTCACCATCATAGGTAATAAATATGATGCCAACTCCCCCACCACATTGGCACTTTTATCCATCAAATAACATGGTGAGTTGATAGGTGAAGTATTTTTGAGAGAGGGTCATGATGGACTCATTAAGGAACTCAAGAGGAGGAGGTTGGTTGTTTGCTAATGGTGCTTCAACCAATTGGTCAGCAATGGCTTGCCCTTTAATTGACTTTTATTAAAGGAAATCAATGTCAAACTCTGCTAAAAGCATGAACAACTTGGCCATACATTGGTTTTGGTATGGCTTGTAGTGCATATACTTGAGTAGGTTAGTATTGGTTATGATATAGGTTTTATGGTTAAGAAGGTAGTGATGAAGTTTGGTGGTCATGAAGACTAAATCTAAGAAAATTTTCTTGGTATGGGTGTACCAAGTCTCATACTCTACAAGTGTGTGGCTAATGTTGTAGATGGCTTTCTATTTTTGTTATTCATCTTGATAAGTAAGCATTGTCCCTAGGGAGTGGTCATTGGTAGAGATATAAAGGTACAAAGGTTTTTCATCCTTGGGGGGTGAGGATATGTGGAGATAAAAGGTACTTTTTGAGTGAATCAAAGGCCTTTTGACAATCACTATTCCACTTGAAAGATACATCCTTCTTCAAAAGGTGGTGGAAACATTGACATCAGTCTAAAAGTTGGGAGATAAATTGATGAATGGATTGGAGCTTCCCCTACAAACTATAGATTTGCTTGAGGTTGATTGGAGGAACCATGTCAAGGATCACTTTGATTTTGGTAAGATTGACTTTGGATCCCTGAAGGGAAATGATAAAGCTAAGAAGCTTTCATATCAAGACCCTAAAAATGCACTTCTTAGGGTTAAGGTGGACATGGTAATGGATGAGGTGCTCAAATATAATAATGAGAATGGCTAGATGGTCCTTTCAACATTTGGATTTCCCAATAAGGTCGTCTACATAGTCTTCGATAATATTTTGGATAATATCATGGAAGATGTAGGTCATATCACATTGGTAGGTTATACCTACATTTTTTAATATAAAAGGCATGACATTATAGCACAAGGTCACCCATGGGGTGATAAAGGTAGTTTTGTGTTGATCTTCGAGGGTGATTAGGATTTGATTATAACCTAAGAATTCATCCATAAGAGATAACATATCATGGCTAGTTATAAGATTAACTAACTATTCAATGCTTGGTAGAGGGAAGTTATATTTATGGCAAGCAAGGTTGAGGTCATGAAAGTCCACATATATTCATAGTCCCCTATGGAATTGGTGATAGGCATTACATTCAAGATCCATTGGGGATAGTCAATGGGTTGAATGAAATTGATAGATAGGAGATGCTAAATCTCTTCTTTGATGAGAAGGGCTATATGAGGGTACATTCATTGAAGTTTTTGCTTGACTGGCTTGGCATCATGGTTAGTGACTATGTTATGGGTGGCAATGATAGGATCAATTCTAGGCATGTCACTATAATACCAATAAAATGCTATGTTGTGGTCTTGAAAGAAAGAGGAGAAGTCCTAAAGTTCTTCAAAATTTAGTGATTAGAAAATTTTGATAATGTGGGGGTTGGCCAAAGTGCCCAAGTTGATATCCATGGTGGATTCATTTAACATGGTTGAAGTCTCAAAGGGAAGAGATTTATGGATGGAAGAATTTGGATCACCAAGGTAGGTGATAATGGAATCATCATTTTGGCACTAATAATGTTAATTATAGGAGAGTCATCTCCTATCATCTTAGGATGGGTCAAGGGGATGGTTATAGTTTCCCCTTCCTTTTGATAAGTTAAGGGTTTGAGGCTGATCATGTTGAGGAAAATTTTTTAGGTGGGATGATGTCATCATCCACACACTAAGGTGGAGAAGATATTGGTGGGGAAGGGATGTCTTCCTCATCAATGGTGGTAGTAGGTGGTTCGGTTCTCTACTTGTTGGGTAGATGGAAATCAATGCCATGTTTCTCATGAGGCTTTCTAGTTTTAATGGAAATCAACTCATGTGGGCCATGTTCATATCATACAAGACCAAATCCTTTCCAATCATACCTATGGAGGTATGTCTTGGTGAAACTCAATTTGTCTAGATAGGAGAAGCTAGAGGTGAATGGTTGAGGTGAAGAGGAGGTGGTAGAATTATCAAGTGGTTTGTCAAGTCCCCCATAGATGAAATGGGTTTGATAGTTTGAAGGTATAAATGGAATAATGGATTTGATACTGGGGTCATACCTAAGTTGGTGGTCAAGTTTTCCATACTCTTGTGGAGTAGGGAAAGCATTAAGGGTGAGGAGGCGATATTACCCTAGTGAAAGGCATTGGAATGTAGATTTTAAGTGATCTATGGTGGGGATTTGGTCTGAAGGGATGGATGAGCTAGTAGATTCCACATCAGTAGAAGAATTTATGGGTTCATTCTTCATGGTTGAGGACTTATCTTTGATAGATGAGGTTGTGCTAGGTGGAGGTAGGAGGATGTCATTGGGTTGATAAGTCATGTTACATTATGAAAAGGGGATTGGGTCAAATTTTATAGTGACAAACTAACCTTCATTCTTAAAATTAATGCAATTATGGAGGGTAGAGGGGACACAACCCATAGAGCAGATCCAAGGTCATCGTAGAAAAACATTGTATTAGAATTCACCTTCCACTACATAGAATAGTTTAGGGAGTGTGTGAGGCCCTAAATGGATATGGACAACATCTTCCAAAGTAGTGGCCATGGTTTCATTAAAGGACCAAAGGATGGATGAGGTTTTAGACATTGTATTATTAGGTAGGTTGAGTTGATCATAGCCATGAGAGGAGATGATATTAATACTAGCTCTCCCATCAATCATGACCCATTTGACATGAATCTAGTTGATATAGGTAGTAATGAAAAGAGGGGGATCTAGATCATCTAAACAGATAGAAGGTATTTCCAAATTTTTGAAGGTGATAAGGCTATAAATTTAGAGAGCACTAATAAAGGCTATGAGAGGCTGAGGGTCTTCATGTTGGACCTCTACTAATTTCAATGCCTTTATTATTGATTGGTGATGATGGGGTGAAGTAGAAATCAATTGATATAGGCTCATCTTCACCAAGGTTTGGTGAATTTTTTTGAGAGCCACTCTTCAAAGGGGTTAGATTGGGAGGTACCCAAGATAGATACCTTAGGTTTGGTTAAAGGTGAATGTGCTTAATTTTGACTCAGTTGGGGATGGAAGATCAATATTTCCATGGGATGGAGGCCTTGGTCTTCTTCTATCCTTCTATTGAGTTTATGATCATGTGACCACATGGATAGTATGGATAGAGGGAAGAGTTAGGGCAAGAGATTGGTTTGGTTCCTCATCACTCTAGGGTGAGAGTGGGGGAGTAGTTAGGCATTGGGTAGTGGTTTTTGGTTTTTGGATTGGTAGTGGGTTTATGGGAGGTTCATCTATTAATAGATCATCTTCATCATAGAGCTAATGGATTATGGTTTGGAGAGCTTTGCAGTTCTCTATGTCATGCACTGGTGTCCTATGATAAGATCACACTTAGCGATCATTATACTAGACAAGTTTTGGATCGAGAGGATTGAACAACTTGATATGGGGTAAGGTTAAGCAAGAAGCTTAAAATAACCTTTGAAAAATGGTTGAGTAGGATTTAGCTAAAGGTGGAGAGGATTTGGAGGTTTTGGTCTTGGTTAGTGGGATTGAAGTCTTCTTGAAAGCAAGCTTGGTGGTAAGAGGTTTGGGTAAGGTGTTTTTCTTAGTTAATGGTTTTTGTTTTGTTAAGGTAGAAGTTGATAAATTAGAGGTAGGAAGTTTTAGGGTAGGTAGTTTGGTTATTGATGGTTTGGTGAAGATAGGTGTGTTAGAAAGTAAGTGTGTTGGTGTAACCAGTAGTGATGGTTGGGTTTTCATTGAGATAGTTAGCTTCTCAATAAAAGTGGAGGGATGAGGCCCCAAGATAGAGTGTAAGGTTGAGGGAGGTATAATTTTGGTCTTCTATCCTTTTGGTGGCTTCATCTCCTTGGTTGATTTGGCTCAGTGTTTATTTTTTGGGTTTGGTGTGGTTAAATCTAGTGTTAAGGAGGGATGATTAAGGCTCTATATAGGGAAGATGGCAAGGTTTTTGGTTGGTTTGGTTGGAGAGGGTGATTTGGTTGTTTGGGGTTTGGCTATTTTGGATGGTTGAGAAATTGTTGGGTTGGTAGAGGTTTTTATTGTTTTGGTTGATAAGGTAAGGGGTTGGATAATAGAAGTGGTGGGTTGGTCTATAAAAGTGGTGGTTGTAGGTCCCTATTTGGTGATATAAGGGATCCTTAATTGCCACCAAAATGTGGCTCAATCCATGTTAGGTTTGGAGATAAATTCCAATCTTTAAAATAATCTAGAGAATGGTTTGTAGACCAATCTTGTTCCCTGGATAGTGGATTCAAAAGATAAAGCCATAGGTTGAGAAAGGGAAATGGTGACCTCATCCTTTTCCTCAATCAAAGGATTTAAATTTTGGATGAATCTTCTATGGGAGATGTAGACATGGTGGATCTCTCTTTAGGAATGATCTCCAAAGGGGAAGTAAATTGCTTGGTAGTTGAGGGAGAAGGTGAAATGATTGCTTGTTCTAGTATGTCAGTTGAAGGTGGGGTTGATGACTCCACTACCTCAATAAGTGAAGGAGTGGAAAAGGTTACTTCCTTGGCTTTGGTCTCCAAAAGAGGATAAGGTGAATCCACTACCTTAATAAGTAGATAGGACAAGGAATAGGTATATTGGGTGGTATGTTCTTCAATAATGAGCATGTTAAGAACCATATTAATGGTATGGGCATCATGAGAACACTCAGCTTTGTTGATCTCATTTTTGGGAGGTGCATGATTGGGAAAAGTTTTCCTAAAAATTTCCAATGCTTGGTTTTGAGGTACATTGGAGTTATGCAACACAAGCTCCCCCTTATCAATGAGGGATTGGATAACACCTTTGAAGGTATTACACCTACTAACATCATGCTCAAATACTCAATATAAAGCACATAGGTTGTTCTCATTATACAATCTAGGTGTAGGATAAGAGGAATCAAATTATTGAGGAGGTTTTATATGAGGAAGTTGTATGATATTAGCTTTCAAAAACTTCTCCAAGATTGAAGCGTAAGATTCCCCAAGTAGAGTAAATTACTTTTGATTATTTTGATTTTGATTTATCGTATTTTGTTTTGAGGAGTTAGATGGGTTTGGTTGATTAAAAGATGGTAGAGGAATGGTTTTAAGGAAAACCACATTCATAGCTCCCTTTCTCTTGGTGTTGGTATTGGTTTGGTTGCTTGGTTTAGAGGAAGAGGCCTCATTAGTTTTATAGGTAGAGTTTTTATTTTTCAATTTTAGCTTCCCTTCATCGATGGCTCTATTTTCTAACTTATGCACCATGGTAAAAGCTTCATCAAAAGTTCTAAAACTATGAACACAAAACATAGAAGATATGAAATAAATGTGCTTGGCACATGCCTGAGTGAAAATTTTTATCAATTTGGGTTGGGGTAAGGAGAAGGAAAGCTAATTGATTAGGCTCCTCCAATAAGCTAAAAATTAATAATAGATTCATCATCAAATTACTAGATAGATTAAAGGTCAATGATGAAAACCTTCTTGGAGATATTTATCAAAAAGTGATCCAAGAAAGTTTGGGCCAACTAGGTGAAGGAGAACAAAGAGTGTTTGGTTATGGAACTATACCAGTCTAATGTTGGACTAGATAGGGACATAGGGAACATATGAAGATGGAGGGAATCATCATAGGTAACCAAATAACATGCATGCCTAAATTCCCTGAGGTGCTATTGGGGATACTCATTACTCTAAAACTTAGAGAACTTGGGAAGTTCCCATTGAGGAGGATATGGGATGATAGGGATAGATGGGTAAATGGGATCATTATAGATCTAGTCATATGATAAGATGTTGTGAGAACTAGAGATGAGTGACTCTAAGGTGGTCATTTTATCCATGAGCATTTTCATGAGATCTATTTATGGTTATGCACCTAGAAGGTTATAAGGTGCATATTGTTGTGGTTAGGTGACATATTAATAATAGGTAGGGGGTTTAAAAGCTAAAACATATTGGTATGTGGACACTTGTGGTTGGGTAGATGTTATGTAAAGCTAGGTGGATGTAGGTGGTTGGGTAGTAGGTAGAGGTACATGCCCTTGTGGGTTATGAATGTAACCCAAGTTTGGTGTAATGAGCACCTATTAGGTAGAAGAGGTGGTTAATTTGGTGATTAAAGGAAGGTAGTGACCTTTGTACTGATTGGTGGTAAGGTAGAAGGCATAGACACCATAATATTTTTAAGTGGGGTAGTGGTTAGTAGATTAGGGATAATCAAAGGAAGGTTGGAAATGCTAGTGGTAGGTACTCCCATGGTAAGGAGAGTATAGGTGGCTAGTGGATGGGTTGTTCCTATGGTATATGAGTTTTTGGTAGGGGTAGAAGGTATAAGGGTGTTTGTATGTTGGGTAGGTTGGTTTTCTATATAAGTATCATAGGGATTATTTGTAGATGAAAAATCTTGGGTAGTCAATGGTCGGGTGTGATTATGGCAATGGAAGTGTTTCCCATAGGATGGGAAGGCATGATATAAGGTGGGTCCATAGGTGGAATCAAATTAGGGGTATGGTGAGGAATGGTGCTAAGATAATGTTGAAGGGACACAAGATTATTATCTAATAAAAATTGAAAAGTACATATCTTCTTAGGGAACTTCTCAAGGGAAAGGACTTATTGAAGGATGAGGAGATTTTTTTGGTTCAAAAATGTACTTCATGGATGAGGAGGTATAATAGGTTGATCAACTTGGTGATGGGTTTTGTTTTGCTAGGTTTTTTCACTACTGGCAAGTTAGAACCATATAAGATAAGGGGAAAAAAATAAAAAAATCTCACCACTCAAACAAAGAGAAGACAAGAAATAAGAAAGGAAAGAAAACACAAACTAAAAAGTACATTAAGTCCTAAAATTCTTATTAGTCTCTCTTTTGGCTTATGACTTAAAGTTTTCAAGAAATTATGTGACTTCACTTGGACTGATACAAAAGGTACTAAAAAATAAATCTATGGAAGGTTTCAAGTTGTGTTTAGGCTCTCAAAAGGATATATATTTGGATTTAATACATGGCTTAGTATTGGGGCCTACCCCCTCACTTCACACATTATAGTGATAAGGGTGTCAGTTTCTTAGCCAATATATACCTGTTTCTAGAGTTTATACTCAAGTAGAGAGCTAAGTTATTTCTCCCCTTGGTAATGACCTCTAAGTAGGATTTTTGGGAAAGGATAAGGTGACTGCTAGGTGATGAAATCCTAGTTAGGTCTTGTCTCAAGTTTTTTAATGTTTTATTGATGTAGGTGGTTTGGCTTAGTGTGTACAATAAATGTGATGCTACAATTGAATTAATTTGCTTTAATTTAAACTATGTGAGCTAAACTTGGAAGCAACTAATGTATGGAGTCAATTTTAATCCCAAAATAAAATTTGATGTCATTTATGATCATAAAATAAGATGAAAAGCATATAGATGCAAAAAAAATAAACTTGAGTAAATACTCAAGGTCCCATCGGGCATGCCATAATGTTTCAGTGAATTTTAGCTTATATTTCGAGAAAAGAAGAAGAAGAAACTAGATATGAGTATGGTTGAAAAACCTAGTTTGTTGTGCATGCATTTAATTAGATGATTGTAGAGAACTCATCTTTGGCTTGAAAGGATGACCTACAAATAAGACAACACTTAATCAAATGGCTGGTTAGATAAATAGTTGGGTGGATTGCCTAGTGCTAGCTAGATCCTAGAAGCAAGAGCTTCTTTGGGGGATGTCAATCCACACATTTTAAACAATTAAGTTTATAAAATAGAAGATAAATAATAATTTTATCAATAATAAAAACTTACTAAAATTAAATAGAAGAAATGATTGATAAAGAGATAGGTTAAAATGACTAATATAGTGATAAATAAGTTAATATGAGTGCTAAACAGGTCAAGTATGATTCAAAAAATAGGTTGGGGGTCTATAAATAGGTAGATGAAAAGAAAATTGGATTTGGTTGAGGGTAATGGGTGAAAATAACTTGTTATTTTCTACCATACTGATCATCAAGGGTTGATGTGACCATCGATAGTTGAGGTGATTGTCAGTGGTTGAGGTAACCATCGATGGTTGGATAGACTGTTGAAGGTCAAGTTGACCATTTATGGTTACTATGTGTTGGATCTAGGTTGATAAAAGTTATATTAGTAGAATCATAAAATTTAATTCTATGAGTTGGTTTGTGTTGGGATGATGGCAAAATACAAACAAAGTAATTGAATAATGGAAAATAAATACTTAGCTTGTTAGAAGAGGTTGACTGATTGATAGAATTTTGTGTGATTTAGATAGAGTAATGGTACTTATCTATCGAGTGAGGGGTGATGGTAATATGGATCTCTTACATGATGTTTGGATTGTTGGAATAACATTGACAAAGGAAGATCTAGATGCAAAATATCTTGATAGTTGTGGATGGGTCATTTTCACCTCTTCCTCCTCTTTTCTTATAGGCAAAGAAGGAGAGGTGCAACAAGATGTTAACTAGGATTTCTAATTATAAATTATGTATACAATAGATCACATGTGTATTTATATGATCTAATTATGTTAAGGGTGAGTTAAGCTGGTTTGGATGGTGGAACCTGACCATTGGTGGTCACCTTGATCATCAATGGTTAGGGGTCAAAAATAGGGTTGGTTAAAAGGTGTGTTTTATCTAGTAGATTAACTAACTTAGGTTAGGTGGGTTAGGTTTAGTTAGGATTCAAAAATGTCAAGGTTGAGCCCAAGGGGGTCTTAAGGTGGTCTAGGGGAATTGTGACATTCAAAACCATCATGTGTAGATTTTCAATGTCTACAGTTGGATCATAATGAGTCCATGATATGGGGATAAATATAACTTTGTCCTAATTAAAAATCAAGGAAATAAAAAATATGCTAATCATGTATATCAACTATATTAAATTTTAACTCATATAGAATATGGTAAGTTCCTTTAGGCATATAATAAGAACATCATCGGCATAAAAGAGATCACAATCATGATGAAATGAAAATCATATCACCATAGGTAATTATCCAAGTGCTACCATCCAAGGATATCTATTCCTCATGGCTTAGGGTCACTATACCATTTCCCACATACTATTTTTAAACTCACATGTAATCTAATTAATCGACATGAATACCACTATCTAGTCAAATGATCAATGATACCATAATAACCATCTTTGTCATATAACGGATAAGATATGGTGGTAGCCAACAACTAAATTGATGCAAATGATTTTATATTGGAAAATAGCCAATGTGATATAATAAATAAATGGAAATCAATACACCCAAAGTACATTATATCCAAACATATATTCCCATCACATAGGTTATTTAATCAACCATTGATTTTATGTAAGGAAATCATATTAGCCAATTCAACTTTCATGCTTGATTTAGTATTTTCCAATCATACATATGATCAAAAATTTATTATAAATAATCACCATTATGATATAAACCTATCCTATAGTCAAGGATTTCATTCATGTAGTAATTCAACTTAATATAACATCATTTTTAGTGTGTTTCAACATGAAGGAGTAGCATGATTATCTTATGTACAAGTATAATTTATTTAAGCATACAATAGTTCCAATCATGAACCAATGTATAGAATCATATAAGCATCAAATTTTATACATTAAATAAATACACATGCCAAACTAACACCAATAGTAATGTCTTACTCAATGTGAATTTTCTAGATAAGTTTCAATTGAGTGGAACCTAAATAAAATGTTTTGTTTGAGGAAATTTTACAAAAATATTAGTTGGCATGCCATGACACAACCATGTGTATTTAATTTTAACCAATAAGAGAATTAAAAAATATGCATACGTATCTCATAAGAGTGATATCCAACATGTGTACATTTAACTATATTAATGTATATAAGCATCTAACAAAAGAAAATGCACCCCATAACAATACTATTTCACATTATAAATAGTTAAGAGTTATTTTATTCTTCCATAAACTAACAATTTGTTCTAACATAAAAATAAACATAATTTCATAAAAGGTAGCCTTAAAAAATTAATTAACTCAAAATTTATATCTGTTTTAGCAATGAAATTAAATTGGGCTTAAATAATGAGAACTAATAAAGGAATTGTTTAATACTAGCATACATACATGTGTATGCAGTCTCACAAGTCCCAAGTATGCAAGCAATATTTTATTTACACTTTCTATATATTCATGGCAGCCAACTCATTTTAATTGCTTCATATATATCATGTACAATATATAAGCTGAAACATCTACAAGTTCTCTATAACTCATACGCAAGTTAAAACCAACTAAGAATATTTCTATGTACTCATGTTATATCAAGATTAATTACCAATATATGTAAAATAAAATGAGCATATATATATATATATGTGTATCCAAAAAAAAATATTAGATAAATCTACAAGGCTATCCATCTAGTCAAGATTTTGACTTGCTAAAAACTTAGGCCAATATACTCAAGTATGCTTAAATTGCCAAAATAATTTATCTATTTGCCTAATATCTACACCAACATTACCATGATGGATCAAATAAATATAATCTATAGATGTTTCATAAGGCTACATAAGGAATAAATGCCACACTAAAGTGTGCATAAAATAATTTACCATATATTCCATAATGAAGATAACAAGACAATACACTAATACAACATTAGAAATGATAATCAAATATCAATCAAAGGATAAAACCCCCAAGTGTGTGTGTGTGTGTGTGTGTGTGTGTGTGTGTGACTAAATTTAGAAATTTAAAGTAACTTCCACCTCTGACCACATAATTTCCACTATAAGCCTTTACTCCTTATTCCTGAAAGATCTATTGAGGCCAACATCCTCCTATTTTTTGTAAATTTGGACCCTTGAGAAACCCTAAAGATTAAACATGAAAATATGGCATGTTAGGATTATCTGTACAATTTGAAGATCATCCACTTTATCAAAGGTAAGTTTACTTATTATGTTTTGCTTTAATTTTATCTAACATTAGTAATAAATGTTCTTCATGGATTTTAGTTGTAGGTTCCATGGTGTTGTTCCTAAAAAACTCACATTTCAAAACCTTGGTAAACGCTTAGTTTGAATTTGAATATTGGTGGGAACCTTTTAAAACCTATTTTGGACTTAAGCACAATTGCCATGTTTAAATCTTATGTCGTGTTTCTTAACACAACTCAGACTTAGCCTAAAAATGCTTGGTCCCCTTTATTATTTCCCCTGTTAAGTTCTTTATATTTTTAATTAGGTCTAATGTCATTTTTTCAGGGTCCCTTTTAATATTTCCTAACTTGGTCCCTTTAATTCATAGTTAAGCCTAAAGCTTTAATCCCAAAGCCCTACCTTATTTATTAATATGAACAGGACCTTAACCTTAAAATTTAGCTTAATTATTTACTTTAGTCCCAATATTTGATTTAATTTATGTGCATCTTTGCATATCTAATGACCCATGCTTCATCACAAGGCCTAGTCTTGACTTAAAAAGCATGCAACTCACATGATCTAACAATTTGTGCTCTATGGAGATACCACATGACATTATTGTTGACCCAATTTTGTCCCTCAGGCAAAATCTCGGTCACCTTTTACACCTGCTTTGCATGGCCAGTCATTTCGAGTTGCAAGGTCTGCCTTCAGAGTTCGACAGCTCCATTTCAGAGCATTGGCTCATTGGCCTAGTTCATTGGCATTCGTAGTAGCAAGAGGCAGAGTCTTCAAACGTTCACAATAAGAAGGGAAAAAACTGGGGCATTCGACACTTAGCAAAAAAGGAAGGGTAGACAAAATGCAGAGGGTGGCAGAATCATCGCCCACAACACGGGTGGGTAAAAAGAGACCCCCTACACGCAATGCAGAGGGCGGCAAAATCACCGCCCACAATGCCGACGGAGAAAAAGAGGCCACTAACATCGGCTGACATCGATAAAACTGCCACCATCGACAGCTTACATAGGTTGACGTTGGCAAAACTGCCGCGATTGGTAGCTTATTAGCCGACGTCGGTAGAAGTCCTACATGCAAGCCACTGCAGCGGGCAGCAAATTCACCACCCACAACATGAGGCAGCAAAAAACACTTGTAGAACACAGGAAAAAACCTGCCCAGTCATCGAAGGAGAAGACTAGCACGTAAAACGAGGCAACAAGCATGGTCTTGGTAGACTTATGACATCATCAATAGTGTTTTTTCACTCTTTCTAATGAGACTCCTCTTAGCTTTTCTCTATAAATGGGCAGACTTGTTCATTTATCAGGAGATCTTCCCCACTTTTGTAAAGAGCACTGCTCTCCAAATTTTCCACCTGAATCAATAAAAGATAGTTTTACCTCTATTTGGATGGATCTTTTTGTGTATGCATTGAATGTGAATCTGTGTCCAGTCATTGTCTCTTGATGCTCTCACAGGTTCAACACCAGCAAACCTGTGATCTACAAAGTGCCACTGTCTGCTGCTGCCAGGAGTAGAGTTCTGTTTTGGAGGTATACAATAGGGGAGGTCACTTACAGTGTGTATTTCCCAACACCTTGGTGAGTCCCTGTTTCTTGTGCTTTCCATAAGAACCTCCCTATCATCCCAGAGACCTGGTCTTTTCTGCCAGATCTGAGTGTATGTATGTTTTTCCCTAATCCTGAGTGTGGATGTGGAAGGTCAACCTATTTTTGGTGTATCACCTCTTTTAGAGTAGGTTGTTTGTTTTCATGCTTTTTCTCTATCTCTTTTCATCCCCCCCAGTATACCTATATACCTATATTTTGCACTACCTGAAACAACCAAGATACATCAGAGGGAACTAGCCCATACCTAGAGACTCTCCTCTCCTGCTTCACCATCCCACAGGTGAGAGAGGGGTTTCCATGTTGCGAGGAGAGGGCAGGAATCCATTTTCTTGTCGTAGGGTGCACTTTCCAGTGTCAATAGTTTTGGCACACCTGATGGGACTATATTTTTCAATGCAATAGTATTTCAGGATTGATGTTGGTCCTGCTACAGTCATTTCAAAGATTTCCTAGCATCTGGCGACTCCGCTGGTAAGAGCTCAGTTCTTTATTTTTTAAGACTAGTGACTTAAACTTCTATGCCAAAGGTTACCACAAGGTCAACTTCAAGAGGGGTCCCTTTTGTTTTCATTGAGCTACCTTTAAACTCTACTAAAAGGCTTAGGTTTGGAAGAACTCGCCCTTATCCACTAGTAAATCCTCCTAGACTTGTTGCTAGGAACACCAATCCAGCTCAGCCATAAATACAACCTGTTCCAGCCATGGCATTGCCTTTTGCAGCTTTTCATGGTGAGAGCCCCTTAAACCTCCCATGCTATGACCCAATTCCAAGAACAGCTCTAAAAATGTGCCTTCTTTTGATGGAGTGGGACCTATTACGGTTGTTGAGCATATCAAGAATATTGCCAATCTTTGCAATATTCACAACATAACAGAAGAAAACATTGCCATCAGACTGTTAGCCTTGTCTCTGAAAGGGAAAGCTCTGGACTGGTACGGCACCTTGCCTATGAATTCCATACAGTCTTGGAACAAATTGGGCACCCATTTAACTGATCATTTTGGGGAAAAAAGTGATGGCCTCTCTCTTGCTGAGTAGCTGACAACTATAAAAGGAGCTCCGCACGAGTACATGCAAGACTTCAATACGTGGTTTCAAAAGACTTGGGATAGAATTCCCATCCTGGTAAGGCCGACTCCCAGCTATGCTTTCTTGTACTATCTAAAAGCATTGAACAGTGATATTGCTGTGATGATCCAATCTATGGGGGGACACATACTACCAGCTGCATATGACATAGCCATTGCGGCTGAAAATTGCTTGGTTCAAGTCGAAAAAATTGCCCCTAGGCCTGATATGCCACTTTTCCTAGAACCGTTGCCCCCAATTTAGGTTGTCGCTCCCACAATTGCTCCCCTACCTGTCATTGAGAGGCTAGCTACTATTCCATCCAATGAATTAAATGAAGTTAAGGGCCTATTGCAGAGCATGTCGAATGAACTTGTTGCCCTTAAAAGGCAGCAAGCTCAAAGCAACAAGCCAAACCAAGGTTATCAGAATTATGGCCATGCCCCTAGACCCCCCTTTTAAAATTATAACCAAGGTCAGGGGTAGCTAACTACAACCAGGCCTTATCAAAATTATTACTCAGGCCCCTCTTCATCATCTAAAGCCATGGTGCCTACTCAGAACAATCTAGTGCAGGAGCAGCCAGGCTATTCGACCATGGGACAAGGTCAAGAGCAAGCTGTCCATACGAATGACATGATGAATTTCTTTCAAAATTTAGAAAATCAAGCTGCTGATTTTTCTCAGTTTTTTGAGTTTTCAGCCCAATCCAGCACAAGTAACAATCAAACTCAGCCGGAGTTTACCCTGATAAATCACGAGGAAGGTGAACTCTATGCAATTAATCATGGAGGTGCTGCAGGCAATCATGCTGATTGCATTGCAGCCAACATGAGATTTAAAAGAAGAGTAGTTGGAGAAGCGTAGGCCTCCCCTCAGGCAGCAACGAATCCTCCACCACACCCATTTCAAAAGGCCCCAATTGTCAGACAACCATTTGCACCTCCAGCTCCTCAGTCTACAGCTCCAGTCAGGATCAGCCCAAAGAAAAACACGAAAGGAGTCAATCCCCAAGTTAATATAGTTGATCAAATGAAGAAATTGCATGTGAGCATTTCTCTATGGGATTCATTATCTCTTCCGAGACAAAAGGAGGTATTGAAGAAAGAATTGCATGAGCTAGATCACCAGGCCATCCCAACAAACACTAATAATGTCCTAATGACGAATGGGCAGCCTTCTGCTTCAAGTCAGGTAAAGAAAGAAGAAAAGACTCCCCCTTTTTATGTATCTTTGATCATAGGGGATTTCTTAGTACATAATTGCATAATTGATAGCGGGGCCAGCACTTCAGTAATGCCCAAGTGCATTGCTGATAAGATGGGGTTAAAGTACGAAGCCATGAACAAGGGAGTCTTGTAACTAGATGGAACACTTGCAAAGACAATCAAGATCTTGAAAGGATTGAGTTTAACATTGCATGCCTGCCTGACATTCTCAATCCCCCAAGATATAATGGTAGCGGACATTCCTCCATATTTTGCAATCTGTTTGTCTAGGGACTTTACGTCCAAAATAGGTGGTTATCTAGCAGTGAATTAGTCATATCTGGTTTTCAAAACCAAATACAAGACCAAAGTGAAAATCAAATCTGAGCCACTCTACAAGGACCACCTAGATCCCTATTCACCTAAGGTAGTGAATGTCAGTTACACTATCATTGATCCAAAAGACTCTCAAATGGACAAGTCCTCATCTTCTACTCTTGAAGGAGTCACAGATCTACTCTTGGATGTGTGGGGAAGCGATAACTTCGAGCACGATCCTTATAAGTTTATTGAGGAGGTAGACCTTGGCGTCTATTGCTTGCATGAAGAAAGTGCCGTCATGCCTAATATAATGAAGGAGAACAAATAAGACCTTGGCCTGTGGCAGCTATACTTCAACGGTTCCAGAAGCAAACTAGGCACTGGTGGTGGGGCAATGTTAATCTCCCCTTCTAAAGAAAGGTACTTTTCAGCTTTCCATTTCCAGTTCTCTTGCACATGTAATATTGTAGAATATGAGTCTTTGATTCATGGACTTGAGTGGGCAAGAAAGAAGGGGATCAGGAAGTTGCAAATCCTAGGGGACAATGAATTAATTGTGAACCAAATAAGAGGCCTAAACCTGACCAAGAACTCCTTACTAAAGTCTTACAAGCACAGAGTCTGGGATTTGATGGAAGATTTCCTTGCTCTTAACATTACCTCGATCCCTAGAGAATAGAATAAGCAGGCTAACAGGTTGGCAGCTGTTGGTGCCCAGTTTAATGTTTCAAAAGAAATAAGCAGGGGTTGTGGTTTACACCATTTAAAAGTGGTGGTTCGGCCTTCAATTCTAGACAATGTTACAAATTGGCAAGTCTTCGAAAATGACCAGCAGATAGCTCTTTTCCTACAAGAGGAAGCTGAGTTTGTGGTCCACAATCAAGTGAAATTGCAGCAGCAATATGGAAATCAGATTGTTCAATTGAAGAACAATAAACTCCCTAAGGGTCTGGTCACACTTGAAAGTATTTTCAATGGAGAGTACCAACTAAGAGATGACAAAGCATGCATCACTACCAAAGAGGAGAATTATGAAAAATTTGAAATCTTCAAGGACAAGTTGCTGGCGCTCGGTAAGGTCTGCACATTTCAAGAAAGGCAAGCTTTCATTCTCCTGTGTCAGGAGTTCGCTGACGTCTTTGCCTGGAACTATAGCGACTTGAAAGGCTTTGATCCAAGACTCGCCCAACACACTATTGAATTAGAAGAAGCTACAAAACCAGTCACGCAAAAGCAGAGGCTTGTTAATCTGATGATTGAGCTCCTTATGCAGAAAGAATTGGTCAAGTTGATTGAGTCTGACATTATATTTCTGATCAAACATTCCTCATGGTTGGCCAATTTGGTTCCAGTTAGAAAGAAAAATGGAGAGATCAGGCTATGTGTCGACTTTAGAGACCTTAATAAAGTCTCTTTAAAGGATCATTATCCCCTTCCGAACATGGAGCAGATCCTCCAAAAGGTAACTGGTTTCGAACGCTTCTCCCTCCTGGATGGTTATTTAGGATATAATCAGATTTTGGTGCGGGGCTGCGACCAATACAAAACAACCTTCACCACTAAATGGGGAACGTTCACCTACCAGAAAATGCCTTTTGGGCTATCCAATGCTGGTGCTACTTTCTAGCAAGCCATGGACATGGCTTTTAGTGGTTTGATAAATAAGAATGTGTTGGTGTACCTCGATGATATAACAGTTTTCTCCAAGGAGGCAGGACAACATATGAAGCACCTCAGGAAGATTTTTGAGAGGTGCAGGGAATTTGGCATCTCCCTAAATCCAAAGAAATGTGTATTTTCAGTTCATGAGGGGAAACTTCTTGGCCACATTATGTCTAAGGAAGGTTTGTCTATTGACCCCGAAAGAGTCTGCTCCATCTTGGAGATGTCCCTACCAAAGCACAAGAAAGGCCTGCAGAGTTTCTTTGGCCGGATAAATTTCATTCGGAGGTTCATTCTGAATTTTGCTGAAATAGTTAAACCCCTAACCTCCTTGCTGAGGAAGGGTGAAGAATTCAAGTGGACAATGCCAAGAAAGGATAGCTTTGAAGCTATCAAACAGGCTTTGACTCAGGCTCTCACTCTAATCAGCCTCAACTTCAATAAAGACCTCAATCTCTATACCTTCAGCAATGGAGAAGTAATATCTGCTATGCTTACTCAAGTAAATAGTGATAACCTTGAACAACCACTCGCCTTCTTCAGCCAAGGGTTAGAGGACTTCAAAATCAAGTACACCTACGTAGAGAAGCAAGTCCTAGCAGTGGTGCATAGCTTGAAGAAATTTAGATATATGTTACCAAACAGCAGGATCCATCTCATGGTTCCACATCCTGGCATCAAGGATTTCTTGACCAATCGAGACTTAAATGAGAAAAGAGTAGGATGGATCACCAAAGTGAGGAATTATGATATAGACATCAAAATTGCCAAGTTGGTGAGAGGAAGGGGCCTGTGTGAACAACTAGCAGCAAATTTGAGGCAAAAGGATGAAGACAGCTTGCTGATCCATGATGCGGCCACTATAGAAGAACTAGCTGTCATAAGAGATTGGACGTTGGACATGAGGCATTTCTTTCTTACGGGTGAATGTCCACAGGGTCTCGATAAGGCCAGAAGAAGGTATTTTAAACTTCAGTCCCTTCCCTATGTTTTGATTGATGGAGTATTATTTAGGAAGGATCTCTCTGGGGTTCTCTTGAGATGCATTGACTCCAGTCAGGCTGACAAGGTATTGGCTGAGTTTCACGATGGGCCAGCAGGTAGCCATTTTGCCCCTAAGACTACAGCGGCAAAAATAATGAGAGCTGGCTATTTTTGGCCCACTCTTTTCAAGGATACCCATGCTTGGGTAAGAAAGTGCCAGAAGTGTGCACTTTTTGACGGAAAATAGCGATTGGCTGCCATGCCCCTGCAACCCATTCAAGTTGAACAACCATTCATGCAGTGGGGCCTGGATTTCATAGGGATGATCAATCCTCCCTCTAGTGCTAGACACAAATGGGTCCTAACTGCTACGGATTATTTCACCAGGTGGGTGGAAGCCATTGCTTTGAAGGAAGCAAATGAAAGCGCAGTCTTGGATTTCTATGAGGACTTAGTGACACGTTTTGGGGTCCCAGCCACTATAATTTCAGACAATGCCTTGGCTTTTTTGGGAACCAAAACTAGTGAATGGGCACTAAGGTATGGTATATACCTCAGCACTTCATCAAATTACTACCCATAGGGAAACGGGATAGCTGAGTCCACTAACAAAAGTTTGATCAAGATTATAAAGAGGACCATGGAAAAAAATCAGAAAACTTGGCACGCCAAGCTGAAGACAGCTTTATGGGCCGATCGAATCACTCCAAAAAGATCAATCAGAAATTATCCATATACGCTTGTGTATGGAAGGGAAGCAAAGCTTCTTATCTCACTCGAGTTGCCAGCATTAGATCTAGCTCATCAACTGTAGCTAGAAGGAAGCAGCATGGAGGTCAGATTGTGTGAACTAATGGAGCTCCAGGAGGTAAGGGATCGGGCCGTGGTCTCTATGGTCAGTCACTAATAGTAGGTGAAAGGACATTTTGACAAGAAGTCTTCATCAAAAAGTTTCATTGAAGGAGACATTGTCCTAAAATGGGACGAAGATAGAGCTAAGCCCAGAAAACATGCAAAATTTGATGCCCTCTAGAGCGGCCCTTACATCATTACTCAGTGCAAGCAGAATAATGCGTTCTAGCTCTCCAAGTTGGATGGTGAAGAATTGCATATCCCAGTCAACGGGATACATCTAAAGCGCTGCCACTAAATTTTGGTTTGACTATACATAATTTTCCCTATTTTCCCTAAGTGCAGTTTGCACAGTTAGTTGTTTTTAGCATTGTGTGTTTCCCTTCATTTTGGGGGTAAATTTTGTGTATTTTGATTCTGGGATTATTAAGCTGTGGAGAACTCTCTTCAAAAGTCACCATTTGACTCTACACCCAATGGAATGTAAGGCAACTAAGTTCTAAGCCTAGCAGGCATGCTTCCCCTATGAGTTGCCAATTTGTTGACCCAATTTTGTCCCTCAGGCAAAATCTCGGTCACCTTCTAAACCTACTTTGCATGGCCATTCATTTTGAGTTGTAAGGTCCGCCTTCAGGGTTTGATAGCTCTATTTTAGAGCATTGGCTCATTGGCCTAGTTTGTTGGCATTCGCAGTAGCAAGAGGTAGAGTCTTCAAATGTTCACAAGAAGGGAAAAAACTGGGGCGTTCGACACTTAGCAAAACAGGAAGGGCAGACAAAATGTAGAGGGTGGCAAAATCACCACCCACAACATGGGCGGGTAAAAAGAGACCCCCTACACACAATGCAGAGGGTGGAAAAATCACCGCCCATAATGCCGGTGGAGAAAAAGAGGCCACTAACATCAGTCGACATCGACAGCTTACATAGGCCGATGTCGGCAAAACTACCACGGTCGGCAGCTTATCGACCGACATCGGTAGAAGTCCTACATGCAATCCACTGCAGTAGGCAGCAAATTCACCACCCATAACATGAGGCGGCAAAAAACACTTGCAGAACACAGGAAAAAACCCGCCCAACCACCGGAGGAGAAGACTAGCATGCAAAACGAGGCAACAAGCATGGTCTTGGCAGACTTATGACATCATCAATAGTGTTTTTTCACTCTTTCTAATGAGACTCCTCTTAGCTTTTCTCTATAAATGGGTAGACTTGTTCATTTATTAGGAGATCTTCCCTACTTTTGTAAAGAGCACTGCTCTCCAAATTTTCCACCTGAATCAATAAAAGACAGTTTTACCTCTATTTGGATGGATCTTTTTGTGTATGCATTGAATGTTAATCTGTGTCCAGTCATTGTCTCTTGATGCTCTCACAGGTTCAACACCAGCAAACCTATGATCTACAAAGTGCCACTATTGGCTGCTGCCAGGAGTAGAGTTCTATTTTGGAGGTATACAACAGGGGAGGTCACTTACAGTGTGTATTTCCCAGCACCTTGGTGAGTCCCTATTTCTTGTGATTTCCATAAGAACCTCCCTGTCATCCCAGAGACCTGGTCTTTTCTGCCAGATCTTAGTGTATGTATGTTTTTCCCTGATCCTGAGTGTGGATGTGGAAGGTCAACCTATTTTTGGTGTATCACCTCTTTTAGAGTAGGCTGTTTGTTTTCATGCTTTTTCTCTATCTCTTTTCATCCCCCCCAGTATACCTATATACCTATATTTTGCGCTACCTGAAACAACCAAGATACATCAGAGGGAACTAGCCCATACCTAGAGACTCTCCTCTCCTACTTCGCCATCCCACAGGTGAGAGAGGGATTTCCATGTTGCGGGGAGAGGGTAGGAATCCGTTTTCCTACCGCAGGGTGCACTTTCTAGCGTCAACAATTATCACATTTAAATGTTAAAAGTAAAGGGGACCACATGTTAAAAGGGACCAATCATAAGAAATATATTAGATCATGATTGGATAGCTCTCAATTCATCATAGATCTTAATCTAATGGAGTGAATTGAGTCCAAGATCATGGGAAACCCTACGGAGATGCCAAGTGACACTCTCATATTAAGACAGGAATTTGATGAGATTCAAATTGAAATTCAAATGAACATCATTTGACATCCAAAAGGACGTATTTGATGCCCATGCAACCATCAACCTTAAGACCATCAAATCCAAGAACTTCATGAGATTAAAATTGATGTTCCCATGACCATCATTTGACATCTATGAGGATGTATTTGATGTCTATGAGATCATCAAATTTAATCTAATGAATTATTTTGCTTTAGATTAAAATGTACTCCAAAAGGTCATGAACCTTAGGCCAAAGACTTATTCTAATGATCAAAAATTGTAAATATTTAATCTACAAATATTAAAATGATCTCATAAGTCTAAATACATGTAGGAATGAGCTTAGTCTAAGTCTGTGTCCCCATTGTAATTTTGCTTTAAAATGTCATGAACCTTAGGTCAAAGACTTATACGAAGAATTATTTTAAGAGAGCCTTTATGATGTATAACTTTAGACCAAATGCTTTTAACAAAAGGTTTTAGTGTGTTTATTAATACAATAAAACTCTATTGTCAAAATTTGGCATTTGATAATTTTTACCACTTTGAGCATGTTCTATATATTTAACATAAATATTTTAGCCCAAAGAATACATTGTGTTTATTAAACATATCATAAAATTTTGCCTAAAACATTTATCCATGATCCCCTTCATAATAGATCCATAAAAACTTAGGCATAAACACTTTAGCCTAAAGTTTATTTCATGTTCAATAAACATGGAATAAACCTTAGCCTAAAATGTTTAAACCTAAGTTCCCACCTTAAAAATGTGTTAACTTAAAGCTTGTGCATATTTGTAGATCTATGACTCATAATTCATTATGGGAGGATGATCCAATAGTGTGAAATCACTAATGAGTTTTCAAAGAACTTCAGAATGACTGTGGAAGTGCCAAGTGGCATAACCATAGGTCTTGAGACTAAAGAGACAATAAACAAGCAAGAGATTGGATCATAATCAATGGATCATGCTCAATCATAGGGTCTTCATCTAATGATGTAATATAAAAGGAAGCATTTTAAATACCAATAGCTAGTGCTCAAAGGCATTTATGAAAAATATCATGAAAGGCCCAGATCAATGCCATATAGGAACCACATAATTAAAAAATAATAAAATAAAAAATCTTGTGGGCTCAAAAATATGAAATTATAAAGGCAAAGGTCCAAATCAAATCCAAGGGATGTATGAGCCAAAGTTTAGATAAATCTTGCCATTAAAACTCCAAAACCTGAAACCTTGCATAAAAAAGACCCTAAGTGGATTCATTTGGTTACAACTTGATCCAAGAGAAGCTTAATTGAATTTTTTAGCACAAAAGAGCATCACATATATCAATTTCTATCCACTAGTGAACAATTTGCAAGCAAAAGCCATGGCAGTTCATAGGCAATAGTTGAAGGAGGATATAGAGCTCTACCTATCCATAGATAATGAAGGAAGAGTCTTCAAGGATATTGAATTGGATGTTTTAGCCCTAAATAAAGGAATAAAGAATTATTCTAAACTCTTATTCACCGTATAAGAGCTAAAACCCATTACTAAAGAGGAGTAGAGAATTACCATGATTAGTAGGAAGCCTTAGTTCAGATGTTTGACCTTTATTATGCTTCTACAAAACCAGAGGTACTTCATTATATTAATGTGCTTGCTCCAATTTTCATAGATTTTAGGATAGACAATGATTGGATCATACATGAGGGAAATTCTAAGAATGTATCCTACATTTCCCCTTTGGCCTTCAAAAAGTAATATAAACTCCCAAAAACCCATGTAGACTTATCCAAAATTAGGGAGTGGACTAGCAAACATGACATGAATACCATCCTCAAACCATTGTTGCACCAAGGGAACCATGTCTTCAAAGACTTTGAAGGTGGGATACTAATAGTCCAGTTCATGGAAGGGATCATGGTAATCATGACCTTATTAAATAGATCATCAAGAGCCCCCTCAACCAAATATGTAAACAAGACCTGGGTTCTCTATGTATATTTCATGGTAGAAGAGGATCTCACCCTTCACATTGGAGACTTGATCAGTGTCTTCCTAGGAAAACAATTCACTACCATTAAAAGGAAGACAACCAAGAAGTTCTTCATGATGTCATACTTGTTATATGCCCTACTTTCTTCCATCAACTTCCCAGGCATCAAAAATTGGTCTTATAAATGTAGAACCACTATATTCCAACATGATTCAAAATTACACATCTTCAAGTATAGAAACCATATGTAGTTCATCTATGACTATGTCTATCCTACTATGGTAGAGGCCATCACATGTTATGTCATGGCTAGGGTTCACCCATTAATCAAGAAATATGTAGAGATGATGGGGGATATCTAGCTTTATCTAGAAGGCACAATAATCTAAATTGAGGGAATCATGTCCCAACCCTATAAATTACCTATGTATATACTTAGTAAGTTATCAAAACAAGAAATTACTTCCCAAATCATCAATGGTGTTAATGGGGTTTATAAATAAAAGAGGAAGGACATTTTCCATCCCTTTCCTCTAATCATTAGAAGGACTATGCTACAGGATTGGAATCAAGTGGAGATCATGTCCAAGCATAGGGACTCATTTAGATTCCAATTGGATGAACTCAAAATGTGGGATCCCAAAAATATAGTGGGTGATAATTTGAAGGCTAAATAGATACCCAAGCTAGTATATGTGCATTAGATCAGTGTCCATGATACCCTTTACATCAAGGCAAATAACTTTGAAGAAGTTTTGACTAGGCTCAAGGGGTACAATATTAAGCTTTAACATAGGATAACAAGTGATGATAAACTAGTAGGAGAGGTATGGAAAATAAAACCTCTCGAATATCATTTCCTCCTGGACCTCCCAGACCACCTCAATAATAATATCAAGTAGAGCAGCCACCACCCTAGAGATATATTGAGCAAAGACATGGAAAGGGAAATCTCAAAGAGAGGCTTAGAGAGGGACCCTCATCTTCAGCACTACCTTTAAAGTCCATCATCTCTAGTTGAGTATTTGGACATGATTTCCCTAGAGCCAGATGAAATAGTTAAAGGTGGCCTTAGGGATCTTGTTGAAGCCTATGGCACTGATGAAGAAGAGGGGTAGATTGAAGAGGCAAAAGTCTAAGAAGGGGATCCTAAGGAGGAGAAAGGAAAAGAGGATGCTCTTGATATAGTCTTAGTGGCCCTCAAGTTAAATAGGAAAGCAGAGTTGGCATTGGTCCCTATTAGACCAAGGAAGAAGCCCAGATTGACCCTCACTCACCACACCAATGAGGTCAATCTATTTAGTAAATAATTCCCCATTAATGGACCAATCATCCATGATTGGTTTATCTATGGGAAATTGTATAATATCCCCTCTTTGTCCCATTCATGTGCATCAATAAAATCTATTAACATAGATGTGCATGATGACATCAAGCCATGAATCAAGGACATAATGAAGGAATAAGAAGAAGAAAGAAGTATAGTGACCACTATAGGGCCAAAAATTAAGAAAATGGATGCTCTTGGAGCATTAAGCTGCATAGGAATTAAGGTCCTAGAACCTTCAAAGTTTAGATAGCAAGTCACCATGGTGAAATTCAATTTTGAGATAGATGGATTAGAGAGGATCACCACTGGGAAGGCCATGGTGGGAGCTGAAGACTTCACCTTCCATAAGGTTGAACCTTTGTAGGATTGACCCTAGTGGAAGGACAATAGCCAAGGGAACATCCCATCCATGTAGAGGATGTTGAGAGCTTAATTAAGGCCCAGTTAGCCCAAGCCAAGGCTAGGATTAGAGGAATGAAATAGAGGATCCATAATTTGGAAAAAGAGAAAGAAAACTTGGAGACAGGCTATTTTATCAGTTCTTAATGTTATTATTTATATGTTTTATGCTTCATTCTTTGATATGTTCAATTCCTTGAAATCAATGAAACTAAGGCAAGATGCATTGAGCCAATAGGGTGAGGTAGATATAGGGTTAATAATAGAATGAAAAGAGGAATAGGTATTTATAAGGGATCTCATTGGAATTTTGATTAAGAATAAGATTCTTAAGTTCAAATCTATTAGCTTGGCTCATCTAAATGCCATATTAAGAATAATAGTATATAAGGTCTAGAGTCTAAGTACATGGACAAGGAATTTGGATAGACTCTTAGTTGATGATAAGGGTATGATTACTAGGATTGAGTATCTATTGGGCACTATGTTGGAAAATCCTACCAAGACTACAGCCTTAGGGACTATTGATGATGTAGAGTATAAACATAGGGTCACTTTGGTAATGCAATCAATCAAAATCAAAAGCCAAGGCCAATTTGGTAGTGACAATAGTAAAATTATAGGTATGACCTTCACAATAGAGGAAAATATTACAAAATTTAGGAGCATAAAAGAAGCTATGGCTAGATGTGATAGAGATTTGGATGACCTAGCTAATCAAGAAGAAGCCAACCTCATGCAGCTAGTTGTGACCTTAAGCTTATTAATGAGAAACATCAAAAGGCAATGAAATTATTGTAGGAGAAACAATGGAACCCTTCAACAATGGTACCACCCACCAATTAATTTTCCTTTTTTAAAACATTATAATATTTAAAAGTGGGGAATATTCATTTATAAGGCATATGCTAGTTTGTTAGCATATTTCCCCTAGGCCAATCTAATTATGAGAAACAAATGTATTATAAAGCTTTCTAAAGAAGGAAAATTGTCCTTATCTTTTGTATAGTTGTATCTTATAATTGACTAGTGTACTTCCTCATCTTTCTATAAAAGACATGTATCGCCTTCTTGTAAGAGGAGGGAAATTTTGAACAAATTTGTATACTTTAAGAAATTAATGTAATCAATGAATTTTGAAAAGATTATCCAGATTGAATGTGTCAATTTTTAACCTAGCTTCTTCTCTCAATTGTTGATTCTCAGTCTTAAGATTGAATAGTTTCTTTGAATTCTAAATTTGCATCTATGATACAGGGTTTCGAATTTGTGCTTGTGCTAAATTAGTTAAAGGATATTAGTTTTGCTTCATTTTATTTGTTCTATATTCAGATGTGCTAATGTTATTTGAGTCTAGAAACAAACCTTTAAAGTGAAATCTAGTTCCTACTCGTATAATTTCATATCATCCTTAGGAATATGCATGGTGTGCGATGAAATTTGAGCTTTTCTATTTTTCATCATATACTAGTTAAATGCAGGCTTAGTTGTAATTGAAACTTTGTCATGATATTTGAGTTTAAGATCAACAATCACTTGTTTTTTCCTACCTTACCCTTCTCTTTGCTCTCTTTTTTACACCAAATCATTGTAGTTTAGATTTAATTATCAATATCCATATAGATTAGTCTGTAGCTTAAATTGGACCATAATTCATTGAGTGTTAACATAGACCTTTCATAATTCACAAATAATGGAACATGATGGCTCCTAACCATCACTTATTATAATTTTTATGGAAAAATCATACATTATTTTTTTACTATTCTACTACAGGTAACATCAAGCTACCACAACTTGCTACTCTTGCTCTAAATTCCTAGAATTATAAAATGAGAAGTGTTCTCTAAACACTAAGAACCTCTGTGGTGCATTTAGAGACATCAACAAGCATTCTGTTGGTGCTAGAAGGAGGGTTATTTGTGAATTATTTATGTCTTTGTTAGTCTTAGCATGTTTTTGATCTAAGATTGATGATACCTTTATGATTTTAAGTAATCTTTTGATTATAAGTATAAATATCATTGACCTTTATGGTTTGTGACATATTTTTGTGCTTCCTTTAGATAAAGATCAAAGTTTTTTGAGATTTAATGCTTGGTATTGGTAAATTTAGCTTAAGCTTTGAAAACCCATAGTATTTGAGGTTAGGATGGCTTGTTTTGATCAAATATTGGCATATCTTTCATAGATTTGAGTTTATTTGAGCTTAAACTTATAAAGATAGATCATATTACCATAATTGGATACATCTTTGAGATATTTTAGGCAAAGATCAACATCCTTTACTATTATTTATATAATATTTGTAGAATGAGCATAATGTGCAGGTTAAATCCTTATTCCTTAGAAAGATTATCTTGATATACCATATTTCAAATAGGATCTTCAACCTTCAATCTGGAATTGTTAAAGATTTGAACCAAATCACACTCAGAGACAAGGGAACCTTTGCTTGAACTTGAGGTTCACAAAAAAGCCAAGCATGATAGAGGTAGATGCAGGAGATCCAAATATTTTCTAAATTCACCTCTTTAAGGTACATTTTCCTTCCACCACCATTCAGGTATGGATTGGTTGGGAGACTCTTCAATTAATGTTCTAGGTGTGGTACATGATCTCCCATGTAACCTTGAGAAGTATTGCCTACATTTATTCTGATGGGTACAGTAACTACTGAAGAACATATAAAGTTTTTTAAAGATACCTTAAGGTTGATAAATTGTGTGCATGAGGATGTAGCTTACAGGTTATTCCTCTTTACCTTTAAAGATGATGCTTATGAATGGTTCTTGAACTTGCCTAAGAATTATATCACTATCTAGGATGGCTTTACTTATATTTTTATAGATAAATTTGGTAAGATTATTAGTCCTTATGTTATTTACCATCAAATCACCACTATTAAGAGGGATGCAAGTGAGCCTATTAGGTCCTTTAATGATAGATTTCATAAAATGTTAGTAAGACCATAGAACCCTATAAACTTGATGATGTTTTAGCTCTATAAATCTATAATGATGTCATAGATCTTATAACCTCTATGTTCCTAAAAAGGTCTCAGCTAGATATAGCTTCATTAGCTAGGGCCTATTATGAGGTAGTTACCATCAATGACAAAATGCAGCCCTAAGGACAAATGGCCTATTTTGTTCCAAACATTAACCCACATATGTCTACTCTAAACATTTTTCTAAACAATAACCAAAATATCCCAGCCTTAAATCAACTTCTAAACCTCAATCAATTACCCTTGAGTCATGTTGCTCCCAATCAGAACCTTGGATTTTTGAGTCATCATGCCACTAATGGCTTCGATATAAATGATCAAATAACTTTAGTACCAACTGGTGGTGCTAAAATTAACCAACTATATAATTTTAAAAATTCCTAAAAATGAGAATGAATCTATCTTTAAAATGGTCTAAAAGCTAAGCACTAATTTTCTTCAGCTATAAAAATAAGTTAGAAATACTATTGAAAGATCATGTAAGAAATTCTCATTTCAAAGGTTTAATCGGCCAAATAATAGATTTCAAAATGATAGCTTTCATAATAATAGGAATAATGAGCCATATTTTGAAAATAAGATTATGGACATTAACCTTATTGATATTTCATTCCTTGATTATTTTAGAGTACATTACACAACAAAGCATGGTGAAATTGACTACATTGATTTTTGTAAGGATTTTGATGCTTTTCAAGAAGAATTAGATGCATTTGAAGTGGTCCCTAACAAGGATATTGGTGTAGATACTTTTGGATCTAAGTCATTTGATCAAGCCTTCATGGTGGACACTTTTGATTTCCCCCTTCAAGAAGAGAATGAACTTGATAAGATACCTTAGGAGATCCAAGCCTTTCAATAGTTCTTAAAGAAGACCTATCCCTTAAGGAATAGAGAGTAGAGGTAGTCCTTAACTACCACAATGCCTCCAAATAATTTTAGAACTCCTCTAGACACTTCTTCAAGTAATAATCCTGAGCCACCTAAAGGGAGTACTCTTAAACCTAATATTGATATTCCTAGTTATTCTAATAAAACTAGATATAATATAGCCGAGGATATTAAGAAAATAAAGGCTAATATTACATTACATGAACTGACATAGATCATAGAACAAAGGGATCTTTTTCTAGATTCATTGTCAAAGGAGTCCAAAAAGACACCTAAGGCTAACCATGCCAATGTGACTATGCACAAAGCCAAAGTTGAATCTTCTCCTTTACTACTCATTGTCAGGATGTTTGGTAATAATTTACATAATTGATTACTAGATTTTAGTACATCTACAAACATCATGCTAGCATTTATATGTAAATAGCTTGACTTGACTCCTATTAAGTTTGATAGAGTGGTAACTCAGTTAGACAAATCTAAAGTCAAAGTGATTGGAGAGTTATTGAATGTTCATATACAATTAGCCTTTGAACCTAGGGTTCAACAATTTATTGATATGTAGGTTATTGAAATTCCTCATGTATATAGGATCTTGTTGAATAGGGAATGGACTAAGGATTTGAATGGTTACATGTCTACTTACTGCTCACATCTATGGTTGCCTTGGAAGGGAGTTCCAAATCAAATTAGGGTTGAAAAAGAGCCAAGGATGAAACACATGATCACTAAGTACAATGTTGTAAATGAGAGGGTCAACATAATTGACTCATACTTAGGGTTTTTCACCCTAAAGACTAATAAGGTATGTTATCCCAAGAGTAATCATATTATTCTTGGACTATGGAAATTATATTTTGATAGTGTTAGGTGTAAGGTTGGATCTAGAGTACGTATTGTCCTTACTGACCCCATTGGTAAGAAATACCATGCTTCTTATACACTCCAAGTCCCTTGTACTAAAAATCTTTCTAAATATGAGGCCCTTAGGTTTGAAATTTTCTATAAAGAAAAAAGTTAAAGAACTACTAGTTTATGGGGATTCAAAACTAGTTGTCAACCAAGTAAGAAGTAATTACCAATGAAAGCTCTCATATCTTAAATGGTACATGTTCACAATTTAGGATTTGATTGAGTCCTATGATTATTTTAGCATCATTTCCATCCTAATATAAAATAACCAAGCTAATGATGAGTTAGCATCTACTATAGCTAACATCATGCCCAACCAAGATTCCCATAATTTTAGCATTAAGCTGATTTCTTGTCTTTTAGTGCTTGATAATGTTAACCATTTTCAATTTTTTAATAATGACCAATATATATTGGATTTTATGACCAATTATGGAGCATTTTATGCTCATATTATTAATGAGATTGATGAAAATGTATCTAAAGAGGATAATTTTGATGATAAAGTCATTTAGTTGAATGACAATAAGATCCCTAAGGGGTGATTGATTTAGAGAGACTATTTGATTAGAAAAAATTGGTTGAGGTTTCTAAGATTTTTAAGGTGAGTGGTAAAGACTATAAAGTTGTTGATCTTGGTCTCCAAGATCAGCCCTAGCTAGTAAATGTTAGAAAATCCTGCACAAACATTGAAAATTAAAAAGGCCAAAGAGCTCCTTACCTAATATAGGGATGTCATAGCATGGTCTTATGATGAATTAAATATATTTGATCCAAGGGTCATCACTCACACCATCCCTCTTAAAGAAAATCATAAACCATTTAGGTAGAAACAAAGGACTATAAACCCTATCTTAGAACTAATGATATTTAAGGAAGTTAAAAGACTACTGGATGCTAGGATATTCTTCCCCATCAGGCATTATACTTGGGTGGCTAATTTGGTGCCAATTTAGTAACTTAAACAAGGAATATAAAAAGGACAACTATCCTCTTCCTTATATTGATCAGGTTATACAAGTTGTTTTAGGTTCAACCATGATGTTTTTTCTTGATGGCTTTGTAGGTTATAACTAGGTGTTGGTTGACAAAGAAGATAGGATGAAGATAACTTTCACCACAAAGTGGGGAACCTTTACTTACAAGAGGATACCCTTTGGGCTAATAAATATAGGAGATACATTTAAAAGGGCCATAGACCATGCCTTCTAAGGTCTGATAGGTAAATGCATCATTATATATATGTATGATCTAACATTTTTTTCTAAAAATAGATAAGATCACTTTATGCATTTACAGTAGGTGTTTGAGAGATGCCAAAGGTATGAAATCTCCTTAAACCCCAAGAATAATATCTTTTATGTTAGAAAAGGAAAATTATTGGTCCATATCATAACCAAATATGGGATCTCTATAGATCCTAAAAAAGTGGAGGCCATATCTAGAATAGAGCCTTTAAATAGTAAAAAAGAGCTAAAATCATTCTTTGGTAAGATAAACATTGTTAGGATATTCATTTTTGGATTTACTTAGATTGTTAAGCCATTAAATGACATGATGAAGAAGGGTTCCAAGGTCTCATGGAACGAAGAATCCAAAAAGGCATTTGGTGACATAAAATAGGCCATTAGCCAAGCCCTAGTCCTCATAAGTCCTAACTTATCAAAGTACTTCTATCTCTACTCCTTTGCATCTGACCATACTATGGTTGCAATATTAACTCAGTAGATTGATGGGTGTGATCACCTAATATATTTTATAAGCATTAATTCTAAAATTTTTGAATCAAATTATTCATTGATTGATAAGAAGGCATATGAATTAGTCAATATAGTGAATAAATTTAGGCATTACATCCTTATAAATAAGGTGCATGCTATCTTACCTGACCATGCCATGAAACTTATGTTAAGTCAAAATGAGCTTGGAGAATGTAGAGTTAAGTGAATGCCAATTTTGCAAGAGTATGACTTGGAAATGAAAATAACAAAACTGGTAAGGTGCAAAGGTCTGATCTAGATGATTGTTAATACTAACCCTAGGCTAAGTATTATGCAAGTGGATCAGAAGAATTTTCAAGCTAGTGAGTGGTATGATTCCATCATACATTTACTAATTAATGGTACTTGACCTACAAGGTTGACCAAGGATCAAAATAGGGCCCTAATATTGAAGGCAACCCATTATCTGATTAAGGATCGGGTCTTGTATATAATAAAATTTAAAGGAATCTACCTGAGATGTGTCTCACAAGAAGAAGCCACCTAAATCATGAGCACCTTCTATGAAAAACTAGGTAGTGGACATCTATCTGGGAGAACCACAATTCACAAAATTATTAGAGCTAGCTATTATTAGCTAACCATTTTCAAGGATGCTCATAAAAATGTTAGGGAATGTCACTCATGTTAGATCTTTAGCACAAAATATCCAAAGGCAGCAATACCTATACAACCAGTCATGATTGATAAACCCTTTGCTCAATGGTGGTTAGACTTTGTTAGGGTAATCAACCCAAATTAATCTGAAGGTCACAAGTATGTCTTGACTACCATAGAATATTGTACAAGGTGGATCGAAGATACAACCACCAAATAATGTAAGACTGAAGAAGTGATCAACTTATTGTAGGAGAAAATATGTACTAGGTTTAGAACTCCAGTCTCTCTAGTATGTGATAATGGCTCTACATTTATATCTATAGAGATGACTGAATGGGCTTATGATAATGGAATTAATCTCAAGTTTACATCCAACCATTATACCCAAGGGAATAGATTCTTCGAGTATATAAACAAAAACCTAATGAAGGTAATAAAAAATTATATTGCAAATAAGCCCAGGACTTAGCATAAGCTCCTTAAGTTTGCATTATGGGATACTAAGATAAGGATCAAACAATATTTAAGGGCATCACCCTTTATATCGGTGTATGGACAAGAACCTATCTTTATTATCAATCTCAAGTTGCCCACATACAGATTCATATAGGATTATATGGAATAAATCCAAGAGCTTGCCAACTCTAGATTTTTGGACATCATTTAGATGGAAGATACAAGAGAGAAAGCCTTTGCTAATTTTAGCAGACATCAGACCATAGTGAAGAGGTGATTTGACAAAATATAAAAGTATTCAGAAGAGGAGATTTAGTCCTCCTTTGGGACAAAGCATCTAAACCAAAGGGGAAGCATGGAAAATTCACACCCCTAAAGATTGGTCCTTATCAAATAGTAGAGACACTTGGGAACAACACCTTCAAGTTGAGAGACCTTCAAGGAGTAGAGTTCACATTACCCACCAATGGGAAATATCTCAAGAATTAATTTTCTACTACTCCACCTAGGGTTTTCATGGAGTAAATTCTATAAGATGGACATATATAGTGTAGGTAGGCTAGCTAGTTTATTTCAAGTTTTTTCCTTCATATCCCTTGTTTGTATATAAGCTTGTGTGTATTTGTTTATTTTTGTTACCCTATTTTTTGTTGCTTTCTATTTACTATTTTTTTCTTATTTCTTGGTTCCTTGTTTTACAATAATTCCTCTTGGATAATCTTGAGCTCAAAGTTTTACAATAATTCCTCTTGCAAGTATAAGGTTTGTTTCAACCATAATATGATCTAGATAATGATATTGGTCAAGTGGAGTGGATGACTTAATTATTTGTCTAAATCATAATCTTTATGTTATAACATATTTCTATGTTTCCCCCATGAGTCACCATTTGTTGAGGCTAACATCCCTCCATTTTTAAAAATTGGGACCCTTAAAAAACCCTAAAGATTAAACATGAAAATATGGCATGTTAGGATCATTTATAGAATTTGAAGATCATCCACTTTATCAAAGGCAAGCTTACTTATTATGTTCTACTTTAATTTTGTCTAACATTGCTAATAAATGGTCTTTATGGCTTTTAGTTTTTGGTTCCATGGTGTTCTTCTTAAAAAATTTACATTCCAAAACCCTGGCAAACCCTTAGTTTAAATTTGAATATTGGTAGGAACCAAATTGGTGGGAATATTTTAAGACATATTTTAGACGTAAGCACAATTGTCATCTTTAAATCTTTAGTTGTGTTTCTTAACATAACGCAAACTTAGCCTAAAAATGCTTGGTCCCCTTCATTATTTCCCCCTTTAATTTCTTTATATTCGTAACTAGGTCTAATGTCAATTTTGTAGGGTCCCTTTTAATATTTCCTAACTTAGTCCCTTCAATTCATAGCTTAGCCTAAATCTTTAATACTAGGGCCTCATCATATTTATTAATATGAATGGGAGCTTATCCTTAACACTTTAGCCTAAGTCTTTACTTTAGTCTTGAGATTTGAATTAGTCTTTATGTATCTTTGCAGATCCAATGACCCATGCTTTCTTGTAAAGCACGATCCAATAGAGTGAGGAAGACCTAGGTCTTGACTTAAAAGGCATGCAAATTTCAAGATCTAACAGTTTGTGCTTCTTTGTGGCCTTTCTATTGGATGGTACAAGGAAATCCATATAAAAATCCAACACTTAATCCTTGGAACTAATCACATTTGAGGGAAAAATTACATAAGCTAGGAGCATAAAAGAAGCTATGGCCAGAGATGATAGATATTTTGATGACCTAGCTGATCAAGAAGAAGTCTACCTCACGAAGCCAGTTATTAACCTTGAGCTTATCAAAGAGCAACATCAAAAGGAAATAGAAATATTATAGGAACAAAAAGGGGACCCTTCAATAATGGGCCCACCTACCAGTTAATATTCCTTTTGTAAAACATTATAATATTAAAAATTAAGGAATATTCATTTGTAAGGCATATGCTAGTCTATTGGCATATTCCCCCTAGGTTAATCCAATTTTGAGAAACAAATGAATTTTAGAGATTTCTAAATAAGGATAGTTGTCATTATATTTATTACAGTTGTATCTTATAAATGACTGGTGTACTACCTTGTCTTTCTATAAAAGGCATATATCACCTTCTTGTAAGAGGAAGGAAATTTGAATACTTCAAGCAATTAATGAAATCAAGGAATTCTAAAAGGATTGTTTAGATTTAATGTGTCAATTGTTAACCTAGCTTCTTCTCTTAATTATTAATTCTCATGCTTAAGTTTGAATAGTTTCTTTGAATTCTAAATTTACATCTGTGATATAGGGTTTCTAATTTGTGCTTGTGTTAAATTAGTTAAAGGATCTTAGATTTGCTTCCTTTTATTTATTCTATATTCAGATGTACTAATGTTATTTGAGTCTGGTAATAAACATTTAACATGAAATCTAGTTGTTACTTGTATAGTTGCATATCATCCTTAGGAATATGCCTAGTGTGTGGTGAAATTTGAGCTTTCTTGTTTTGCATCATATACTAGTTAAAAGCAAGTTCAGTTGTAATTGGAACTTTGTCATGATATTTGAGTTTAAGATCATTAATTACTTGTTTCTTTTCAACTTACCCTTCTCTTTGCTCCATTTTTTACAACAAATCACTATATCTTAGATTTCATTATCAATATCCATCTATAATAGTTTGTAGTTTAAATTGGGCCATAATTCATTGAGTGTTAGTATAGACCTTTCAAAATTCATAAAAAATGAACCATGATGGCTCCCAACCATCACTTATTATAAATTTTGTGGAACACTCATACATTATTTATCCTTATTCCACCACATATAACATCAAGTTGCCACAACTTGCTACTCATGCTCTGAATTCCTAGAATTCTAAAATGAGAAGTGTTATATGAACACTAAGAAATTCTATGGTGCATTTAGAGACATCAACAAGATCCTTATCCAATTACAAGGTTAGTGTGACAAAATTCAAAGTATGAACAAACCCATATCAAGTGAAAATAATTAAAATTGAAACCATTATTCATGTTATATAAATGTAATATAACATCTATGTTAATAAAGAGATAAACAAAATATAATAAACATTACCAATTTATTCACATCTAGCCATAGGATCATCAATAAATAGAGTAGAGGAAAACCAAAGTAGGCAAACCCTCCCAACCAATCATATGAACCCAACCATCAATGGCCCTTACCACCCCAACCATCAGCTAGATGGTGGTTTCGACAACCAGGGTAAAGGAGGGAGTTGTGAGCAAGTTATATTTTGAACCAATAGACATCTTAACAAAACAACATAACATGATGAAAGACAAATAATGACCATTTTGAGGTCATGATAGACATAACCAATCCATCATTGATATAAATTATAAAGGGGGATAACTAATTTCAAATTGATCAAAGGATATAGTAATGGATTAACAACTAAATCCATTTATATTGATTCTATAAAAACCAACTTGTATCTCCTCCAAGTACGTGATCATCAAAAGTTATCCTGGATGAAAATTTATAACCCAAGATTACAAGCATACATATTTTTTCTTAGTTAGTTAGGCCTAGTTTGGGAATGATGGCCCAATAAGGATACACTTCATGCAATCATATAATATAATAAAAATCACAACATATAACTCAATAGTTATACATAACAAACCACAATCCAATAATTAAATAAAAAAAGCATGATATCCAATCAACCCATTCATTTAACCTAACCATATAAAATTTTGAACATTAGTTAATAATTATAATAATCATTAAAATACTAATCAATTATAAATTTGGAATCGATCCAATAATTCAAAATAACCTATATAAATGGTAGTAATTATTCTAACAAGCATACAAACAATAAATTAATTTTGAACCAATGATTTATATAGGGGATTCAGGGTCTCATCATGAGGTCTCATGACCTCCTATGATCCTTGAATATTAAAATCAATCAATATGAGTTAATATAATAACAAACCTCTATACTAGTCTTATTTAAAAATTAAACCCTTGTTATAAGTCAACAAATTCAACAAGGCTTCACCCATATCCCAATAATAAAAGTATGTAAACATGCACAAAATTTCCAAAAAGGCCTCAATATAACCATACCATTAAAAATAACCATTCATAAATCTTTCAATTAAAAACCACATCCACATTTTTATAACATGATCGAGCTTATTCAAGGAACATGAATAACTAGTTTGTGAAAAGGAAGGGACCAGTACATGTTTCATTTATATATACAAATTGGTTCCACATTAAATGAATATGTGAAACTTCATCCTAAAAACTGAAAACAAGTCCAAGTAGCCAAAACATGTCATCCAATATGTACACATAGCCAACGCAAAGAAAAATCCCAATCATAATGTAATTCAAAGGGGTGCATAAGCAATATATAAAACTTAGCTTTAAAATTTAAAAGAATCCAAATAAATTTTATGATTTAAAATAATAATTCACCAAAAATAATTTTGCTTACAAGTTTTAATATAATCCAGGTCAAATTTCTATATTTTGACAAAATAAGTGACATAGTATGCAAACACAGAGATAGGGTACCAAGACCCATTTTGAATAGATATACCCAAATAATATTTTACTAAGGAATCCATGATGGAATATCCAACCCAACCTTTTAATATTTTAAGACCCAAATTGATTTAATTCTATTCTAAAAAATACATTGGTAATCAAACAATTTGCCCCAATTATTTAATAGAATATAAAATGATATCAAGATTTTAATCTATGAATCAAAACCCCCCAAGGTTAGTAGTCCAAAAATAATAGGGTAAAATGACCTAATTAGTAAAATACCTAGGTTAAATAAACCTAAAAATAAAAGATAATAACTTGAATCACTAGAAACATAGAACAGGGTTTATTGAAACTAAATCCATTCAATTAAATAGCACAAATGCATACAACAAAGCCATCTAAATATCCTTGACATTCCTTAAAAGAGAGGGTTAAATAATTATCAAAAACCTAACCATATTAAGATGCAATAGTAGGTTTGAGATTGTCAGGTTGTGGTGCATAGCTCTTCAAATAATAATGCATTCATCCATGTTGAGAGTTTAATTGAATAAATTTTTGTGAAAACTAAATAGTATAATCTATCTTCCTTTTGTAAGTTTATATGAAAAAAAGTAATATAAAAATTATATTGACTTTGAAATCCCCCATTATTCATTTCAATAAAAATAACCAGCTTATAGTTAGAATAAGACATACCAATTCAATGCAGGGAAGAGAAATTTAAAGATTGCTAATAGGTTTGAGATTACCAGGTTTATAAATACCTCTTTTTATAGAAACAAATTGATCAAGAACCATAATTTCATTCCTAGGTTCTAAAATCCTAGTGCCAAGTCTAGAAAAACTCCCCATCCATCTTTCTTCCCCTCTCTCCATTCTTCTCTCCTCCCTCCCTCAACATCCCATCCACCCATCCCATCTAAATTTACATACTCCCTTCCCACCTCACCATACCCCTATTCTATTCTTCATTAAATGTGGAGAGATAAAATCTCTCCCAAATCTATCGACCAACTCTGCATGTAACCCCACTACCAAAACTAAAAAAGGTAATGGTCATGATGACCTCCCAAAATCTCAAGCCAATAAGAAAAAAGATAATAAGAATAAATAATAAAATTAAATGGAAGGGAGGCTATGAAAGATCAGTGAGGTGATGAAACTTGGTTCATAGGAGGAGGAAGGATTGAAGGTGAAAGAATCAAATAAAGGAAGTCAATGAACAAAACCTAGGGCAGCAAGAGTGAAGCAAAATAGGTGAAAGAACTTATTTCAAGTACTAATGACAAAGGAAAATCTAGAGGTAATCATGGTTAGAAAGATTAAAAGAAGGTTATGAAATAAAGTATTAAAGAAGATAAAGAATGGTTAGATGAAGAAGCAAGTTTAAATAAGCTTGAGGCTAGTTGGAAAGGCAAGCTGATTAAAGGGCATCAACTTTCCCAAACCTAGATGAAGGTAATAATCAAATGTCAATTGGTGTTAAAGAAGAGGAGGAGAGGTCTAGATCACCAAAAAAAATTTATCAAGGCTCAGAGGAATTCCATTTTCAAGTGAGTTAAGAGGCTCAAAAAGGGGATTTCTTAAGAGCTAGAATAAAAATAAGAGAAGCCAAAACTTTGGAATAGTCCTCTGAGCTATTTTTGATGAAGATTCAACTTTTATTGGAGTGTGCCCTAATTTTCAAATGTGCTTGGAAATGGCCAATGGTGGGAGTTATAGAATTATGGATTAAATAGAATTGGGGTTTAGAAGTCAAGGTAGTTTTTTACCTAAATGTTTTTTTGTTACAATTTTTAGCTCTTCTAAATCTAGAAAAATGGTTTTTGTGGTTAAAATTTGGTCTATAAATGGCTTGCGTATATGGCTTCAATTTTGGAGCCCTAATTTTGATCTGTTAAAAGATAAAAAGGGTAGTTATCTGATTTAGATTAGATTCTTTAGCCTCTCCTTAGAACATTGGAGTGAAGATTATTTGACAGCCCTAGGAAATTTGGTGGAGGTAGTAATAGAAATTGATGTAGTTTCTGTCTTAGGGGACAGAGTAGTGTATGCAAGAGTTAGGGTGGATTTGGATCCAGATCAAGAGATCCTTGAATTTTTTATTATCAAGATAGAAAATAGGCTTTGGCACTAGATAATTGATATGGAAAATATTCCTTTTAGATGTTATAATTGTCATCAACTAAGGCATATCTAGAAAATTTTCAAAAATAAGAGGAGTTCTCTTCAAACCAAATCAATTAAATTTAGGCCACAATGGAAACCAAAAAATGTTCCTTTAGAAAAATAACTTGATCACTTGAAACAAGTTAGTAGGACTGAGTAGATAATTTTAGACAAGGATCCCTAGCTTCTTCAGGTAAAGAAAATTAAGTTTACTGAGGATTTGTTAGTAAAGATTGGTTATATGGAGGTTATCTCCCCAACCTAATGATAAAAATTTGAAAATTTATTGAAAAATAATCCCATTTAATTAAAGAATTAGGAATATGCTAATAAGGTTTTAAATAATTCAGAGGTAGAATCCTAAGCCATCAATTATATAGTTCAGGAAGTATCGACTAAGGAAGAAGAATCAGAGGAAGATTATGAAGATATCAACTCTAAAAAAGTTATGACTATTTTTTAGTCTCATAGTTATAAGTTGAATCCAAATTGGGGTCCACATTAGGCTTAAGGAAGAAGATCAAATAAAGTTCACTGAAGCAAAAAAAATTACAAGTAGGTAGGGCATTTTGGAGAACTTTATATATGTTGTGAAGCAGGGGGTGGAAATCGCCCCATATGAGTCATGAAGATACTATCATGTAATATTAGGGACCTAAATGCTCCTAACAAAAGATGCTTATTTAAGTGTCTAATAAAAGTTGGAAATCCAGATATCATCATGCTTCAAGAAACCAAGCTGGATAAGTAAAAAACTTTGAGATTTTTAAGTTTGATTAGGAATTGTTGGAATGGAGACTTTATGGAGGATCTTGGTGCATATGGAGGTTTAGAGATACTATGGTTCTCCTTCACTACTAAATTTGAAATAATTACTTCTAGGCAAAATTGGTAAATGGGTAGAATTTTTATTTTTAATTTAGATCTGCAATTTGGGTTGATCAATATCTATGGGCCTCAAGCTGTCCATATCAAATATACCTTATGGACTGAAATCTATTCTATTCTCAAAGATGTCCAATTTGAAATATTTTTATTAAGAGGATATTTTAATGCCATATCTAGTTCTAAAGATAAAACAGAGGAGTGTTTTTTGACTCATAGGTGAGTCAAGATTTTGGAAAGTTCATGGACTAAAATTCTCTTGAAGATGTTTCCCTAAATTTAGGATGGTTCACTTGGAATAATAGGCATTTGGGAAGAGGAAAAATTTTGGATCACCTAGATTAGTTTTTGACCACTTCTAATTGGGATCTTAGCAATATAAAATTGGATTGTTGGGTTTCTCACCTTGTGGGATTTGATCACCAACCTATTATTCTAAAAATTGATTTTGACTCACCCCTAGAAAGATGTTTTTTTAAATTTTAACTAATTTGGTTAAGAGATCCCTCTATTTTTGACCTATTAAAAAATTGGTGGTGGCTATGTCCTTTAGTTCAAGGAGAAAATATGGTTCATATTTTTAAAAAATTAAAATTCATAAAAGAAAAATTGAAATTTTAGAATAGAGAACATTTCAAAATCATTTTTAAGAAAAATAAAGAATTGAAGAAGTTGAATGATGTCATTTTTAAGAAAGGGATGGATGTGGTTGCCTATCAACAAGAGAAATATTTAATGAAGGATTATGAGTAAACTCTTTGTAGGGAAGAAATATTATGGAAGCAAAAATCTAGAGAAAATTGGCTTAAAGAAGGTGACAAAAATTAGCCTTTTTCCATCAATCAGTTAAAGCACAAAGGAATGTGGTTATACTAGCCCATATTTTCTCTAGACAAGGGGTGGATCTTGAAAAACTAGAATAAATAAGGTAGGAAGTAGTCTTCTTCTTTCAAAATCTATTAAACGATGAACCTTGCTCTCATTTGAAAGAACAAAATGAATTCCTCCATTTAATCATGGGAGTCATATCGTAGGAAATGAATGAAATATTGATGGCTCCATTTTCTTTAGATGAAATTAGAAGGGTGGTTTTTTCTATGGCTCATGACAAATCTCCTAGTTTAGATGGTTTTCTTACTACTTTCTTTCAGCACTTTTGGGAAGTAGTTGGTACAGATGTTTGGGAAATGGTTGAAGAATCTAGAAAGAAGACAAAAGTAAAAATAAAGATAAATATGAATTCCATCTCTCTATTTCCTAAAGGGGAAGTGAAATCTTCTTTTCTTGATTTTAGATCCATTACTTTATGTAATACTATCTATAAGATCATCTTGAAAGCAATTGTAGAAAGAATGAAATATTTGTTGAATAAATCAATTTTAGGTGAACAAGCTAGCTTTGTTCTAGGTAGAAGCATTAAATAAGGTATTATAGTGACACATGAAATTATACATTGTTTGAATTATAATCATTAAAAAGGTATGCTGATAAAATTAGACATTAGTAAAGCATATGACCGAGTCAACTAGAGATTTCTATTTAAAATTTTGCTTAATTTTGGCTTCAATAATGAATGGTGTGAATGGGTCTTAAGCTATGTTTCTAGCCCAAAGTGTTCAGTTTTACTAAATGGTGTCCCTTCTAGTTTCTTCTCAATTACTAGAGGCCTAAGATAAGGGGATCCTTTATCTCCTTTCCAATTCATCATCATGGATGAAGCTTTGGGCAAAGTAGTTAATGATGCAAAAACAAGAGATCAGTGCTAGGGTTTACAAATTATCAATAATTTTGATATTCTAACTCATCGTCAATTTGTAGATGACACCTTTATTTTTGGTAAAGAAATGATTGCATAAACTAAGAAATTCAAAATAATTTTGAAAAGTTATGAAGAGGCATATGGTGAAAAAGTGAATGAAGGTAAGTCCAAAATTTTTGTTGTGAATTTTTGTCATAGGATTGAAAAGAATATGAGCAATCTTCTAGGTTTTAAAATTGGAAAGATCCCAAACAAGTATTTGGGAGTTCCCCTTTTTAAAGGGTTAGGCTCTTCTAGCATCTGGCATAATTTATTGTAAAGATTCAAATCCCATTTGAATTATTGGAAGGGAAAATGGCTCTCTCTGGCAGGTAGAATAGCATTGATCAAATATGTTCTTAGTGTTTTTCCAACCTACTGCTTCTCAATGCTTATCCCTATTATAAAGATTATCAAATACATGAACAAAATTATGAAAGATTTTCTTTGGCAAGGATGCGGTGAAGATATAAAAATTCCTCTTATGAAATGGGAATGGGTTTGCAAAAGAAAATAGAAAGGTGGTGTTGGCATCAAAGTTTTTTATCTTCAAAATATTGTGTTAGGAACCAAACTAGTTTGGAAAATGGTTTCTAAGCTAGATAGTTTGCGGTGAAAACTTCTTAGAGATAAATATTTAGACTTGGATGCCGTAAAAAGGATGATCTCTATTTAGAACCCTCCCAATAGTTCTCATGTTTGGAACTTTATGTTGAAATGCAAACCGGTCATCTCTCAACATGTTTCTTAAACTATCAACAATGGTAGAAAGGTAGATTTTTGGAGTGATTCTTGGAATGGTCACTGACCTCTAATAGAAATGTTTGTGGATAGTCAAATCAAACAATTTTTGGAAGATCAATGGGGGACTCAAGTGAGTGATTATGTTTTTTTAGATAGTCTTTCTACAAGAGTGGTTTGCAATTGGAAATGTTTTCAAGACCTTCCTATTATATCAGAAGAATCTCATGCTTTAGAAGATTGTCTAAAAAATAGGAAGATTTTTTTGAACAACAAAGATCAGCTACATTAGATTGGGGATAAAATAGGTATTTACTTAGTTCACCTAGGCTACCAAATGGCTAATGCTGAAGATGATTCTCTCAGATGGGAAAATTATCTATGTTAGAATAAAGAAGCACTTCAGAAAGTAGGTGCCTTTGCCTCATTGGTAGTTCAAGGCTACATTCTAACTCAAGATAAATTGTATAAAATTGGTTTTGTGGGGTGTTCTATATGTTGTTTTTGTGAACAAGAAGAAGAAACTATGGATTATGTATTATTTAATTGCCAATTTTCTAATTGGTGATAGGTCTGGCTATGCAATAGATTTGATTGGTCATGGGCTTGGCTAAAAAATCTTCTTCAAGATTTATATTCATGGTTAAGGATTTTCTATTCTCCCTTTGGATAAGTATCCTTGCTATTCTTATCTGGTTAGTCTAAAAATAAAAAATGCATGGATTTTTGAGAATAAAGTTTATCATTTGCATACAGTTATAAAAGAAATAAAACTCTTCAATTTTGGAAGTGGTATCATCACACTCTCTAAGGAAAAAGGAATGCTTTCTCAATGGGACATGGAAATGTGTGAAACTTGGAAATACCTAAAACACCCTCCTATTCAAGGGTCAATAGTAAATATGTAAAATAAGAAAAATAGGAAAGAAGCAATTTGGCTCCACCAAATCATGGTTGGTTCAAATTGAATTTTAATAGGGCTTGTAGAGGCAATTTAGGGGCATCAAGAGAAGGATGCATGATTAAATATTGTAGTTACTCTTTAATTAGAGCCTTATATTTGAAACTCCCTAATGGGACTAAAAATGAATTAGAAGCTAAAGCATTGGTAGTTGGGATTCAAATGGCTATTGATTGTGGTATAACTGTGCTTGAGATCGAAGGAGATTCATAAGTTCTAATTCAAGTAATGACTAATAAAAGAATAAAATCATGGGCATTAGCTAATATCTTGGATATCATTTGGAATTCTTCACTAAATGGATAGCTTCACATTGCTTTAGGGAAAGTAACTCGGTGGTAGACTTTCTAGCTAATGTCACTATAGACCAACTAATGAAAGTCAGAATAGATAATGTTAGTTATTATTGAGCTAATTGTAAAAAATTTGATCAAATTGATTTTTTAAAATAATAAGGATAATCAAAGAGTTATATAATTTTATTTTTGATTAAAATAAAATTCTTTCTATAGTTTGGTGGCAAGTGATTTCCATTAAGATCTAGGTTGGGCTCGCATGCTTGATAATCAACATTTAATAATGACAAAAAAATTCCTTCCCATGTGAAATGACTCATCATTATTAAAAATTATGGATACGTTTGATCTATAGTAGGGTTATTGATGTCCAAGATTGGCTCAAACTTCACAATGATTGCATGGTGGCTCTTTTTCTTAGATTGAGCTTGTGGCAAGATGTCAATTTTTGCTTGCATATTTTAGCGATGGAGAATTTTTGAATTGATTCAGTTAGATGGCCTCTAGTTTTTATTAAGGCCAAGACGAGAGAAATGGGATTTTATGGATTGATAACTAAGACTCACTTATTTAAATGTTTTTTAGATCTTTTCATCTAAAGTTATGGAAGTAATTAAACTAGTTCTGGGCATGGATACTCTAGTGACTTGTAACAAGGTACACATTAACTCATACTTGGCCTCAATTTTCTCTATAAATATTTATCTTTTAGTTTTAGACTCATAATAGGTTCAAAATATTATTGAGTTCTTTGTTTTTCTAAAGTATCAACTGGGGTTGTTATCTAAAATTACTTCTCTCCACCTCAACCCATCTTGGACTATGCCCTTCTTCAGATGGAATTCGATGGGATTCATTACTTTGAAAAAAATTCATGAATTAGAATCCTAGTTAATGGCTTTAGTTCATTTTATAAAGGAAGTGGATGTTGTTTGTGCTTAAAATCAAGAAGCAGCTAGTAGTAGGGGAATTTTAATGCTTAACTTAGATGAGATTTTATAACCCATCTTAGGACTCAAGGAATGGTGGGATTTAAAGAGAAATATTGATCATGTCAAGGCCTTCAAGTGGATTTTTAAATGGGTGGTGTGGGGGAATTTCTAAGCTCCCCCTTGGTGGTGTGGGAAATATCTATTATCTAAGAATGTTGCATGTCCTTAGTGTAGGTTGGTCTATCCTCAGTTGGTAGAAGTAGAGGGAGTTAAGTCTAAAAATTTGATGGATACATCAGGTGGATACATCATGGCTAATGTGTAGGTAGGACAACCTTCAATCTTCTCTAAATATGGTATTATCTATAATGGTACACTGATCGAGCTTGTAATCCTAGAATGACAAGTGTTCTAAATTGTTATTTTTGCTACTTCATATATGTATGTAGTTAATATAAAATCATGGCTATTACTAAATATGGTTGTATGGCAATAATTGATTAGTTTTTTGTTTATAAAGTCTCTTTGGTTTTCTTGAAAACTCTTCTATCTAGTTTTTGATTGGTCAAATTTACCTTAACATTCTTTAATGTTAATGTAGACCTCCTTTTTGTCATAAGATCTATATGGTTTAAGGGCCCAAGACCCTTTAATTATTGAGCATCGATACAAAAAAAATTAAATTAAATCATATAAATTAAAAAAATAAAATTAGATATTATTTAAAATTTTATTAAATGTTTAAATGTCATAATGACCTATTAACTAGGCCATCAATAATTATCAAGTCACCAGGGTGATAAATCACATGGGAGGGGGTGTCATGGGGGGTAGGTCTAGGTAAGTCTCTTAGGGAGTCTAATTCTTGGCAAGGGTGAGTCAAGTGGAGATGGGGTGGTGAGGAGTATGTGGAGGAGAGAGAAAAGAGGAAGTATTAGTGGATGGTTCAACACTAGGAAACACATAGAAAATAACCAATAGAATGAAAAGATACCAAAAGCAAAAAATGACAAGCAAGAAATAACATACAATGACACAAATGATCCATAAGACTATCTAATGGCATGGTACTAACCAAGAATACAAGGATACCTATCAAAACTCATCTGACTACTTAAAATCACTTTGCTATCCCAAAAGTCAATGTGAGCATCTAGCCTAGCTCATAATCAACACATGTAACCATTGAGTGTATACATCAGTAATATTTGATAAAAATTCAATAAAATGATAAATAAATAATGAACTATAATCAAATATCAATTACATCAATTAATCTATACATTATCAAGTGTATAATTTTAAACATGATAAATACATCAAGCTGCAGTCAAGTATCATAGCATCAGAATCCAACATCATAGTAAAACTAAGGAAGTGAAATAATCATCTATAATTATGATGATATTAATGTTTAAGAAGTCATGTTAAGGTATACAAGGGCAAGGTTATAATATAGTCAACTATAAAATCTAACTACTAACCTTTGTGTTGTAATTATATTTACCAAATTTCACTTGTCAAATCATTACAATCAATTTTAGTAGTTTACATTCAAATTCATTCTTGAATACCATATCTATTTATCTAAATTATTCTACTAGTTTCTATACCATTATAGTTTTTAAAGCCAAATTAGGGTAAATCATATTTTTAAACCTTAATACTGATCAAACCATGTCAAACCTTAGGTCTCACTTATTATTTTAGTCTTGTAGGGTTTCACTTTTTTATTAGGATTTTGGATATGATCTCTCATCTTCCCATACAAAATAAAATAATATTTTTCACATTTAACACTAACATTCTACATAATTGTATGATTCTACCCTATCACATCCAATAAGGCTAGTTCCCTTATCCCTTTAAGGTGTAGTGATATATTAAGTAGGGCCCATATAGAGCATAACAAAATTACTTCTAAATCATCTAAAATGGATATAATTAATGTTTTAATTAAAGGTAAAAGTGTATTTTTTAGGGATCCTACCCATACAAAATACCACATCAGTGGCTAGTTACATAGACCAAAAAATCCATAAACATAGGAAGAACATATAAATTCACTAGATAATTACAACAAAGATACAACACAAAATCAACTGATTCATAGCTTCAATTACAAAATATAAATAACTATCAATGATTATTCTTTCATTAAACTTAAGAAATTATCCATTCTTGTGTCATGCTTTGAAATTTTTTCTACAAACCACTTACCATTTTTTCCTTTTTAAACATAAAAGTCAATCTCTTAAGCTTTTTCTTAGGAGTAGGATCATTGTCACTTGTGTTAGCATTATTAAAGAACATAGATAAACCCTCCATGATCTACATTGTGTTGTTCACTATTAATTTACTAAAACTGACTAGAAGATTTAGTTTTTCTTTGAGTTTTCTATTCTCATTCTCTAACCTATTAGTTCTATCAAATAAAATGATAATCTGAGATGTCATTTCAACTTCCTTCTCCTGAGTACAATACAAACTATATTTTTTATTGAAGTTGTTAACCTCTTGTTTCAATATTGAGTGGTCCTTCATGAACCAATGCAAAATTTCCTTATGAATATTAACCTCATCCTCCAAAATCTCTAGTTTATTTTGATTTTTAGCAATATCTTTAAAGAAATTCAACTAAAAATTTACCTGATCCTGTAGATGAGGATCCCATATTTTTTTCCTATACATGGTCATCCTTATCTTTAGTACCTATAGGATTCAAATTCATTCCTTCCCTATTTTTATATATATGAATCTTCTCTTACTTCTTTTAGGATTCAAATTCATTCCTTCCCTATTTTCAAACATGTGAGTGTCCATTTATATATTCTATTTTTCAACCTACTCCACCTCACTAGGAATATTATGCTTAATGCCAACATTATTGTCTATCTCCTCAATGTCAATCATGACATCTGAATCCTATAGCATCTAATTATTGAAATCCCCCTCTTTCTTATTTTTTGCCCTATCCTTATCATCATGTTTATTCTTCTATCAATGATATAATTATTCATTAATATTTGCAAAAAATGATTGTGTTGGCATACCTACGTTGAAAACATGATAATCAAGATAATATCAACAAAATTACCAATTAATATAATTAGGAAGGATTATATAAAAATGATCCCAATGGATTTAATGGGATATATCTTGACTAAGTTAAAGTCTTGTCTAATTTTCATCAAACACTTTGTCAATATCTTAAAAATGTGGGTAAAATAGTCAAATTGATCCTATCATCCAAGGATACACACTAAGATAATATTTTTACATATTATACATCATGAAAAGTTCCATTTATCATTGTCAATCCATCATTTTGAGCTAGTACATCCACTTTTGGTGTTTAGGCCTCTACTATTGTATTATTCCTATATATACACCACCAATGACATATGGGACATCCATCCAAGGTGTGGGGTAAAAATAAGGATTCCAATATAGCTTCATACCTATTACTAAATAAGCAACATTTACCCCTCCTATGATGACTATGCATGTTACAACATTAACATCACCTATTACACATTCCCTAAAGCAAATTGTCAAAACATTACAAGATAAGGTGTTGTATCTTGAGTCATTATATGGACTCACATGCCTTGATTTATAACCCCTTATCCCATGATATATAATTTTATCCTTTATAAATAGGTTTTATAGATCCTAATCTTAAATTATATAAAGGTAAGGGTGATATAGAGTAACACCTTAGATCATTCAATGAAACATGTTTAGATTATGCATAAAATACATATTTGTACCCAAGATATTCTTGATAAGTCTCAAATTATATGATTTATGATGGTTATAATAGTTTACCCTCCAATCCATTAGATCATTTGACCATTTTCTAGAAAATTTTATAACATATTCTAAATTATCATTGCTGATAAACTATCTTATGTGAAAATTTCTAAACTCAAGCAAGGGTCCAATGAGCCAAATAGTGATTATGTACTCTAGTACAAGAATATACTAGTGAAAATTATTAATTTTATGAATGATAATGAGTTAAAATATATATACAATAAAATATTGGTTTCACCACTCCATGAGTCAATTATATTTAATAAATTTAAATCCTTTGATGAACTATGTTACATTGTAATAGACTAATAATTTAAGCTCATAGATATGAACAAGATCAAGTATACACCTACTCCTCTAAATACTTAAATAATGAATTTTGAATTAAAACCAAGTTATAAGCTCAAACCAACTGACAAAAAGAATGAGGTAAAGATTAAAATTAATCAATATCATGACCTACAAATTGAATTCAATTGACAAAACCACCAAAGATGAAATTTTAAATATTACCATCACCTCCTCATATACTATTAAAAAGTATACTTGAGAGAAACCCTATCACTCTTCTTCCTCCATAATATTTGGATCCAAACATGCCTAGACAAGGGAACTATGATATAAATTCATAATGTAATTATCATTAGATTGCAAGACATTCTATGAAAAAATGCTTCAAATTGTGACATAAGATAAAATATCTTATTTATGACAAAATATCAAATTTTACACCCCTACATAGGAATATATACCACATAATAATGTAAATCATAAGTTGAAAATCAATTTCCTAAGCATGAGATTATAGAGACTAAGGATACTTAAGAAGTATACTATGAATATAATATGCATCTTCTACCAATGGCATATGATCGACCAATAGATAAAATTATTATCACACTTATTGTAATCTCACCATAACATTTTAGATGAAATAGATTCAATTGGTTAGTAATATTTATAAGTCAAAATCACTCATTCATAATGACTCACACATCGACAACATTAAATTGCATGAGATAATACTAACAAAATATTTAAGCTAAAAAAATATATAAATGAAATACACACAATATTTCACCTTGAAAACCCATTTCAAGTAAAAATACCAACATGATAGCTCATTTATTATATTAACTCGGCCATTTATAATACAATAATGCACGATCAAGTTTTTTTTTTCCCATACTAGGTGTGTAAGTATATATAGTCAAATTAATATGTAGACATCAAAACAATACTATGAATGAATGGGTATCAAAACCCGAACCAAAACCATGGGTAATAAAACCATGGATATGAAAACCATGGGATCTATATTATATTATAGTGTAAAACTTGGAAAATATATAACACCTTTCTAAAAAGCTCCCACTTGTTGAATAATTTTTATAAGAAGCCATATGGCCATACATTTAATATGTAAGGGTATATATTCCCATTTATTTTATGAACCAATATAATTTAGTAATATTCATGTACTTTGTCAATGAATCAATAAGTTCACCTTATCTAACAATAAATTCTTCTCATCCACCATTTCCATTATAAAATGTTATTGCACATCAATGTGTTTCATTCTAGAGTGATACACAAGGTTATTTGTTAGACAATGTTTTTTTTTTAGAGTTCATAATCTATCCTTAAATATTTTTGAAAAAACCCAGTACTAAAAATTAGTTTTTGAATCCAATCCAATTCCTCACTTGCTTGGTTAGTTTCCATGTACTCAATCTCTATGGTGGATATCACAACATTAGCATATAATTTTTCATCCAACTTAAAACTCCATAAAATAATTTTAACATATACCCAATAGTATATATTCAAAAATCAAAATCTATAGCTCAGTCTGAATCCACAAAATCATGTAGATTAAATGTTTTGATTTCAATAGGATTACCCTGATAGCATATTTCATAGTTAGATATCCTATGAAAATACTTAAATATCATCTTCACCACAATATAATGTTATTCTCAATTATTTGTCATAAATCATCTCACTAATTCCACCACATGAGCAATGTCAGGTCTAGTACATACCATTGCCTACATCAAGCTACCAATGACACTAACATACAAGACTAGAGATATTTCCTTAATTTCTTATTATATTTTAGAAAATTGTTTAGTAGATTTGAAAAAAAGAAAGGAATTAATGAAAGGATTGATATATTACATATTAAAACTTTATAGTATCATTTAAATTTGATTCTTTGATTTAACCATATCTTCTTGTTTATCCAATCTCTTTAAATTTCCATACCCAGAATATATTTTTGAATCAATGTTTCAAATCAAAGATAACTATGAATAAAAAACTAGGACTTGAAAGACTTAGTTATTTTTTTTCTATATGAATATTGTGTATGATTGACAGATTAATGAAATCGATCAACTTATTTAGATTTTTCATGTGCTATAGGAAATATGATTGAAATTAAATAGGTTCAAAATCAAATAGTAGGTGTAGGATCGACTGCCACTAGTGTCTTATATTGGTTGATTATGTCCTCTATAGAAAACCATGGAAATTATGAAACATTAACCTATTCCTTCTTAAAACATGTTTTTTTGAAAAAAATTAGCTTCAAATGTGCATGAATGACCTAAAAATGAATTCTTAAAAAATTAAACCCTAATATGACTTTCAATAGTTTAAAAACTTTTCAAGATAAAGGATAGTGTAATGGGATGACCTAACCCCAATCACCCCTATGATAACCAATCATTTCATATACATCCAATACTCCAAGGAGGTAAATCAATCCCATGTAGTTCTCCCACTTGGATTTATTTGTGTGATTTTATTCCTTTTATTACATGTATGCATCCATATATAGATTGAATAATTTATAATGTTTTACTTTTAATTATACATAATAGGAAATTTACTTGGCTAAATATTGCTTAAAATGATTAGTATATAATTTGGGAATAATAAGTAAGTTTTATTTAATGTGAAATAGTGTAAGTGTTCCTTAATACTGAAATTTCCAAGTGATTTCCCAATTTTCCAAGTGGTAGGTGACTTAGATGTATCTTTAAAAATATGTGCCAAATTATAATAAAGGGTTTAAATTTGAAAAGTATTCATTGCTGACATGAAAGATTGGATTAAACCATAATGGTCAAGATTGACTACTACTATTGACCCATACTATTTCATTTTTATATATAGATGTTTAGAGGGGGTTTTTGTGATTAATAATTTTATGTAGGCATAAGTTAGGAAATTATAAATAGATAGATATTTATAAGTACTTAGGAAAGAGTGAGGTGGTGAAATAGGTGCAGATTAAATGTTCAAGTCAATTAAAGTGAAAGTGGACCAAAATGATATTATCAAGTATTCATGACCAAAATTTGAGTGACTAAAATCCCCCTAATATATAAATGAAATTAATAAAGTAAAAATAAATATATACTTGATTTTGTATAACACACTTCAAGAGAAAACTTTATCATGTAAGGTGTTTTATGGAAAATCCTTTGTGTGAAACCAATGTTGCTTTTACAAATTTTCTTGAAAATGATGCTTCCTTGAAGCATTAGATAGTTTTTGTTTACCATAAACACTCAGAGAGATTTGGTTCCTTATTTTAACTAATGGTTAGGGTCATCAAGCCCTAATTTGAATTGAATGTGTATAAAAAATAGAACCCATTGAGGTATGTATAAACATCAATTTGTATTATTGATATTTATAACCCCAAGATGGAAATGGTTTGTAATCCATAATGGATTTGTAGGAAACAATGCTCAAGGGTTCTAAACTTACAAGTTATTAATTTTGTAAAATAACTAAATCAACCATTGCAAATGGATTTTATATCCAATTATCACTTTGTTTCTTATTTTTTATATACATGATAAATATAAAATGGAGTACATCCATTATCCTATCATGAACACAAATAAAAAATACTATTGGAAACATGTTATGAATATATATAATTCCCACATTGATAAATTTAAAATATGTAACAATATGTAAATAACAATTATTTCGTTATATTTGGACATGTGCCTATGAATTTGGACTTATAGTATTTCTAGTTTTATAATTGATTAATTTGGATTACAGTATTACTATTTTTTTAACTAATGTGATATTGGATTCCAATATTTATATTATTGGTTTTTAACTAGAGTGATATCATATTCCAATATCTCTATTATTGGTTCTAAGTAGTGTGATATTGGATTCCAGTGTTCCTATTATTTAATTTCAACTAGATAAAAATCAAGTTCTAATTATAGCCTAGTTTCTATTGATCACATAATTCCCCCTAGTCTCTATAATACTACCTAATTATAATTTTCATTGTGAAACACCAATTTATAAAATTAACTCAACATAAAAAAATTATAAAGGTGCACAACTTAATAAATTTTAAATTAAATTAAAATAACTTTAAAATAAACTTAGTTTTTAAAAAAAATTCCATCCAACAGTGGAGAAATAAGTATCTACCCTTAAATTATATTATATCACACCCATAATATATTGGGTGAACTCTAAAATTTTCAATAATCCATAAGGATGCATCAAAAAAATGTCAACCTAAACTTTAGAGGCTCATTTACATAATAACCAAGGATGGGAGGAGCAGAGTCAGGGAGGGGAAAATATTAATGCCCATGCCTTGTCCCTCCTCTCCCAACCTTCAATAAATCCTCCACAAAACCTATACTTAGCATGGATGATTTGAGGCATCATATTTTTAGTGTATAATTGATTCCATTGAGGAGTAAACAGTACATAAGGCTTTGAACCCATGTGTAGGTGGTTTCCACTAATTTTTTATATATTTGTAAAGTATGCATTTTTTCTTTTGTTTATTTTTATATATTTTTAATTTTAATACACCATGTACATTAAAAATAAAAAATACATAACAATAAGTCCAAAAATAATAAATTCATCTACCATGTTTTAGGCCTGTATTTTTTTCTTTTGAATTTTATAGTCTTTAGGTTGGCAACAAAATATCGAAAAGTTATTAGCAGCAACCATCTATAATTATATTTATGTTTAATGTATTTGAAAAATAAACAATTCATAGGATGTAAATGACTATTTCTTGATGAATTAAGAAATATTTAATGTGTTCTACATAGAAATAAGATTTCCCTATTGACTAATTTTTTCCCTTTCCCATGCACAATTCAAAAAAACAAATAAATAGGGTTTGATTTTTACATAGGATTAGGTTTTTTTTGGACACTCAAGGCATTGATTATAACTTCACATAAACATTTCAGTTATTAATCAAAATAAAATCATATATGAATTTAACTCCTCTTATCACCCTAATTTAAAATTAAAGAAAATAATAAAATAATAAAAAAGCTATTGAACCTAATCGTACAAGTTTAATCCACTTAGAGTTAAAATTGTAACTAGTCTAGGTTAGGCCAAACCTGATAACCATGGAATGAAGTCATTTATATTTGGTGAGACTCCATGAAATTTATCTTGAGATAATGATAATAATGACAAATACTTCTACGAAATAAATAATTTAAGGTGCTCCTTTGGTACCTAGTGTTTCTATTTCCCATTAATGTCTATCCAAATGTATTAATAAAAAATAATTAAATGAAATAAATATCAATATTCAATTCATATTAAAAAATATTACATTGATTTTAAGGTCTTTTTGGAGTGTATTTTGTAATAAAACTAAATCTCAAGACAAGATGATAACACATTTAAATTTATGATCTTCAATAGTTTCACTAGGTAACTAAACATTCATTACCATGTTCATTTAGTTTAAGGTATAATTAAATGGCCTCACGTATTTTATCAGTTATCTTAATTGATCATCCTTTCCATGTTTTTTTGGTGCTTATGCCCAATTGACACTATCTAAATCAATATGTTCTTTAATTTCATCTCATTTGGTCCATGTTTTTTGACCTTAAATAATCATGATATAATGTTGCACCTTTTGATCTCCATCTAAGTTTCTAATATTGAATCCTCAGATTTTTAGATACATTATCACCTTTTGGTTTAAAATAAATATCTCGATATTCCATTCCCATACATATATTTTAATTTTCATTTGTTTTTCATACTAAGAGAATATATCCCACATACATGGGTGAACTAATGTTAGACAATTTTACAAGTAGGCCATTTTATGAGATATCCTTATGATAAAAAGCATCCTTTGTAAGGAGTGTTGATTACTCTTATTTAGATGCAAAAAAAAGGTATTGACATCCAATCCTTTAAATTATACCATATATCCTTCAAGTGATTTTGTAATTGTTCCATTTGAAACATATGTACTTTCAAATGAAACAAAATGGATAAATTTGACACCAACTCTAAACCTAAAATTGTATTCACCACCACATACAAGTGACACACATTATTACTTTTGTAATTATTACCTTAAAAACATATTTTATTTTAAATGAATAAAAATGGATCAATTTGATACTAATAGCTCTAAACTTAAACCTATGTTCACAACTATGTATAATGGATGGACCATTCCATTTATCACTCTATTTAACCGTTAGGACACTTCTTGTTTCATATAAAACTAATTTTTTAACTTATAAAGATATTAAATTCTTGGGTTGTATCAAGTTGATGATTTAAAACAATAATTTACCACATTTTTTACCATTACATAAAAATTCAAGGGTCTCAATCTCTCTTCATAAATTTCATTATCTTATAGCATGAGTTATAAACCCTCATGCCATGTCATCATTTCTACAATAATATTTGTGTTTTAGATCCATATTATTTGCAATAAAATTAGTTGTGTCTATATGCCTTGTATTGATGGTGGTTTTAGTGTCATGACTTTAATCTCCCTCTAGGTCCATGATAACACTATCATCTTGAGTCACTATATATGATATCACTATGAATTAGTGGAATTAACAAATTTGTCTTCTTTGAAAATTCCCTCTTTTCCTATGTAATGTAGTATCCTTTATTCTTGATATATGAGAAAGTTTCAAATTCACAAACTAAAAATAAAAATAATACTTTTACATCCAATACCATGTTAACACTAACAAAAAAAAATCTTCTCATGTCTCTACAATGTAGTTTCCTCTTACTTGGATACACTATACCCTCTAAAACTTTGGTTCTTTTTGAAAATAAATCCATCAGTTCATCCTCTCCAAATGCAAGAGACATTGATGTTATAGTAAAAAAATAAATGACATGAAATAAAATTAATTTTTAAATTAAATTAATATAAATGTAATATACTACTTGATTTCACTTGTTATTATAACAATTATAAAGTTTGGCAAGCAAAAATTTTGAAATAGTATTTTCAAGGATGTTATTATAGAATTTTCCAAATTAATTTTCATGATTGGATCAATTTTTTATTGTTAATGTAGTTGTGTTGACATTTAAAAAAAATTAAAAATAAATAAAACCTTAAAAAATTTCCTACCAAATTTCTCCACCAATCACAATTTACAATTAAAGACATGGGAACAAGGCCAAATTTCAAAACTTATTAATTTATTATTATATTAATATATGTAATATTTATAAAATATAAAATAATAAAATTATATTATGATAATATTTATTATATTTTAGTATATAATGTTTATAAAATATAATAATAATTATATTATGATAATATATATATATATATATATATATATATATATATATATATATATATATATATA